>VWZP01006287.1:9509-32030 GCA_013396995.1 Dicaeum eximium | reverse complement strand
TTAATTTTTATAGCAAAGTAGCCTCTCAGGGCTGCATTTAATTTGATTTTTTTTTTTCAATTTTTTTCAATTCAATTTTCCCCCTTAATTGTTACTTACTTTCCTCTGCAAAGCTGTAGCCTGCATCTCTTTAGCATGGACCAGAGAACTAGCAACAGAAGAGGATGCTCAGAGGTCAGTTGAGTTGTCATAATCTCATTTGCACTATCCTTTTCTACACCCAAAAGATTCTCAAGTATATGATTTAAGTCACATAGATTGCAAGTCAATTACAAAACATGTTGGTTGATATTCTGCCTCTGCACTGGCTCATCTTCTGGGATGCAAATCTACTTGAATCTTGTGGATATTAACACAATAATATTATTAGATACATAAAAATTTAGGAATGCTCTTGGAGGAAAACACACTCCAAACTGCATTACCAAGTAGCAGGAGGTGCACAGCTCACCCATCCTAATAATGACTGTACTGCACAAGGCTAAGTTAGAAAACTTTGCCCATACTATTTTGTTGTCTTCTTTTAAACCCAGCACAATGCTGAAATGTCTCTCATGTTGCTGCTGAAGCAGGGTTTGCAGCACACCAACATCCTGGAAATGGAAAATCCATCACCTGAAGATAATACAAGGCACAGTGGCTGTTTGGGGTAATAAATAACATTATTCTCAGAGCTTCATACATTTAAATTAACCTCCACATCTGTCTGCAGAACGTCCAGATTAAAGAGGAGTGATACAAGCAAGACAAAGACCAAAATGATGTCCAGAAAAATTATGGTAGGAACAGTTTGTGATGGAGTGGAAAATCCTGAGACTTTTCCTCAGTACTGCATGTTCAAACTCTCCTTAGTGCAGTATGTATGGAGCATGTTGACTTTGTACAGGGTCACAGAACACCAGTCCTTTGGCCTAAGCCCTGTAAACCTGTACAGGCAAAGTCCTACAAATCCCATTTCCTCTCAAGCAGAGGCTGAACTGTTCTAACCTACATTACCTATTAGGAAGAAGCCTTTAACACTGAGCCCCTGAAGGCTATTCAATATGAGACTACTCCACTCTTACAGGGCCAATTTCCTGCTTTTTATATCCTCATGGAAGTTCTTACAGCTCTTGGAATGAAATTTAATATTTTCTTTTTTAGTACAGTCAAGGATTATGTCAGTAAAAAGACCCATATGTAATGGCTTTATATAGTTAGCCAGCAGAGCTGGAGTGAGGAATCGGGATGGGGTAACAGCCTAAATCTATTTGGAAAATAGACAACATACTTTCTAACAAAGAGGAGCCTGGTGAACACATTTCCCAGAACTCTTAACTGGGACAAGGAAGAATTGCCTTGCATTCCTTGCTCTATGCCTTATGATAATGGCCTGGATAACCAGAATCCCTCCAAACTCCAGAAATGAGCTCATACCCATTGTCTGTCACTCTCAGGGTTATTAACAGGGCCATGCTAATTGGACATGTACCATACACTCACCTACCACTTCCCAACATTTCTGCTGAACTATCCAAATGACAGAAAATTTCCCAAATACAGGAACGTGAATGCCTCCTTCTTTAACCACGTGGGTGAGTTCCTCCTCCACGTGTTCCAAAAAGATGATGGACATCTAATGAAATGAAAGTTTGTTCAGAAACAACAAGTGCATTTGATTAAGAGATTTAGTACTGCAGAGCCTTTCCATGGTCTAATTTGCACGGTCTTGACCTTTGTAATGAAACCCAGAACTCTACAATGGACACCAACACACCAGCAAAAGTGAAGGATCTGTGAAGAAAGGCCATGAAAATAAGAGGTATCTGTCATTAGTTGTGGAGGCACAGATAGCAGGGTTATATCCTCAGCTCTGAACCTTTCCCTCTCCATCCAGCACTCCCATCGTGTATCCACTGCCTGAATCCCACCCAAGCTGAGAATCTCCATGCTCTCCTCCACTGAGAACAAGCATGGCCATTTCCCTTTTAAAACACTGAGGAAAAAAGGATATTCAATTCAAAAAAAGTGAATAGATATAGGCAGCTTGCAAGGAACCCCTTCTCCCCAGGTGTTCTAGAAACAGGCCAGTCTTTACCTCTGTGTTGCAGCAGGGCCCCAGGGCAGAAAACAATTCACAGTTACATTGACATTGCCACAAAGCATTTTGAGAACTGACCCAGAACAAAAGGTGGTACTGGAACAGATGTAGGATTGACACTTAATTTCTCATAATTGTATAAGTCAAATCATTTAAGGCAGAGGCAAATCCTGGAAGCCCCAACAGCAGAACCCTAAGGTTAGACACCTTACCCTGCTTAGGGTCTGCAGAGTGGGGAGGTTGCATGGAGAATTTAAGACTGGAAATCTTGGAAGTGACTGCCTCCAGTCTCTTTTTGGCTCTGACCTGAAAGGTTTCTCTTTCTTATGAAAGGAGCTGGGCTAAGAGGAGGCAGAAAAAATAATCTCCTCTGACCACAGACTTCTGCATTGTGATGTCTTCACCATCAACACAGACTCCTATAAAATGGCAGAAATAAGAAGCACAGCCTCACTGCAGGACAGTTTTGAGTGAAGACAAGTTGGATCTTTGCTGTCTCAGCCATCTCTGCCCACAACTGTGGCCACCATCAGGACAGGCAGGTATGGGGAACACAGGGGAGTCAAGCAGAAGCAGAGTTTATCAAGTGTCAGAGATCCTAAGTCCAAGACTGCGAAAAAAACCACACTTTACCCCTCTCAATTTCTGAATGTGACACGCAGGAAATCACTGACTGTGAATCCTTCCATGAAATCACCATGATCCCAGCAGAAGGAGACCTGCAGAAAAATTCTGCCTTGTCACTTTTACTGTCATTTCTGCCCCCAGGGCTGTGAGTAAGATGGAAAACTAAATAAGATGGGATGAATGGATCAGGAGTAGTCCTGCCAAGAAGGAATTGAGGGTGCTGATGGATAAGAAGATGGACATGAGACATCAATGTGCATTTGCAGACCCAAAATTCAAACATATCTTGGTCTGCATCAAAAGCAGAGTGGCCAGCAGGCCAAGGGAGGTGATTCTGCTCCTCTACTCCACTCCCAGGAGACCTCATTTCGAGCAACACTGGAAGGACGTTGACCTGTAGGAGCGAGTCCTTAGGAGACCACAAAGAGGATCAGAGGGAAGGAGAACCTCTCCTGTGAGGAAAGGCTCAGATAATTGGAATTGTTCAGCCTGGAAAAGAGAAGGCTCAAGGACAAGAGTATAGCAGCCTTCCAGTACCTACAGAGCTGAAGAGGGGTATTTGTCAAGGATAATGCAGTGACAGAACAAGGGACAGATAATGACTTTAAACTGAGAGAGGGCAGGTTTAGATTGGATATTAGAGAGCAATTCCTTACTTTGAAAGTGGTGAGGCACTGGCACAGGTTTCCCAGAGAAACTGTGGATATCCTACCCCTGGAATTCTTCGAGGCAAGGTTGGATGGGACTTGGAGCAACCTGGTCTAGTGGAAGGTGTCCCTACCCATGGCAAGGAGGTCAGGACTAGGTGACCTTGAAGGTCCCCTCCAACCCAAATCATTTTACGATTCTGTGAAAACAGGAGATGATCTGAAGGCACTGAAGAGAAATATAGCAAATAAGGGTCTGACAGCTGTAAATTAAACAGGAAAATATGTAGCTGGAGAAAACATGTAAATTATCCCTATTTTCTAACAGGAAGGGCTCTCTTCACCACTGTCACACAGAAAGGATAAGACACAAAGGCTTGTGCTCTGCAGCCCACACACAGCTCTTACACCAGGCAGCTGACAGAGCAAGAGGGCTGTCACTCAGGAGCTGATAAGAGATGTGCAGCCAGCCCTGAGCCACAGCTGGGTCTGTGCTTATGGCAAGGGCTGAGGCAGCATCAGATCAGTAATTCTGGTGTTGGCTGGAAGGGTTTTGGGCCCTTTCAACTCCCACCCTGTCCCATCCTCTGCACTCTGCTTCCTTCCTTGTCACTCTTCACGCAAGTTTCAGAAAGAGCAGTGGAAAAAGAGAAAGCCAAAAGGGAATGGGTGATGAAAGAAAAAAAGGAATTTACAGATCACATGAATGAAACATGAAACAACATCACACTCAGGTCCTCCTAACATTATCATTTCTTCATATTTAAACTTTTCACAATTAACTGTAGGAGGAAGTGCCTAAAACTGTCTCAAAAAGACCTGAAACTCTAAAAAAATTACCTGATTCCCTTTTCCCTACCTCTTCATATGCAATATCCTGCATTTTTACCTTAAAAGAAGAGAGAGCTATTGCATAGATAATATAGGTATCAAAGATTTTTATTTGATAGTTGAGGAGAGGATATTTTGAAATTAATAAGGACATAGAGTGTTTTCAGGAAAATAATAACAAAACCAAAATTACAAAATTTGGTGGAGGAGAAAGGACATGGAAAAGTTGTAGAAATAGAAAAGAGATACCTACTTATACAGCAGTGCTAGAACTTAAAACAAATTAAATCTATGCCTTCCTGGACTGTAAAGCTTAGTTTCAAATAGTCTTACACTGTACTCTTTTTTTCAAGACATAGCAGAGCTCTGGCTGGGATTTATCTCATTTAAGTTTAGGCTGTATGTGTCTAACTAACATTTTATGTGGTTTTATACTAAGCTCCTTTCAAGTTCATGGAGAGAGGAAAAAAAAAAAAGAAAAAATCCATACCCAGATTGATTTTATCTCTTTCTCATGAAGAAGAGTAAAATAAATTAACTACTCACAAGAAGTGATTATTTTCCCTAGACACAATAAAAGAAGCTTAGACAAAGAGCAAAGATTTAGATATTGGTGTTCCAAGAGATACCAATATTTCAACAAATGCCTGTCTGGTCAAGGTGACATAAGAAATTCAGCCAAAAGCAGCAACAGCTAAAGATGGTAAAGGTAATGATAGGAAACTTTACCAAGTTCAGGGCCAGAGGAGGAATAGACTTGAGTGTAAAGTCTTTGCCCAGTGGGGAACAGAAGAAGCACATCTTGACTTCTAATCAGATCCCCCTTCCTGAATGATGAAATTGCCCAAGAAAAGCAGGTTTGGGAAGAGGAACCAAAATGGAGTTTGGAAAAGCAATGTCTTTTTGAAATTTAACCCTGTTTTCCACAGGGAGAGCCTAAGAACATTCTGTGCAGAGTTTAGTCTAGTTTCTGGGTGAATTATAACAGATATGGGCACCAAAACTATGGGGCACTCCTGGATTGCCTGAAGGGTTAAACCTCACTCTGAGTTTTCTTTGTCCATGAATTGGATTGGATGCAGCCAGCCCTGAGGCTCACCTGACCCAAATGCCAGGGGTGATGCTTTGCTCTCATTGACTGCAGGGAGGCTCAGGAGCCCTCACCAGGAAAATAAAGGTACAGAATGCCCTGAGCACTTTGGCCTTTCTACATCTGTTTTGGCACTGGACTTTCTGCTCCACTCAGGAACAAGAAGGTACTTTGCTTTCTTTCTTTTTGATGCCAAGAAAAATACCAAAGACTAATACATTGCCATGGGCAGATGTGCACATGAATTGACATCATATTCAGATAAGCAAATATTTTCAACACAGTTGCTGTCTGAAGAGTAACTGTTTTAATCTATCTGTTGCCAAATAAAAAAAAAAATAAATAAAAAGAAAAAAAAAATAAAAGGATGTGATTGAGCTTGTTTTGCTGTTTTGTCTTTGTTAGCAAAACTGACAGTCTGTTCTTTAAGAGATAAAACAGGTGTTATAACTTGTTTTTCATAGATACATATGAGATCTAATTTGATGTGTGAAAGTTTGTCATATTCATGTCAATGTATTCAGAGACCAACACTTATTTATAGATTAGTACAGCTGAGAGAGACAATAATGTGTAGTTTAACCTCCTGGCCAACATAAGTCCAAAATTATTCTTAACAATCCCAGTATATCATCCATACCTTGTTCAAAGTTGCAGTACTTTTCCTGATCTATAGAATGACTGGTTTTGATTTATGAGCCAGAAAATTCCCTCACTAGGACTAGAAATCTGTTTGAGTACTCAGCTACCATCACCTGATGCACTTGATCTCTAAAATGAATGCATTCCTCTTCTGTTTGCAGTGTCATGTTTTAATCTGAAATCTTTCCCTGACTTCTAGAGCCCAGAACAAGTTGCTTGACTGGTTGTTAATCATGAAAGAATTTTAATTTTTTCTGTACTAAGGTAAATGTGAAAGGCCACAATGCTATTAGCTGTTTCTTAGCCTAAAAATAATCCCAAACAGAGAAATAAGTAAGAAATTAAATAACACATTAGCTCATCTACATCCACAATGTTTCACTTGCACAATAAAGAGAAAAAGAAAATAAAAATTTTCAAACTCCTTGCCTTCTTCTGCTTTGTACAGAAACTGTACACGGCTGGTGCTTAACAGTGCCTGGCTAAATGGAGAAAAACTAAATACAAGGTGATACCAAATCTTCAAACTGAGAAAAACTTTTGTGCAACTCCACAGCAAGTACCTCAAGAAGTTCTGCACAAAACCTTGCTGGTAGCTATAGCAACTGCATTCACTGTATTTTTACTGGAAAACACTTTTTAAAGCTATGTAAGAAAGTGCATTTTTCAGCCTTTATCTACATATCCAACTTCCAGGCTTTTTGATGCACTCCTGCTCCCCATTCAGCTTCCACAGCCCCTCTTCCACTTGGCATGCACGGCATGTGGGTTGCTGGGGTTACTCCCAAATTCAGGGAAGGAATTTTCTTTCAAAAATTCAACAGGCTTAAATCTAAACTGCTGAACTGTGGCTTTCATTTCCAGTGAAATTCCATGCCAGAACAAATGCTTACATCTCTCAGGCAAATCGGACATCCCAGAGAATTACACTGTGAGCAATAACTGGTATATGCCCCAAAACACTATAAAGGGGATGGGAAAGGAAATCATCTATAAGAACCGTGATTTGCTAGGCCTGGAGAGATAAATTTTTACAAAGGCATGCAATGACAGCACAAGGGGGTATGGCTTTAAGCTGAAGGAGGGTAGATTTAGATCAGACATGAGGAAGACATTCTTCCCTGGGAGGGGGTGAGGCCCTGGCACAGGCTGCCCAGGGAAGCTGTGGCTGCCCCATCCCTGGAAGCATTCCAGCTTGGATATGGCTTTGAGCAACCTGGTCTAGTGGAGCTGTCCCTGCACAGGGCAGGGGATTGCAAACAGAGGATCTTGAAGGTCTCTTGCAACCTAAACCACTCTGGTATTCTATGGTTTGCTGCATGGGAATTCTGGTCTTGCTGCATTTACTCACTAGCAAGTGCTGTAAAGCTACAAAACTCCAACATGACATGGGGCATGAAAGCTTTTGAGAGCCTCTGTACTTAATTCACCTCACATAAATGATGTCTTTCCATGGCACAGTCTTCTCTGTACGACTGGCACCATACAGGACAACAGACAGGTTTGACATTTATCTGTTGAGAGCGATTTCCCCACCTTTGAAATGTCCGTGTGAGACAGATGAGAGCGCTGCTGGCTCCCTGTGTTACAATCAACCCTCAGAGCTGAAGACTGGTGTGGGCTTAATTCTTCTCTCTGGTGCTCCCATCCACACAAACCATAGCTTTGACTCTCAAGTCTGAGAGAGAACAGCTCTATCTCCTCACATTTGCCCTCCCCTTTGAGAAGGCAGAATTTTATTTCCCTCTGAGGTGTACAAAACAAAAGATTGAGAGCATGATGCAGTTCTCCAGTCTTTATGTTGAACTTCCACTTCTAAAGTCTTTGGAAAAATGTTTATTGCAGCAAATTGAAAAGCCTATCCTGGCTCACACCCCCAAGTCTCTTCTCACAGACAATAGGCTGCTTCTTGCTTTTCCATACCACTGCATTAGTTTGATGTATTGATTCATTTATTCACATGAAGCAACTTGTCTACCTTGCCTGTAACTACACTATTTACAAAAAGTTCACCATGGAAAACAAAACAAAATGCACAGATAAATCCTTCATAGGCTGTTAGACTTTTTCCATAAGATTTGCTTTGGGATGCTATTTATAAAAGTCAGTCTATTACTTTTCTAAAGTGTTCAGTTATATCCACAGGAATGCCACTGGATATCCATAAGACCATGGTTTTCCCTGTTTTTGAGTACTTCATGAGTAAAGTCCTTGTAAGGTTCAAAGTATTAAAAGACACAAATATTATTAAAATCTATAATAAAAGTTTCAGCATTAAAACTTTTGATGTTCACCACAGGCTAGAACAGAGTCGCAATTCAGGGCAACAGAAACACTATGTCACACATTGCTGTGATGTTATCACTGATGTTATTCAACATTCCAATATACTGAAGCATTATGATACCTGGAAAATATTCACAAGTTGTCATCTTGCTCCTAATAACATCCTAGGGGCAAAAAGATTTTTTTCCCCACATACCAACATGCAAGAGTGTCAGCTTTATGATTCCTGCCTGTGAATTACACCAGGAGGACTCAGTTTCACTGCCAACAATTCAAACCCAGGAAAGTCAGGACAACGAAGTCACTTCAAAGGAACACGAGTTATTGGAAAGATCATGCAAGAGCAGGCTAAATATTCAACCTTAACATGCTTCAGTTTCACCAGACTCCAAATTGCAGGAACCAATTATTTTTTTGTCGCGGCAAAGCTGTCACATCTCAGAGCCTGGCTCCATCCTGATGTGCAGCTGCAACTCTATCAGTGTAAATCAAAAAGAAAAAATGATAACAAAACCAACAACTACCACAAAAAAAAAAAAAAAAAGCAAACCCAAACTCCAAGGGACATACACGAGTGCAAAGCAGGAATAAAGCCACACGGACCCTGATGCTGAGGCTGACCCACCTTTCTGCAGAGGACAAGCTCTTAAAATAAATTTTACCAAAGCACTGAAATCCATTCAACAGTTACTCTAAGATTGTTCTACTTAATGAGAGACTTCTCTTCAGCCACAAGTTATAAATAGGAGCATTGCCTTTGCATCGTGTGAATCTCACAGCAAAGGGAACATTTCTAGGCGAAATTCAGAGATTTAATCTAGGAATGGATTACATTATCCCATTTCTGATTTTAGGAAAAGAATCAGAGGCGGGAAAAGTATTTTTCCCTCCGTGTGTCTCTGAGGCACTTTAGGACCTACCTTAGTCCTGAGCTCTGTCCTGCAGCAGAGGATTGCCTTTGGGAATGCTTTTCCTGCAGGCTCCAGCCCTGCAAGTAAACAGGCAGGGACGGGCAGGATGTGGGCAGAACTCGGGAACTTCTCTACCCCTCCCAGGGACCAAAGTAGCCTCAGAGCCACCACAAATGCAGAAGAGAAGGATGGTAAGGAAGGGCTACCCCTGCCACGGTGCCTCCCCTGATTGCTGCTCTCAGCTCCTGCCTGGCCTAGGGAAACACATGAGCACTGCTTAACACCCCTTTCCTCTCTGGCAGATCCACCAGAGCCTGTCCTGGTCCCCGTGTCAGCCCTCGTGGACTGGGGGATTCACTGGTGTTTGCAGATACCAATTTAATTCAGATTGCTGCCTGGCACTCACAGGGCAGGGGCTTCTAGGCTGTGATTTCAAGTATTTCCTGATGAAATTGGCTAGGAAGGATATCTCAGAAATGCTCCAGGTCACCTGGTTTGCCATAGAGAGCAGTCTGAGGGCATTTTTCTTTTCACAATAGGGTCATACAATTTTTTAAAAACAGTGAAGTTATAATTTTGAATCTACAGGTTTTGAAAATTATCAAAAGCATAAAAAATATGCATTTTAAAAGTTATGAATTTTAAAAATATGCATTTTAAAAGTTATGAATTTTAAAAATTATGCATTTTTAATAGTTCAGGTATTCCATCTGAATTCACCACACCAGTGGAACCCAACATAGACAATAGTTTTTTAAATACCACACCCTGAGATATGTGATTTAGTCTTTGCTGGCTCTGCTGATTTAGTAGCACAGCTCACAGAAAGATCAATGTTCAAGCAATCCCACTGGTCTCTCAGTACATCTCTTAGCAGATTAAAGTACTCCATAATTTTTTATTGGAATGACAGCATCTGTCCCTAAATACAGACAACAAAATAAGAGCATCAATAAATTGGGAGTCATTTTCCACTTAAGTCTGTATAACATCAGAGACACCGATGAAACCCTAAATCACAGAAAATAATTGCTACTGACAAAAGTTTTCTTAGGCTTCATGGATTTATTCCCAGAAAGCATTAAGCCCATAGGAAAGATTACATTAATTTTTTTATTACTAGTTCCCATTCTGCTTGTAGATTGTTTAAAACAAATCCAAAGTAATTGATTTCTACTGTCTAAGAAAGCATCAGTGTGAACAAGGTCAGAGGCCTTTCCCCAAACTCAGGTGATAAAATGAAGGACCTTAGCAAAAGAATTTTTGAGCCTTAAACATAGAGTTGAATATAAAGTAATCCCTGAGTAATCCCTGAATATCAACCCATAGAGAATATTCCTTATTTTCATCAACAGGTTAAAGTTGATAAAAACAAGTTTTTTCATTGTCTTAGGTTGCAAGATGTAGCTGGAGGTGAGTGTTCTATTGCCAGCTCTTAGAGCTGGGGCAGTTTTTCTCTTCCACAACCAATCCTCCCTCTGGGGAAATATCTTCTGTTAATGGGCCACAGAGCCTCACTGCAGGACTGATAAAATCACAGCATCCCACTGTGGGATGCTCCACCCAGGGGGAGGAGCCAAGCATTCCTACCTGAATATAATCTGAGACTTGGAACACCAGAGACAGCCTTTTCCATTGGATTTTGCTGGGTTTTTTGGTGGTCCCAGCAAGAGTAGGGACCCATCCCCTGGGCCCTTTGGAGGGGGTTCCCTGCTGAGCTCTTTTCCAAGGATGAAGAACGTGCAGGACTCTCTTTCTCTTGGTCTTCAGGTTTTTGTTTATTCTTATCTTAAGTTCAGCACCGTCTGCACACCAGACTCAGCATGTGAGAAGCAAGGCACAAAACGGACCCCAAACACCCAAACCAAGGCCTTTTAAAGCTGTTTAACCCAATTACTTTCTAACACGTACTTTGTTTTTACTTTTCTACCAATAATTTCTACTAATCTATTCATGTAACTTCCACATTATTGCTCACTCTAACCAATAACTTTGTGCCACCAGTACTACAGAAAATGGAGCTGAAGAGGGACAAGAAGGAAGAAGGGACAACACCCAAAATCCTCCATCTTGTCTCCTATTCCCTCTCATATTAAAATCCTAAAACCCTAAATTCTTCACCGTGTGATAAACGACCACTATTACATACTACTACCTAATTCAAACCTGTGTGCTCCAACTCATTCCACAGCTTTGGCAACTTTTTCCAGGGACTAAGGTTAAAAGCAGTGTTCTGCTGAGGGTCAGGGCTTCCTAAACCAGGCAGAAAAACATCCTCTGTGCCCTGGATTCCAACAGATTCCCAGAGGAGCAGCTCTCTTCTCCACTGGATTCCCAGAGGAAGACCAGGCCCATCTACACCGCCACTGGACCTTCAGAGGAAACCTACACCCTTCTACAGGATCACTGCTCCAGAACCACATCTGTCACTCCAGGAGGAGCAGACACCATTTAATGGGACTGCTGCCAACACCCTGACCCACAGAGTGTCAGGTCGTGTTCTGACTCTGACTCTGTCAGTGGGGGTTTTTTTGTACTATTGCATTTGTATTTTAATTTTCCTAGTAAGGAACTGTTATTCTGTTAACTGTTATCTTTGCCCGAGAGCTCCTTAATTTCAAAATTTTAATAATTCAGGGGGAGGGGGTTTACATTTTCCATTTAAAGGGAGGGTCCTGCCTTCCTTAGCAGACACCTGTCTTTTCAAACTGGGACACTCATTAAAAGTTTGAAATTTGGGACCCTACAGCACAGAAGCAGGCACTGAACTAGCCATGCCTGCCATGCTTTGTGCATGGTCACCAAAGGGAGCTGTATTTTCTGTGCTCCATCCTAAAACTTCCTCTGGAGTGGCACCACTGATGGGGAATTAGCTCAAATGGTAGAGATGCAGCGGGATCGATGCCCACATTCTCCAGTGGTTTATTTCAGAATTTATCTCACTATAAACCAGATGGCAGCATTTGAAACTATTCTGAGATGAGCTCAGCTGGCCAGAGCCTGGTGCTGACAACACCAAGGTTGTGGGTTCGATTCCTGTGTGGGACATTCACTTGGACTCACGTGGACTCACATGGACTCGAAGCTCCTGTGGGTCCCTTCCAGCTCAGATATTCTGTGGCCACTGATAGAAGATGTAAGTTTTTACTCTCCTTCAGGTATCAGACTAGTATTTCTTTTTTCATTTAATAAGAAATGGGTATCATACTTCTTCTTTCTCCTAAAAAGTAATAGCACAAACTTCTGAAAATTTGCCCCTGGTATCTAAAACTTTACAAGCTCCTTCTGCAATTTTTAGCTTTTAACTCCCATTCTTTTCACTATCTGTGATTTTGTGTTCCAGGAGATGAAATTCAGACTGTTTTGTGATTCAGTTTGACTTCTCCAAGAAGGCCACAAGCTTGTCTTTTTTGATAAATCATAAGCTAAAAAGAACCATCTCTTGTAAAAGAAAAGATTTCACAGGTTCTAGCACTTGTGAAAATGCTGCTTAGATGTGAATTAGGTGGTTTAGATGATTATTAACCCAACGATCATTCAAATTCTTGGGAAGAAGACTTTCCTCTTGACTGCAGGCAACACAGGAAACAGCAGCAATTCCAGAAGCATGACATGCTGATCACTGACCCTCTTTAAAACCCTGCACGACAGCAGGGACCTGGTGTAAAACCTACAAGACCCTCTCAGTCACTTGTCCACTGCTCAGGCGCCACAGTGCTGCTCTTGGCATTGTCTCATCTCCAAGCAATGTGAGAAGCTACCAAGATGGAGTTTTTCATGAAGAAAGGAGAGTTAGGTAATGAATAAAAAATGCAGGCAGGTGGTGAGACAAACAGGGTTATAACCAGACTCTTCATCTGTCACCTTTAAAATGCTATTTTTTCAGATGGGAATGAGGACTTAGGTGGATTTCAGATGAAGAAGTTGTGGATGCCCCATCCCTGCAAGTGTACAAGGACAGGCTGGATGGGGTTTGGAGTAACCTGGACTAGTGGAAAGTGTCCCTGACCATGGCAGGAGGTGGGAACAAGATGATCTTTGAGGTTCCTTCCAACCCAAAGCATTCTGTGATTTCTATGGTTTCATTTGTATGAAATTATTGTGACAGAGCCAGAATTAAGCTCAGTTCAGCTGTCCAAGTCTTGCATCAAAAGCAAGGCCTTCCTGTCCCACATTATCTCAGCTGGGACAGGAGCAAAGGGTTCCCTCTTTACCAGGTTTGATCCTCGTGTGGAAAGCTTTACCTTGTAACAGACAGGATTTCACTAATCCCATGAGCATACAGCATTAAAGGTCCAAGGGGCTAATAGCATCCTCAAGTCTCCCATTCTTCCTGATGGTATTGAAGGAGAAAAGCTCTCCTATGAGCTCTGCAGCCATTCAATTCAGCATCATGTCACAGAACAGAGAAGGGATTAGCACTTATCATCTGATCAGGCAAACAAGTTAGCCAAACAAGAAGAGCTGGTAATGAGGCAGAAAAGCTGTTTGCACAATGGCACAGATCCTCCCACCTAGGCATGAATCAAGAGCATTCATAATACTGCTATTTAATTGAAAGACTCCACAGATAAACGCCAATTTTTAATTGAGACACTCGAGTAGATAAAGGCCAAGTTTTTGCAGACAGCATAGGACTGACAAAAGAAAAAATCCATGCTCTGTGAAGCTTCTTAATGACAAATCAGAATTAATAATCCTTGTCCTATTTGTAACAGGAATATGTGAAATGATCATTTACGCAAGTGTCTGTTTCACAGGAAATTGTTGCCTGCCATGTTCCAGCAATTATTTGGGTTTCAATGCAGGAGAAACACTGGCTTTGTGTCAGAATTGTCTTAAAGATGCACCAAATCAACCCAAAGGCTGGTATTCCCTAAAACCAGTGTAATCCCTCCTCTTCCATGGGCCCTGGACGAGAGAGAGAAGAGGTTTTAAAGATAATGTGCAGTCCAACAGCTTTATGCTCCCTCTGTCAGCTTTACACGTGCCTGACACTGAGCTCTAGGACATCACTGTCACATCACCCACATCCTGCAAGATCCTAAACCTGATACCTGGAATAAAATAGTCACATCACCCCTCTACAGCTATCCCATGCCCTCCTGCTCACCCAAATTGCTTTTTTAATCAATACAAAACTTTTCAATTTACTTACAGAGATGCCACTGATACTGGGTCAAGAGCCACGGCCATTCCCAGCTGCTGTGGGGAACCAGTCCTGCCAAGACTCTGCTTGAAATTATGAGGTTTAATTGACCAAGACAGAGATTTACAGTGGAGTTGTCTAAATCTGAGCAAACCACCTGCCTGCTCTCTATAATCCATGAAGATGAACAGACACTTCTAGGGAGTAATTTATTTCAAACAGGTCAGACGAATTACCCTGAAAAACTTTGTATTTTTCCTATCATTTTTAAGGCAGCAAGGGATGTCTGGCTGAAAGTGAGGATCAACAACAGACATCCAAAACTAGGTGAGATAGCCCAGTATGACATCTTGGGCCATCACACACTCAGCCTCTCTGCTTGAGGCAGCCAGACCCAAGAGAGGTTAAATGCCACACCAAACCAGTGGCACAGCCTTTTATGCCATGTTATGTCTGTCCATGTCATGGGCCATTGCAATTATTTAAGGGAATTGAGCCCATGATATGATGCATCTGCAAGTCATTAATGAAGAGAAGTACAAAGGCATAGAGCTAAGGGAAAAACAGACATTGGTTAAACCAGAATTATTCCTGCTTATTTCTGGTGGGATTTTTCTTGATCCGTTTTGTTTTGGGTTTGTGGGGGGTATTTTTGTTTGTTTGGGTATTTTGTTGTTGTTGCTGTTTTTTGTTGGTTTTTTTTTTCTTTCTTCTGAATCCTGAAGACCTACAAAACTGCCAGCAACTCTCAACTGGGGGACAGACTTCCCAGAACTTGCCAAAACTCATTGCACTCTCTGTGGCTTCCTTGACTGGACAGGACCTCCCTTAGGAGGTTATTGCCTTCAAAAACTCTCTCTGGGAGAGACACAGGGAGCAGAACCACTGACATGGAAATGAGGAGAAATTGAAGCAAGAGTAAATAGGTTTAAGCTGTTTATCAATACCAGTGGAATCTGGTATAAGGGTACTTGATGCTTTATCTGTTTTCCTACATGCTATCAGTCTCAGCTCAGAAAACTGCTGAAGGAAACCAACAGCTCTTTGACTTCTCTGTGTCACCACATCCAAAATTAGCAGCCTAAGTTTGTAGCCCACTCATAACTGCCACAGCCTGCCTGGGGTCATGGCACATAGTCTGGGAACAGCTGCTAAGGGAAGTGAAAAGGATGCTAAGTGAAGAAAATATGGCAGTAGAAATATCTGCTGAAAAAGGAGGAAACAAATCAAGGCATCAATAAAAATAAATAAAGGCAGAACAGCAAATTTAAAAGAAAAAAGTAGTCAAATATATATAAATAGCTTGAGTACAAACTGAACAGAAAATCTACTCAGTAAAAAACCCAAGGGATGGCAAAGCAAGAATATAAGCCCAGTTGTAAACTGTTTTAATTTTGGGAATCAATCATAAAAGTACTTATCCATATAATTAAGAAAAGCC
The DNA here is from genome assembly GCA_013396995.1 of Dicaeum eximium. NCBI lineage: Eukaryota > Metazoa > Chordata > Aves > Passeriformes > Dicaeidae > Dicaeum > Dicaeum eximium. The sequence continues at coordinate 16,326 of VWZP01006287.1, read as the reverse complement.
TCCAGAAAGCATAAAAACCACTCTCAGAAACACTCTAGAGGTGGTACCATAACTAAATAGCAAACCAGGACAAGGGAAATTGCCTTGAAACAACTCAAGGTGGTTTATGAAATATCAGACTCGAACAAGGACTGTCAACCCATCTGTTAGGAATGAGCAGCTCACTCCTGCCCCAGCCTCCCAGGGCAGCTGAACAGATTTATTTTCTGTGTTAGAGCACTGTCCTTTACAAAAGGAATGTTTTGGGTTTTTTTCTTGTTGCTGCAGGAACATGAAGTCACTGTCCCCTGCAGAGCTGCACCATCAGGTCCCGTGCTCAGACTGAGCACCCTGGGCTGTTCTGCTGCAGATCATGGAAATGAGGGAGGTCTGAGCTTTGTCAGTGTCACACAGGAACAGAAGAATTCCAAGTGCTACAGAAGAGCTGTGCCTTGCTGCCTCTTGGCCAATGCTGAATTAATTTCCCAGTCAGAATTCAATACCAGTGTGCCTGACCACCCTGTCTAGACCTGGTCAGTGGGGTTTGCTGCTGATTTTCTAGTATATTTTGCAAAGATAAGCACTGAGAAACATTTTTTTAATCAAGCATTACTTTATTATTATAATAATATTAATATTAATAATATTACTGTTATTATATCAGGCATTACAAAGGACTGTAAACCATGTGCTCCTTTCCTTGAAGATTCATTAAGGTATTTAACTTACTGCAAAGAAAAACAGTCCTGCCTGAAATGGATAAAGGTTTCCAGGAATGCCCAGTACAAAAAATAGGTAAAATGAAAAATAGGTACCAGCTGTTGTTTCATTACTAAGAACTGCAATGGCAATCAAGACAGTCCACACAGATTATTTGTTAACCTTTATTTGCTGGTGAAATTGGAATTAGTGGAGTTCTGTCATACAAGAGGTAATTAGTTTTACACTTAGTATGGGGCCAACAGAAATCCCTCAGTACCTCTAAACTTTACAGCTCAAAGAAAATCTTTGCAATCAATATGCTGAATGATTCTTCCTTTGGTAATCAATGTTAACTGGGTTGCTCTGGAAGGAAATACCTGGGTGCTGACAATGGGCACATGGGCACCATGGTTAAGCACTGAAAAAATTGCACTTGGGCAATAAATAGTCAAACCACAACCAAGTGTTGGCTAGGGTTAGAACAAAGACCATCAGTCCAAAAAGTATTTGAATCTGTCAATGGCTTAAACTTGCCCTCAGATGTGAAGTGAAATATGGCAGTTTTGACATCTCTTATTAAAATCACTTAAGAATCAATATTCAGGACATAACAATAATCAAATCAAGTTGCTTAAACCAAACCCAAGGGATCCTTCTGTTCTGCAAGGAATCAAAGATTAATTTCTAAGGAACTGAATCAAGACAAAGTAAATAGAGTGTGATGAGCTGGAGAAGGATAACTTACATCTACTGCATAGTAGATGAGCTCTGTGATAACAGCACTCCCTGAGCACAGGAAATCTACACCACTGCATAATCAGCACTGACAGCACTTGCAAAACATGACCCATAACTCAGTTTCATTCATTCCTAATGAATAATCAAGGCTAACAGAGTTTGGAGAAGCTTTGTGGCACGTGATCAGATCAGGTCCAGATCTGGCACTTTTTGGCCATCTCTACAGCCCCACACACCCTGCAGTGGGATTTGAGCCCAGTGGGCTCCCAGGACTGCCTGCTCTGCTTTTTTTGTAGAGCAAGAGTTTGCAAGTGAGTGCCAGAGCTCACAGGTAGCTGCCCAGTCTTTACTGCTGAATTTCCTCCACACTGGGAAAGAAATGGGAAGTTTTTAGACAGAATCAATTCTGCTTTACAGAAAGAAGCCTTGTAAATCTAACACCCTTGTCAGTGTACACACAGATAGCAGGTATTTGCCATGAAAACCTCAATGTAATAAAGAATAGCAACTCAGCCCACTTTGATCTCCTAAATAAACTTTTTTTAGGTTGCAGCTACCAGCACAAGGAATCAAAAGATATTTCACTACTTGGATCACCTGATTTGTGAAATTAATTGTCCACTAACAACATATCTGTTGTGTATCAATAAGAGTTATTAGAGAGAAGGGTGGTTTCTTTTTTTTTCCCATTCAGAAAGCACAGCAGATTAAATCTCTAAGCTATAACACAAGTCCTAGTAAGTGATATACCCACCTACTGCCAATACTGAAACACTTTTCTCAGGGCAATAATAGTGTGTGCATACTTTTTCTTTCCCAGATGAAGTGGGAGCTATTCGATTGACCTTTTAGTGATGCTGAAAAATAAATATTATCAGCCCATTCCCACCCTCATATTTTGACTAGAAAGGAATAAGCAACTCATTTCACAAGCAGAGCTATCTCTCCTGTTTTGTGGCTCACATTCACATGGTAATTTTTTTCAGTTGGTGGAGCTGGACATCAGGAGTAAAGCAGGGAGAAGAAATCAGGGTGTGCTCCCCCCACCCTGCTCCTCTGCTGTGATTGCCAGCCCAGGGTTTGCAATTTCTGACCACAGCCCCCATGGCAGCCTGCACCACCAAGGGCAAAGATCACACAAAAGAAAAGTCCTGAGACAGAAAAGGAGGGCTGTAGGGGTCTTGGTGCTCCATTATCATCTCTGAATGGAAGACCTGTGGGGAGGCTGGTTTCTTGTCCCAGGTGACAGCAACAGGATAGGAGGAAATGGCCTCAAGTTGCACCAGGGGAGGTTTAGATTGGGGATTATGAAGGATTTCTTCACTGAAAGGGTTGTCAAGCATTGGAAGAGGCTGCCCAGGGAAGCTGTGGAGTCACCATCCCTGCAGGTATTTAAAATGCATGTGGCACTTGGAACAGGGTTTAGTGCTAGACATGACAGGGCTGGGTTAATGGCTTGACTTGATGGTCCTAGGGGTCTTTTCCAAACTAAACAGTTCTATTATTCTCTGATTCTATACTTTTCAAAAAATCAGCTCCCGCTAGTTTCTCTTCACCACTCAAATTCTAGAAATCTCGCCAATTGTTAGAGAATATATTATTCAATTAATAAGAAATCAGGATGCTTTTAACTTATATAAATCTTCTGATTTGTTTGGATTATTTCTAGGAGCTTAAGGTCACAATTCATGTAAAACCTCCTTCTAATATTATCTCTTATTCACAGCCAGTTCACAAGAACTGACTGTTCAGAGATTCAGTGCCTTGCCAAAGGCTGCCAGTGCAATATCCTCAATCTATGGTTCCTGACCACACATCAGTGGGCTGCAATTTTAAGGTAAAAATCTTTGACTTCACCTGTAATTTACTGACCCCTAATGACATTTATAAGTCAAGAACATTAGGACTAAGGTCTCCTCTCCACTGAAAAATCCCCAAAACCTAGCAGTATATTTTAAGCAAAATTTGAAATCAAAACCTGTAAAATAAATGTTATGATTATTGACTTATGAGTTTTCATACTTGCTTGCAAAAGAGAATGCAAATCTGAGTGTATCTTGAGCAGATAATTTCAAGACTTAAGACCTGCAAGTCTCCTAAAAGCACAACAGGAGATCTTTGCAGAAGTTTCTTTCTGCAGAAGACATTCCTCTGCTTGGCTCTGCTCACAGAGCTGGGACAGCCATCTCAGCCAGGCTTTGCTCCTGCCAGCTTCAGAAGCCTGATGTGATTTCCATGAAGGGGATCACTAAACTCTCAGCAGCAACTGGAAGAAGCCTCTAGGAAAACACCAAATAAAATGAAGCACATGATGAAGAAAATTTCCAGAATGGGTTTGTGTCCAAAGAGGACCAATTTCCAATACGTCAATTTTCCTGCTTTTTTCCTCATGTACCTAGATATGCTACAGGAATTTAAAAAAAATGTTCCCAGTTCCCCAGTTACTCATTAATCAGTTCAGTGTTTTCTGTAGATGCTGTCTCCCCCTTTCCTCGCTCCTCAAACTTGAGATCTCAAACTCCAAAATATCTTTGTAACAGTTGGTGGTGCCTAATACAAAGAGAGCAGCACCCAGTAAGGACCCAACATTCCTGGTTTTACACTCACTCGGCCATGGAAAGACCTGCAGAAATCACTCTTCTTTAAAAAGGCAGTTTTAAAGACAAAAATGCACCACTACCTTTCCTTGCAATGGAAAATAGGGTTGGGAAGCCTAGAAGGAGATATTTCAGTGTCATAGGAGACAATACATAGTTAAAGTTCATGTAAGAATGACTGGAAAATTTGGTATTGCCTGAAGAGCTGAAATAGCCCAGCACCACCTGTATCATTCAGGTGTGGTGGTACAGACAAGATGTTGATATAATGTAAGTTTTTTCTTAAAGGTTTTGCTCTTCATTGTGAGAAATGTGAAAAATTCAAGAATGGTCTTTAAAGAGGAGGAATTGTGATCACCCAGCAGTGATTAATCAAAACAAGCTTTAGAAGAAAGCATTAAAGTATGACAAATTGAAATACCCTTTGAAGCCAAGATAATTACGGAACAAATCTCAGGAATATATTTTAGCAAGAAAGTTATCACATGCTGGAAACAGAAACGTTTTTTTAGTCCTATTATTTTCAGTATCATACTCTCCAGAATCAAAAGCTAGCTCTGGCATGTAGCAAAGATGTTTGCCTTAAAACTGTAGGAAATGCAAGAAGAAGTAAGAAAATACTTATGTATATGTATAGGTGCTATAGACATGCTCACCCACTCATTGTCTGGGTCTCTGAGCTCATAAAAGCCTTCCCACAGACAAAAAAAAATTAACTAATCCTTCCACCTCATTCTTCCTCTGTTAGGTCCCCATTGGGGAGGTTTTCTTCCACTGTAGTAGCATGAGTCAGAGTAACATGAGTCAGACAGATCCTCCCCCTGCAATGAGTGCTCCATCAAATATTCTATTCCAGCCCAAAGACTCATTCATGGCACAGGTCTCACTCAAATTCAAGAGACAACCACTCAAATCACAGAGAATATTATTTTCTGTTGAAACAAACAACACTTGGCCCCAAACTGATCCCAGGAGAGAGAGGCACTGTCATCTGCTGGTTTAAAAGTCAAATGACCCGTTTTCCTCCCTTTACTCCACAGTGTGCTGAGGACTGCCTTTCTTCAAGTTCCTTGGAGTTATTCTCCACAAAACCAAGTGACATTCATCAGTTGGTGGGCTGCCCATTCCTAAGTTCAGAACTGGACTCTTCTCCATTTCACCAGAAAGGATGAAATCCAACATCCAACACTCCCTCTTACTAACACAACACCCTTACTGAGGATACACAGTGAATCTGCAACATATACTCAGGGATTTCTTTTGCAATACTATTCTATAAACACTTCATTGATATAAAATCTACCTTCATGTAGCTGATGTGTCTAACTGGAAGTTACTCGGGACACTGTTGCAGCTGTCCAGACAAAAGTATTTGGATATTCAGAATAGCAGCATCTTAATGGAAAATATGTATGATATTTGGTAGGATTGAAAATTTAGTTAAAACTACTAAATGCCTACTCTTTAAGAAAAAAAAAAGTCATCTAGCTTTTGAAGTGGAATAAACCTTGCAATTGTCTTGCCTGACCTATTTGGCAACACTTCTATTATTTTATCAATTAGTATCTATACAAACTCCCTGAAAACAGATGTCTAAACTGTCATTCATCAAAGAGAAAAAGGAGATTCAAGCATGCACCTAAAGTAATTCTGGTTGCTAATTGAGCACACTAAGTAACACAGATACATTTTGCAGGTGCATCTTCCCAAGAATGATCCCACAAGTATCCACACTGCACAGATGGGCTCTGTTATTTTAAGGTTTTAATCAAAATACATGCAATCAGGCACAGCACCACGTGCATGCTAATGCTGTGAAGTGTCAGCAGTCACTAGACACTTTTAAGAACTCTGGCTATGAAAAAACTAAGAAGAGAAGAATCTGATGAATTAGGCACTTTAGAGGAAGGCTTAGAGGCTACAGCTAAAAAGTGACACACAGCACATTTGTAATAAATGTGGAGAAAACATCTTGTTAACACGGCTATGTGTTCCCACACACTGAGAAACTGCAGCAACACAAAGACAGAATACAAAAAGGTGCAAGGTCATCAAACTCCCAAGGTATGGAGAGTGATTTATGTTAGGAGAACCAACCCTGAAAACAGTGATTATAGTATAATTTTGACATCTGTCAACCTCCTGTCAATAGCTTTACTCAGTGAAGGCATTACACATCTCTCAGCCACTGCTTTATCACCTGCAGTGAAGTCTGCATCTGCTAATCCCAGTTTGAGGGCTCACCAGACCTGATTCAGGTGACCAACTTACCTAGCAGACTCTGGTCTGAAAACTTTGTTAACTAAATGAGAAATAAATAAATTCAGCTTAAGAATAATGGAGCATAGTTCCTCCTATATTTCTTTTGTAAAAGACAGACCCTGTTCCTGCATATTTGCATAGTTAAAAAAAAAAAAAAATTAGTCTTCAGAATTTGGTACTTCTCCCTGCCGGGGGGAAAAATAAAAATAAAAAGCCACAGCAGAGATTGTGTTCAGTTGCAGTGCCCCGGATGCCAGGTTTGCACACCCAACAATGTCCTCTTACCTGCACAGACACCGAACCACCCCAAGTGGTACCTGGAGCCCTGGAGCCCGGCTCCTGAGCCGGGTGCGCCCTGCAGAGCTGTCAGCCTGGAGGGGATGGGGCGGTGATGGGCGGGCAGGGCAGCAGCGCAGACAGACACACGGACACGGGGACACGCACAGGCAGACACAGGGACACGCACAGACAGACACACGGACACAGGGATACGCACAGACAGACACGGACACGCACAGACACAGACACAGACACAGGGA
>VWZP01006286.1:265381-290132 GCA_013396995.1 Dicaeum eximium | reverse complement strand
ATATATTTGTGTGAATGAGGTTTGCTTTCTTGCTCATGCAGAGGGGAAATAAAGCACTAAAACACTAAAACCCTGGAAGGATGACTGCAGAAGCACCAGATCCACCCTCCACCTGCTCTTGAGCAGTTTAAGAATGCAAGAAGTAACATTTTATTCCCTCTGCCAAGGAGCTTGAAAGCAAACCTCCCCTCACTCCTGTAACACTTCTCTACATCCAAGTTTGTGGTGCACCTGGGAGATGAAGGTGGTGTTTGTTCAATGCATGACTGACAAATCTGCCTCCAGATTTCACACCTCGAGGAGTCAGATATCATCACCACCAAAAAGAAAAAAAAAAAAAGAAATCGAGTTCTTCTCTCAAAGCATGAATGCATTTTTATTTTTTTTTTAAGATACAGTAAGACAGGTGATGCAAAGGATTGCAAACTTTAAATGTAAGAGTTTCTGTTTCAAACCAGTTTGCTGGAAGGAAAGGAGTATCCCCCAGTACATATCTGAGCATAGGGACTGATTTTCAGAGACAAGGGGATTTCTGGGGATTAAATCTGAGGGACTGTGGCACTGTTTGGGGGAGCTGTGTGAATAAGAGAAGTGAAAAGGAACATTTCTGCCACCAAGCCAGAGGAGATTTCTAGAAAGTGCCAGATAACTGAAACCAGGACAATAAATGGACTCTCAGTGAGGTCTGTGTTATTCAGCCAAACAAAACGTGGATCCTTCTCTACAAAGAATTGAGGTAATGTCATCCCCCACCTATCTCCTAATGAGCTCCCAACTTTAAATAATCACTCACACCCCAAATCTTTAACAGCCCTTGGAAAAGGGAGTCCTCAAATCTGTGCCAATCTCTTTTTCCCCAAAACCCACATGAGCTGTGCTGTCTGAACTTGTTGATGTGCAGAACTGAGTAACACTCAAAGCCATGCTAGACACTCAGAGGAATGCTAAAAAGGCTAAAAATACCCTCAGTTATCAAGCAAACACACCAGCATATCTGTTTGGAAGGAGATTCAAAACCATCAGAAATTAATTCAGGCTTTACGTTGGAATTACCAGGACAAACCCTTCCCCAGTGGAAGTTCTGCCATCATCTCTGGTAACTGGATACCCTCATCCATGTGTCAGCCTTACTGTCAGTTTGAAAATACAAATATTAAAATATTACCAATGACTTTGTATGCAGGGCCATTTAATGGACTTATTGCCATTTTAGGAGCCTGCCAGCATTCTGTGTTTTCTGCTGGCACTGTGACTGCATTCAGTGGTGTGTTTGCAATGTCTGTTCAGGATAGTCAGGCAAATTCATTAGTTCTAGCTCAGTAGTGCAATATTTCCAATATTTTGATGGGTTTTTTTATGACTCCTTTTCTAGTGTGGTTTTTTTGTTCCAGTGGGATGTACAAACAGCTTTTAAAGTCACCTGCAGGCTCTGGATGGCCAGCAGCCCCCTGTTCCAATGGTGCTGTGCTCTAAAGTTTGCCAGCAAGTCCCTTAAAATCTCCTCTGTGCCGTGGGCTTTGTGTCTGAATTGATTTGGCTTTTTCCCCCAAGGCAACAAACACCAGACAGCAACGGGGACCAGTTCCCTGTGAGCCTGTGGCTACTAAAATCCTGGCAGCAGTGCCCTGGGAGGTGCTGTGCTTCAGAGAAAGCCAAAGCAGGTCCTGGTGCTGTGCTAAGAGTGTTTTTTGTTCTTCCTTTCACAAGAGGAAGAGCACTGAGCCCCGTTGTTCTGGCCTTATTCCACCCCGTTCTGCCTGCCCCGGGTTTTCCCTGCAGCTGCAATTGCTCCCCATGTCCTGCTTTTGGCTGAGACAGCGTTAATTTGCTTCACAGTTCCTGGCATGAGGCTCATTTCTGAACTCGTGGCCAAATTTTGACAGCATAGGGATGGTCAAATCACCGGTGAACAGCACTTTTATATTTACACACTTTTATATTTACACACTTTTATATTTACACACTTTTATATTTACTTCTCCGCCTCTGAGCCCACCAGGAAGGAAAGTGGGGGTGCAGGAGAAATTGGGAGGGTGCAGAGCCAGGACAGCTGATCTCAGATATGCAGAGGGATATTCCATGTCCTAGGGCGTCATGCTCAGCAATAAAAGCCAGAGAAAAGGAGGAGATGGGGTGGGAAATGTTCAGAGCTGTGGAATTTCTGTTCCAAATAAAAATTGTGCAAGATGGAGTTCTGCTTTCCTGGCAATGGCCAAACATCTGGGAAACAGGGAGTGAACTCCTTGCCCTGCTTTTCTGTGCACTCAGCTGCTGTTTCATCTCTGAAACCATCTTGATCTCAACCTTTTTCTCCTTTTGCTGCATTGATCCCAGTCTGAAGGGTGGGAATGCCACAGCAAAGCCACAATTCAAAGTGAGGACCGTGTGGATCCTGATGCCTTTCCTGGGGCTACCTAAAACCAGAGGCCAGACAGAATTAAGGAATAAAAAGCAGTTCTATTTATTGCAGGGCCTTCAGGTACATTTTGGGCAGACAAAGCCCCCCAGGGCCTACACCCAAAAATGGACCACGGGTCACATTTGGGGTTTCACACTTGTATAAGTTTGGTCCATTTGCACATTGGGGGTAAATCTCCCAATTCCAGCTGCAGGTAATGAAGTCATTTCCCCCAGGTTTGCTGCCCCAAGTCCCTTTTGTTTCCATCTGTGGGGCCTGAGGCAGTGAGGGGTCCTTGATTGCCAGGCCTGGAGAGGAATTGTTGTGTGTGCCCAAAACGGGGAAGCAGCAGCTGGCACTGTGTGTGGGGTTTGGAGTTACACACTAAAGAACTGCAGGAGTACAAATGGATGGAAAACACACAAACCAAAATCCTAAGGCATCATTCCCACTGACACTCAGGAAGTCACTGCTTGATTTGGAGTAAATATCAGCTACAAGGGGGATTTGTGCTGTGTTTTTCTCCTCTCCCACACGTGTGATTGCTGTGTGAGGAAGTCCCAGCAAGCAGGAGCACACAAAGCAGGGATAAAAGCAGGCACTGCCACTTCGTGCAGCTTCTGAGAGTGGCTGCTCAGCCAACACGACTTTGAGTTTGAGGTTTATGTGAGCAACATCTACAAGGGAGGAAGTGAACTCCAGCAGCTGGAAATATATTTTGATTGCACTCTGATTAATTTCCTGGGGAGAGGGTGAGACGCTCTCGTTTTGCAAATATGTGGTGCAGTATTTTTTGTCCTTCTCTGAAGTTTTCCAAGCTGTATCCTTGCAAAGACATTGAAGTCCTCCACAATGGGTTTTCAGTTTATTTTGGGTCCTAACTCTAACCCCAAAAATGGGATATTTGTAGACATTTTATGTCCATTCTAATGATCTCTTTTCTACTGGCCAAGGATGTCTGATAAAGGGGAGCCCCCTTGCAAAAGCAGTTCTAAAATCAGTTTTAGCTGGAAGAATAGGCGGGAGAGGGGAAAAGCAATTAAGCAGCTACAAGAGAGTTGATTTTCACTGGGAGAATAAACAAATATTCCGTATTTCTGTGTTGAATTGTGTTCTACTGATGATGGTGATTGTACGGTCCCATTATCACAGTGTCACATATTTTGCTGTCTGTATAAAGTTATTAAAAAATAATTTCATGTGTTGGCAAACTCCCAAACAAACACCACATGTGCACACACTCAGGAATACATATCCTAGCAGGAGTTAATGTTAAAAGCACACTGACAGCCAGCATTGCTTTTCTATGAATGGTAAAAAAAAAAACATCCATTTTTAAAAGTCTCTCCAATCCTTACTCTGTCATTTCTTGCTCTTCTCACACTCCAGCCCTGTAGCAGAGACAGAAAAGCAGCAGCAGCAGTTTGGAAAAGGGAAGAGAGTGTGGGGAAGGAAATATCTTAAGGAGCAGAGAAGCCATGAAAAAATGCCATGAATTTCACCACAAACACCATAAGAGCAGCCAGCTCTTCCCAGGCCTGTTTCATCTTTCTCCCTCCACACACAGCAGCTCCTACTCGCAGCTGGGACCCCTCCTCTGCTGTTATTAACAAGTTTAAAAGTCACCAAACCCTCTTCCTACAACCCTAAATATTCCTTGACTCCACCCTGCAGGTTGCTCCTGGGCCTGTGGGATCCAGCATGGATGGCATGGATTGTTTGGGTTTGGGAATTCCAGCATGGATGGTATGGATTGTTTGGGTTTGGGAATTCCAGCGTGGATACTATGGATTGTTTGGGTTTGGGAATTCCAGCATGGATTGTTTGGGTTTGGGAATTCCAGCATGGATGGCATGGATTGTTTGGGTTTGGGAATTCCCGCCTGGATTGTTTGGGGTTTGGGAATTCCAGCATGGAGGGCNAATGGGATATTTGTAGACATTTTATGTCCATTCTAATGATCTCTTTTCTACTGGCCAAGGATGTCTGATAAAGGGGAGCCCCCTTGCAAAAGCAGTTCTAAAATCAGTTTTAGCTGGAAGAATAGGCGGGAGAGGGGAAAAGCAATTAAGCAGCTACAAGAGAGTTGATTTTCACTGGGAGAATAAACAAATATTCCGTATTTCTGTGTTGAATTGTGTTCTACTGATGATGGTGATTGTACGGTCCCATTATCACAGTGTCACATATTTTGCTGTCTGTATAAAGTTATTAAAAAATAATTTCATGTGTTGGCAAACTCCCAAACAAACACCACATGTGCACACACTCAGGAATACATATCCTAGCAGGAGTTAATGTTAAAAGCACACTGACAGCCAGCACTGCTTTTCTATGAATGGTAAAAAAAAAAAATCCATTTTTAAAAGTCTCTCCAATCCTTACTCTGTCATTTCTTGCTCTTCTCACACTCCAGCCCTGTAGCAGAGACAGAAAAGCAGCAGCAGCAGTTTGGAAAAGGGAAGAGTGTGTGGGGAAGGAAATGTCTTAAGGAGCAGAGAAGCCATGAAAAAATGCCATGAATTTCACCACAAACACCATAAGAGCAGCCAGCTCTTCCCAGGCCTGTTTCATCTTTCTCCCTCCACACACAGCAGCTCCTACTCGCAGCTGGGACCCCTCCTCTGCTGTTATTAACAAGTTTAAAAGTCACCAAACCCTCTTCCTACAACCCTAAATATTCCTTGACTCCACCCTGCAGGTTGCTCCTGGCCCTGTGGGATCCAGCATGGATGGCATGGATTGTTTGGGGTTTGGGAATTCCAGCGTGGATGGCATGGATTGTGTGGGGTTTGGGAATTCCAGCGTGGATGGCATGGATTGTTTGGGGTTTGGGAATTCCAGCACGGATGGCATGGATTGTTTGGGTTTGGGAATTCCAGCATGGATTGTTTGGGTTTGGGAATTCCAGCATGGATGGTATGGATTGTTTGGGTTTGGGAATTCCAGCATGGATGGTATGGATTATTTGGGTTACACAGCAGGGATTTCAGAGCTGTGTGAGTGGAAATTCCAGGAAGTTTCCAGAGGTGGCATTTCCAGCAGTCTCAGCCATCCACTGCCCCTCTGACTGGTCTCAAGCAATCCAGGGAATGCCCTGTCAGCTGATTTCTCCAACTCATGGCAATTCCATGGCATGGGACACATTGGGGATACTCCATTTACTCAGCAGCTTCTCTGCTTGCTTAAATCACACTTGATGGAGTTCCCCCTTAAAACTCTTTCCTTACCCCATTCTACAAACAAGTTTCCATCCCTAATGGGCATTTATTCCAGTTCTTGCCAGGGAAGCATCAGTGGAACAGTAGCTGTAATGCAAACTTAATTTATTAGTGAGACAGAAAAGCCAAGATTGCTGAAATTTGTGATTTCAGGTGCCTGTCCTCAATAAATGGGAAAAGGATTTCTCTCTGGGAAATGCTGAGCAGCAGTGCTCTGGAAACCTGGTTAGTCTCTCAAACTGAGCACCCAGAATCACCAAGTTCTTCTGAAAAGGTATCCCATGCCATTTTAGAAAGAGCCAAAAAGGCTTGTAGTCTGTGTTTTACGTCTTTTTGAATAAGGATTTCCCAAAAGTTCAGATGCAAGGTGGTTGTTAGGAATTATTTGAGGAAACCAGAGCACACCTTATTAAAATTTTTTTTCAGCAGGAAAATAGAAGTGTTTTCACCACACCAGAGAGATTGCCAGTGTGAAGATAATTTCTGCCTTGCTCTGATAGGAACATTTAAAATAAAAGTCCTGTAGGTAAGAGATAAGTTGAAAAAACCAAAGCTGATAACATTAATTAGCTATTCATATAAAGAAAAAGGACACAGAACTTGAACACAAAAATATGTTTGAGATTCCAAACTGTTTTCAACTTTTTATGAGCTGGCATAAAATCCTCATGAGGCTGGTTTGTTTGAAGACTGATAACTGAGATAAAAATGAGCAATGGACTTCTGGGTTTGAAAGTCAAAGAATTTGGGATTGATCCTAACCCCCAGAGAGATAAACATGGTCTATCTTACACTGTAATTATTTGTACCCTTACCAGTGGGCAGGAACACACAAAAGTCTTGTAAACCCAAAGCTGTAACTTCAAAAGATTTATGGTTTCCTTGGGAGGATGAGGGAAGGGAATGGAGGCAGCACAGCTGTTTCTGCAAATGTCTTCTTGCTTCATAAAAAAGATTAAAAGAGAACACAAATTATATTTATATATTATATATAAACTATAGGTCCTGCTGTCTGGTGATGTTTGGAGCTCAGAACGATTTTGGCTCATTTCAAACCTTCTTTTGATGGGATTTTAATTCTCTGCTGACTTTCCTCCATTCCCCTGGCTCGTCTCTGCCTTCATCAGCCATAAAAAATGGCCTGGCAAATTCATGAGCTTTCCGAGAAGGTTAAATGTTGTCAAGCACCTGCTCCTCTTGGTTAATGTCTGCAGCAGTTTATTTCCACCTCCTAAAAATGCTCTTCAGGGTGTGATGGATGATGTCTAACACCAGCTGTCAAGAAATCTCATCCCAGAACACGATAAATATTCTTCACCCTCCCTTAAAATGAAATAAATTAACCAGCTTCCCCTTTTCTGAGGCTAACTGGGAACCTAACTCTGCTTTTTGTGGGAAGCAGGATCAGGAGGATTCTGTGGCAGTGCTGCTCTGGACAAGGATTTTTCCCAGCTCCCTTTAGTGTCCTCTGGCCTCAGAGGTGGCAGCATCAGCCAGGGAATGTCACTCCAAGTGTGAGTGGCTGCAGTGCTGCTGCCTGGAGCTCTGCTGGAAAAGCTCAGGGACCAAATTCCCAGTCCTGGGCTGGGTTTGCTGCTTCCAGCAATGGCAACCAGCAGCTGCCTTGATTTCACTCCTGGGCTTGGCCTTACCAAGGTGGCATTAGGAGAACACAAAGGGTTTTGTGGAGAAGGAAACACTTCCCTACCTGCCAGCATCTTCTGTGGAAAATCTGTCAGGACAGAGGTGGTGGCAGCTTTTAAACAAGAAGTAGCAGAAAATCATCAGCTTATTTGTGGGAGGTGCCAGTGAGGAGCTCTTTGATTCCACGTGGGTTTTTTATCATTAACTGTGAGCTCTGGAGATGAGTCTGAGGAAGGTGAGAGGTGCAGCTGCCCTGGAAACCTTGGCAAATATCAGCAGCCATTGGTAGCAGTCAGCATCCCTGCTCGTGGTTTGGACTTTGTTTGTGTGCTACACTGCTCCAACAGGATCCAGCAAAAAGGAAAGCACTTTTAAAATTTATTTCCACCCATAATTATTTTGTGGGAAGTATCCTGAGCTCACCCCAGATTAAGGAGTCGGTTCAGATGAAACTCCAAGTTTCATTAATTAAACTTTGATTTGATAAAAGAAACAACCCAGTTTTAGCAAAAGCTGCTGAATGCTCTTCCCTTAAGGAAAATTGTCCTCAGTCTGGGTCCATCCAAGAGCTCTGTGTGTGGAAAGAAATAACACCACTAAACCAAAGTCACCTGCAACGCTGATGCTCTGCTTCACCTCTTTTGCCATCATATGGACTGGTTTCCTTTAGGCAAGGAATTTGGGACTGGAGATATTCAGCTGTTAAAAATATTTCAGTTTCCCCTTTGGTGGCCTCAGCAGCTGCACACACAAATGCACTCACACATGCATGTGTGACAGAAAAACAAATGTGAGAACGTGGTAATTAAAAAAAATGTTTTCAAGGTTGAGAGTTCTTTTTGTTTGTTTGTTTGTTTGTTTTTTAACTGGATGTCAGGAGTTCGTGAATTCCTTTTCAGATGTCTCAGCACTTGGGGCTATGATATAAATAAGGTAAGGGATGTTTTGGAGTAAATGGCTGGAAGAGCAGACTGCAAGAACAGTACCAGGAAAAAAAAAAAACAAACGAGGAAATGCTAATCTGAGGGCTGTGAGCAAGACCACAGGAATGTTTAAATTCAGCATCACTGTAGTAAGAAAATCCACGAGGAGAAGGAGAGGCAGAATCACAAGACAACAATAAAGAGCAGTTCTGGGGTCCTGCCAGGCTGGAGACAGCAGCAGTCGTCAGCTTTCCAGTGGAGATGTTCTAATGATGGAAAGGTCATGCGGGTGCTCGTGCTGCCTCGTGCCTCTCATCTGCACAGAGGCTCTGGGAGCTGCCCTGGCACCCTGACAGCATTCCTGGAGCTCAGGAGAAGTGCCCAGGAGCATGGAAGCACTCGGATATTCGGGAGGATGGTGTTCTGATTGCTCTGAGTTTTGGAAGTGATGCTTCTTGTTCATTCCCCAGTCAGCATCTCCTGGGAAAACACAGAGCAAAGAAATTAGATAACAAAAAATAGGCTAAAGAAATATAATTTTTAATGCTGGCTTCTTGCAGAACTGGTGAAGACACCCTGGTTTAGGTTTGGGGAGATACGTGAAATTATTTCCCACTGCAACAAATTCCAAATGCTGAAATAAAAACTGGAATTTTTCAGAGCTATCTTAAAAGGCTAGATAGGCATCTCCTATTCAAATTAATGGAATTATTTAAAGCAGATTATGTAGCTTTGTGTCTTGGAAGTTTTTCACTAGATCTCACAGATAAGAAACTTAGCAGTGCTTCATCCTTCTCTTTGAGTGTGCAATCAAGCATTTAAGGGTCTGTAATTTCAATTTCATTGCAAACTACCATTTTTTGTCTAACAAGTAAACTGCTCCTCGATAATGTGGGCTGGGGCCCTTTGTAAAAGGGGAATATTTGGGCTTTACTTCAAGCAAGGCAGGTTTGGGGATATTTTGCTGTCAAAAGGACACATTCCCTAAGCTCTTTTGGAGCTGTCAGTTAAATTATTTTGTTTCTCTCCAGTTTCAAGGGATCAGAATGTGGGTTCTGTACATGCAGCAAGGTGTTGAGGCTCCTCACAGGCACTGAGGCTTCTCAGGGTGAATCTACTGGAAACCTGTGAGATTCAGAACAGGTGGGATAGCACAGAACAAGTCAAAACCTCACCTGCTCCAACTGGGTGCTCATCCTCGTTCATCCTGATATTTAAAAGAAAGAAAGTTTGGGTGAATAGTTTCTCTTACTGTTGTTCCTGAGGAAATAGGCGCAGTCTGGAGCCCTGTAATAGAAGCTTTGGGATAAGAGGATTGCTTGTCTGTACATTACTGGGGCTGGAAATGCAGTTCTAAGCCCTAAGTAATGAGATATTAGAAATCCTATTAGGAACCCTATGGTTAAACATTCAACAGGAATCCCATGGTACCATTGAACAGACAGCTGCTACAAAGCCACCGAGGCAATTCTAGTGGCAAAGCCATCTCCAAGCTCACTGGCAACTGAAACATTCAGGAACAAATTTGGGAGCTAAACCCACTGAACTCTGCAAGGAAAAGCACGTGGGGTTGCTCAGTGTGTCAGACACAGGGTGAGGGATGTTCACAGAAAGAGGAAAGGAAAAGCTACTTTAATGTTGGTTTTGGGAATCCCTTTGCAGCCAGGGCTGCCCTTGAGCTGCACTTCCTCCCCCATTGGTGAACAGGGTCCAGCCCAGTCCCTCTCCTCCTTTGGAGATTTTAGCTTTTGTATTTTCCATCCATTTGTGCCCCTGCAGTTCTTTAGTGTGTAACTC
Organism: Dicaeum eximium; assembly: GCA_013396995.1. Taxonomy (NCBI): domain Eukaryota; kingdom Metazoa; phylum Chordata; class Aves; order Passeriformes; family Dicaeidae; genus Dicaeum; species Dicaeum eximium. The sequence goes on along the minus strand of VWZP01006286.1, from coordinate 280,149 downwards.
CAAACCCCACACACAGTGCCAGCTGCTGCTTCCCCATTTTGGGCACACACAACAATTCCTCTCCAGGCCTGGCAATCAAGGACCCCTCACTGCCTCAGGCCCCACAGATGGAAACAAAAGGGACTTGGGGCAGCAAACCTGGGGGAAATGACTTCATTACCTGCAGCTGGAATTGGGAGATTCACCCCCAATGTGCAAATGGACCAAACTTATACAAGTGTGAAACCCCAAATGTGACCCGTGGTCCATTTTTGGGTGTAGGCCCTGGGGGGCTTTGTCTGCCCAAAATGTACCTGAAGGCCCTGCAATAAATAGAACTGCTTTTTATTCCTTAATTCTGTCTGGCCTCTGGTTTTAGGTAACCCTGGGAAAGGCATCCAAGGGAGTTCCCATCAGTGACTTCAGGAACCTCCTGGGCTGTTCCACCCTGCTGTGTGTCCCTCCAAGAGCTACTGGGCTGAAATCCCCCTCAGGGATCAGGGTTTAATGTGGGGCTGATTGTAGAGTCTCCCTGGGCAGATGGCCTGGAGCAAACCCCACCAAATGTCACCTGTCCTGCCCTCCCTCAGTGCTGATACTCGGTGGTTCCTCATCCATCCCCAGGTGAGCTCAGTGGCACAGAGGGGACACCCCCTCCTCATGTGCCCTGCCCATCCTTCCCCCATCCCTCATCCCAACACTGCAGCCATGGGAGCCACAGAAAATACAGGACCACAGAAAATACAGATTTGCTCTGAAATGTCTTGGAACATGGACATGGTTTTCATTTTCTGCCCTCCTTCACATGAGAGAAAACTCTGCTGATAGTGGTAGAGTGGAAATGCTTTCCCAAAGCCACCAAGTCTCTCCAGACTAATTTTCTTTTCCAAATATAGCCTCTTGTTGTCAATATTGTCCTGTGGCTCTTCAGCAACATGTACACTCCTATTTTACATGAACAAACCTTATAATCTTCAATTTCCTTAGACTGTCACAGGTAATGAATAACTTGAGGGTAATACTACAATTATTTGATGCTGTCTGGGATGAGCAGGAGGAGGTGACAGAAGGAGAGTTGATTTTGTCCCTGATGACTTTAAAATTTAACAGGACACTTGCCTGGATCTCTGGTGCAGGTGGAGAGAAGAGTGTGCAAGGCTTTGATGTCTGAGATTGAGCATAAAAAAGGGTCAGGAAGAGCAATCAGATCTCAACAGAGATCCCTGCCCTGGCTAGGATCCCAGGAAACCCAGGAGAAATAAACATAGATCTTTTAAAGTATGGAGAGCGACCCAACAGAAACTGGGAAGTGTCCTAAGTTTGGAGCTTTTTTTAATGTTTAGTCACAAATTCTCTGAGCATTCTCTGATCACAGCTGGTGACTGGATTGTGCTCAAATGCATGGGACTCCAAATTCAGCTGCAGATGCAAAAATTGCCAGTTGACTCTTATAATAGCATTTTTCTCAGCCCTGCCTGTATAGAACCTTAGGCTTTATGTGACGTCTCTGCTGGATCTGTTTTTATTCTTCTTTCTGACCCTTTTCCAACCAGTTTTGGTTGCTGCCAAATGAAAGTTGTTATCACTGGGTTTTACCAACACTTGTGTATTACTTTGGAACATGATAATTTCTCCTAAATTGAATTGTTACTCAGAATATGAAAGTCAGTGCCTGCTGAAAAAGAGAGTTTGACAAAACCAGTTTTCTTTTCTTGAGTGATGTTTAGATGAAAGGGGTTCCAACACTGTTGGAATGTCATTTTCTTACAGAAATATCCTATTCTTATTATTTATTGCAGCAGAAGAGGCCTAACCACATGAATAAGGTAAGGCATGCTGGGAGACCTAATATCTTTTATTAGGCCAGATGATCCATCTGGAAAGGAGTCAAAGACTCTTTCTGTTTCAGGCCTGAAGCAGGAGCTGCATGCCCCAAATCCTGTTGTTTACCAATAATAGCAGCTGGTACAATAAAAATTATTGCCCTTTCCTCCTTCCTTACCTGCCTTGATTTTTTATTTCAGAGTCTTCAATGTGCTCTTTTGAATTTTAAATGTTTTTTGTTGGAATTAGAAGAGAGCAGGCTTTTAAAGAGCCAGATTCAGGATAGGATTTTAAAAATGGGAAGATTTTGTTCCATTTAGGAGCAGAGCTGAAGTGCTGAAATCTCACTGTCCTTCAGAGCAGAGAATCCAAGTCCTGCTCTTTTCACCTCAATGCCTGATTTGTCAGTGGGACAATCCCTAATATTGTCTTCTCTGCATCTTTACCAATAATTAGGTCCATGCTGATGGTCCAGGCTTTAGGGAACAGTCTTTGTGAGAAGAGCTGAGTCCAAGTGCAGGGAGATGGGATAACCCTCATTCTCCTGGAAGGGATGATCCAGGAGGATCAGAGCAGCACCAGGACAAGCAAGGTGGACACTCAGGTCCTGCAGGCTGTTTTCTCCCAAGGTTTTCTCTACCAGGTACCAGTTTTGGTCAGAAGAACCCATCCATAACATCGTCCATAAAAAGCCAGTCTGGCCCTTGGCTGTAGAACACAAAGATGGAGGAAAAGTGGAGCAGGTTGAAGAGAAGCAGAGCTCTCAGGGCTGTTTGTTTAGCTCAGCAATGCTTCCCTCAGCTCTCTTCCCGAGGCTGGGACACGCTGTGGAACAGGGTGTAGTGGTTTTGGTGCTGGGCTGGGAATGGAGCAGGCTGCAGGGAAATCAGAGGATGCTTTTGCCCTGGCAGGGGGCTGTTTGTGCACTGCTGGGATGAGAAAAACCCTCTTTGCTTCGAGGCAGGGTGCTGCTTGTGTAGTGAGCCGAGGGCCTGGCCATGGGGAGAGCAGAGGCTGAGCAGCCCCAGCTGCCAGGGGACTTTGTTGTTCTTCCCATCCTCGGAGCTGGAGCATGGAGAGAGGCAGCCTAACCTTTTGTTCCAGCTGAATTTTTCACATTTCGTGTTGGTTTGTGGTATGCTGAGCGAACTGCTGACATCTGGAGTCCCAGCAGTGCCTGGCCCCTGAGCACAGTTTCCATTACAAGCCAGACCCCCCTCTTTGCCTCTTTATTTGCACAACAGCACAACACCCTGGTTCTGCATCCCTCTGTGCAGTGGCTGGCTCCCAGAAAACCACAGACACTTCACATTCCCCCTGGTTCTCTGCTCCTTTCCTGTATCCTGCCATTTGCAGGTTGGATCAACTGTCATCAACTACTTTCTGTCTGTTCAAGAACTTAATTTAGAAATTACTGTAACGTATATGGCTGGACAGAAAGCCTCAAGGAAGGGGTTCCTATTTTGCCTCCTTTGGATTGCCTGTATCTCATTCCTTAAGCTTGATCGAGCTAAATTTTGTCACCCTGCACTGCCCACATTGGGAAACTGAGGCACTGAGGAGTTAAGGAGACATGGCAAAGTCTACACCCCTGTTGGGGTTCACATTCTGATCCTTAAATCAATTCCTCATTTCCCAAGGACATCAGGTGACATTGGAGTTCTGGCTTGACAGGAATGGCAGAATTAGCATTTTCTTACAGGAGACCTCCAGCAAATCTAATATTAATTCTCCCTTGTTATGTCTTTAAACTGAGAGTAAAGCAGTTTTGTCAAGTGAGAAGATGTGGAATACTGATTTGTGGGGTTGTGTTGTGTCTTTGCTGAAATGGTGTGAGGCAGACAAGGATTTGGGACTGAACTCCTCCTGCCCATCAATCCCCCTGGAAGCACCAAGTTTCTGTTGCCTTGGCACTGGCACTGAGTGGTGCCTGCTGTGCCCATCCCTTGCAGAGAGTATAAAATCAGATTTTAGTGATAACCCCACCACCTGGCTGCCCTCAGTGTGAGCAGCAGGAGCTGCCTGTGGGACTGGGGAATCCACACGGGCTTTCCAAGCCGGGGTAAATTACCCCCTCTAATTACAAATTCAGAAATTCAGAGGCTGGGCAGTGGAGCTGTCCTAGAGGCAGGCAGAGCAAGGCTGGGCTGGCAGGAGCAAAGAGAAAATGAGCTCTGAGCACTCAGCCCTTGTACCCAGCCAGGAGCTGAAGATACAGAGCCCTTCAAAACATAAACCACTACAAATGCTCCCCCACAAATGCAGCTGATGAAATCTCACTGTTTCTTTCTTTTTCTCCTCTTTTTTTTTTTTCTCCCCCTACAGCTGCATTTTGTGAATAGTCCTGGATTCTGTTTTGTCACTTGCACTGTGTTCTCCCAATTAGAATCACAGAATCATTTAGGGTGGAAAAGACTCTTTAAGATCGTCATGTCCAAACATTAACCCAGCCCTGCCAAGTCCATGAACCCCTGTCCCCAAGTGCCACATCTGCACATCTTTTAAACCCCTCCAGGGATGGTGACTCAAATACTGCCCTGAGCAGCCTCTGCCAGTGCTTGACAACCTTTTCAGTGAAGAAATTTTTCCAAGTATCCAATTTAAGTCTCTCCTGGAGCCACTTGAGGCTGTTTTTTCTTATTCCATCCCTTGTTCCCTGGGAGCAGAGCCTGACCCCCCCAGCTGTCCCCTCCTGTCAGGAGTTGTGCAGAGCTCAGGTCCCCCCTGAGCCTCCTTTTCTCCAGGCTCAGCCCCTTCCCAGCTCTCTCAGCCCCTCCTGGTGCTCCTGATCCTTCCCCAGCTCCGTTCCCTGCCCTGGACACGCTCCAGCCCCTCCAGGTCCTTCTTGTGAGGGGCCCAGAACTGCCCCAGGGTTTGGGGTGGTGCCTCAGCAGTGCCAGCACAGGGACTGCTATCAAATATTACTCCTGGTAACTCTGAGATTTTCTCACTTTGAACACACTCGAGTGGTTAAAAAACCCCCAAAACATTTTCCTGTGTGTCAGGCACCACTGGGGTTACTTGGTGATTTCAACAGTTTGACCATGGACTAGTTGAGAATTTTCTTTTTTTAAACCCAGCAGACCAAGAAACAGGGAGAATGAACTCCATGAAATATAAAAGTCCCCAGGAGATTGTCTTCACAGACCCTCTAGTCCTAGAAATTTAATAGAATTTTCTGACCAGAGCATAATCCAATCCAGCAGGATTCCCCCATTTGATTGGTGGAATGAAAGATGGGAAAAGATGTTCTGGCCTCAGTGGTTAACACACTACACTCTTCCATGGCTATTCCATAAAAATTCAAGGACATTAAAAGAATGCTTATGTTATTTAACTAAATTTTCAAAATAGGTAATAACTTTTTAGGTTTTCTCTGTTTCACTTTTATTGGTAGAGGTATAGCTAAACCCAGAAATTACATTATGTTTCATTGCATTTCTTCTTTTATGTCGGGTTTTGGGCTTTTGCCATTCTTTTTCTCTTCAGAAAAGTCACCATATTTTCCCTCCCTACTGAAATTCAGGTGTGCAAAGAGCAGCTCATTATTCTTTGACACATAAAGAGCTGCCCTTTATCCCCATATTCTACGGTTTTGCCTACAGAATTTCACTCCCAAATTGTATGGAAATTAAACCCCAAATGCAGTTGAGAACACTCTTGGCCAACAGAGGGATATTTTATATTCTCTGTCCATTTTTGTGCTTTTGGTTATGAGCTGCTCCTATCACAGATTTACCAGACAGATGTACCCGCTCAGTTGTGCGGGCAAAACCAGAAAAACCCAAATAAAACAAACAAAAAAATCAAGGCTGGAGTGTTAGCCCTGATTTTACTAACCGAAACAACGGCTGCAACCCCAAAATTTTCCTCTAATTGCATCATTATCATTTGTAATTATTCTGAAATTGCATCTCCTAGTGACTCGAGGTGGAATCTTGTCTGGGTTTGGGGGGGGACGAGCCACACACACATTTTTCCTGAAGTAATGACAGATGGCAAACAAATGAGGGATAAAGTAACCTGCTCCACAAGGCGAGAGGAAATGTAGCATTTAAATTCCCATCTGGAATTGAAATTTGCCTTTCCAGGCAAACTCTCTGCCGGGGTTTGGCGGCTGATTTGTGTCCCCAAGCCCGTGGTGGCACTTTGGGTCCCTGAGCTCTCCTTGGCTGCTTGGCCTGGGGGGCACAGAAGGCACCAGTGGCAGCCCCTCCCAGGGCTGACATCCTGGGGTTTGGGCACTTTGTTATTTTTATTGTAGGAAGCTGGAAAACAGCGCTTTTCCTAAAAGCAGCCCTGATTCTCTTGCCACATGGATTTCAGCGCTCTCTGGGATTCCATGATTTGCTGTTCCCTTCACTGAAAGGAGTTTAGGTGCATGTCAAAATCATTTCAATCCTGGTTAGATAAATTATTTAAATTCTGGTTAATTTTCTCACAAACCCACTATCCACATTTGGATTTCAGCGCTCTCTGGGATTCCATGATTTGCTGTTCCCTTCACTGAAAGGAGTTTAGGTGCATGTCAAAATCATTTCAATCCTGGTTAGATAAATTATTTAAATTCTGGTTAATTTTCTCATGAATCCATTATCCACATTCAGATTTTGGTGCTCCCTGGGATTCCATGATCTGTTCTTCCCTTCACCAAAAGGAATTTAAGAGCACATTAAAATCATTTCAATCCTGCTGAGATTCCTCACAAATCCATTATCCACATTCAGATTTTGGCATTCCCTGGGATTCCATGATTTGCTGTTCCCTTCACCAAAAGGAATTTGGGAGCACATTAAAATAATTTCAATCCTGCTTAATTTTCTCACAAATCCATTATCCACATTCAGATTTTGGTGCTCCCTGGGATTCCACGATCTGTTCTTCCCTTCACTGAAAGGAATTTAGGTGCACATTAAAATAATTTTAATCCTGGTTAGATTTATCACAAATCCACATTTGGATTTTGGTGCTCCCTGGGATTCCATGATTTGCTGTTCCCTTCACCAAAAGGAATTTGGGAGCACATTAAAATAATTTCAATCCTGCTTAATTTTCTCACAAATCCATTATCCACATTTGGATTTTGGTGCTCCCTGGGATTCCATGATTTGCTGTTCCCTTCACCAAAAGGAATTTGGGAGCACATTAAAATAATTTCAATCCTGCTTAATTTTCTCACAAATCCATTATCCACATTTGGATTTTGGTGCTCCCTGGGATTCCGCGATCTGTTCTTCCCTTCACTGAAAGGAATTTAGGTGCACATTAAAATAATTTAAATCCTGGTTTGATTTCTCGCAAATCCATTATTTTCTCTGCTAGTCCAATCATTGTCTCTATCGGCCTTGCACTTTTGCTCCAAAGTGCCTCCTGGAAATCATGGATGGTCACACATCACCTGCTGAGGGGCTCTGAAATGTGCCAGTGGTGATGTGTCAAAAAAACCCCAAAAAACAAACAAAAAAAACCCCCACAAACAAAAAACCACACACACACACACACACTTTTTACAGGAATGTTAAGTATTTCTAGACACATTTTTTCAAAATATTGTTCTCTGACAACTTCTCATTATCACTACCAATACCCAGGCCTTTGTTTCCATAGATTTCCCACTTTATAATGCTATTTGGTATATCAAAAATGGTATTTTTACCATGCAGTATATTCCTTTCTGGTAATGCACTATGCCCAGGCTTCTTCCTCCTGTGTTTTCACAACAATGGTGGCATTCCCTAAGATTTATGCTCACTTCAGGACTGACTATTTAGGAAAAACTCCCAGCACTCTGTGTGTAATGTGTGGCAGGGCTCTTATATGCACAGAGCACATCCCAGCTAAGCCTGGCTCAGCCAGATGTTGCTGCACTGAAATTACAAAAAATAAGCACAGCAGACTAAAATCCATTTAGCATCACCTACTAGCAAAACTCCCAAACCCACCGGCACTTAGCTTGAAAAAAAAAAAAGTGATTTAATACCTGATTTGCTTTAATTAGGTTGGGCTTGGCATTGTGTTTATATTTGGGATTTACTGTGGGAGATGTTGGTTGCTTTTTATAATGCCAAATTTTGTGCAGAACAGTAAAAATTACTGAATAATCCCCTCAAATAGGTCTGTTAAGAACTTTGTGTCTACATTAAATTACAAACACACAAAGTTCTTCCAAGCCAATTCTTTTAGCTTTTGAAATGGAGTTTAGTAATTTAATATCTAAGATTTTACCTAAATATCATATGGTCAGTCAGCACTATATCTATAAATATAACTAACTATACTCTTAATGCAGGTTTTTGGCACAACTGCACCTTTATTTAGGCATTTTACATGTTTTCATGGAAGATTTTGTGACTCCCAGGCTCTCCTTGGTGTTCCTGCTGCAGTTACCTGTGGGATTGTTTTCCCTGGAGTGAGCTGGCAAGGAGAGAACACACCTCTGAGAGCTTTAGGATTGTCCCTAAAATGAGACAATTTACACTCATCTCTAATTAATTCCGGGACTAGCGAAGAGTACCAGCCCCTCCTGGTTCTGCTGGCTGTTTTTCACTAGTTTAAGGCTGTCTAAAATTATCCTGTTTATATTTTTGTCCTGTTTTACCTCCCCTTTCCCACACAGCCCTGGTGAGGGACACAGCTGTATTGTCTTAGTGAGGACAGAATTCCCCAGGGCCAAATCTTTCCCACATTGCCTATCTTTAGTCCCCCTGTGTTCCATTTGAGGGTGAATAAATAAACAGAATACACCACGGACAGGGATCACTTTCTGGAGTCAGCTGGGTGGGAAACAACCTGCTGAACGATTATCTTTGAGACAAAGCTGTCCTTTTTCCATGGAGCTCCTCTGAGGGCAGGCTCAGAACCACTTCCACACTGAGCTGAATCTCCCCATCTCTGGATAATTCCTTCCTGAGCTTTCAGAGCCCCTGTTGGCTCCCCTGAGGGCTAGCTGGGATTTTTATATCCATTTCAAGAGCATAATTTGTGAATATCAAAGCACTGCTAACCACTGCGGTTTAGATTCAGTTAAATTCACCCATTTCAAGGAAACTGTGCCAAATTAGAGCAGAGGAGCTCTGTGCTGCCTTTAATTAGAAACTTTCTGAGGAGTTGTTGCTTAAAGATGAACTCTGTGGCTCTCTGTGTAGAGACAGTTAAAAAAACTATTCACAAATTTATTTAGACACTGGGTGTCCAGAGCTTGAATTCTTCTCTTGTCCCTAGGACCTGCTTTGCCAGCCCAGCTCTCCCTCCCCATTCAAAGGGGAAGATTTTCCTCCTAAAAATGAACTAAATGGTGAAAACAGGACATTGACACTCAGTTATCACTGGAGTGTTCAGTTCCCTCATCTATATCCTTAGCTTCTTTTCCATTTCCATCACAGGAGATGGTGTGAAACTCTTTTACTGAAATGAATTCTTTTTTCTCTGCCTGAAGATTTGAGAGGACCCTCCAAACAGCCTCTTGAAACATATTCTACCCTTAAATCTGAATAATGGTCCCTGTTGCTGTGCTGTGGGGAGCAGAGGCAACGCCAGCTGCTGACACAACAGGCCTTCCAGTGGGTCTCAGAAGGACCTAAAAGTTAAATAAAGCACATTTTTATTGAAATCAAAAATTCATCCTGCCACAGGAATAAATCTTATATGAATTTAAGATCAGAGATTTGATGGTTCATTCCTTTGTAGCTGCACCAGAAGTTTCCTTTGCTGTGCAGGTGCAGAGCCTGCCAGGCAGTGTGACCCCCAAGATGTGGAAATGATGGAGCAGAATTCACCCTCCACAGACAGGGAATGTTTCCATCCACTGCCTCTCACAGGGCTTTTCCTGGCCCTGAAAGCTGAGCCTGCACTGGGCTGGGGGGCACAGGAGCAGGACAGGTTTGGCACTGAGTTTAAATTGTCAGGGGGCTGCCCTGAGGCAGGAAGTGCCCAGCCAGGCACAGAAAGTACAAATCCTCCTTTTTTGAGAGCTGTGGGTTTGGGACTTGCACTGCAAGGCCCTTGTAAGCCCAGGTGAGGACTGTGGCCCAAATGTTGGGATCCAGGGCACAGAGAATGTCTCTCTGCCTGTTTTAAGAGACTCTGACCCTCAGCAGAACACTGCTTTTAACCTCTGTCCATGGGAAAAATTACCAAAACTTTGGGATGAGTTAGAGCACACAGGGAGTAGTATGTAGTAGTAGTGGTAGTTATCACAGAGTTTATCACAGGGTGAAGAATTTAGGGGTTTAGGATTTTAATATGAGAGTGAATAGAAGACAAGATGAAGGATTTTGGGTGTTGTCCTTTCTTCCTTCTTGTCCCTTTTCAGCTCCATTTTCTGTTGTCCTTGTGGCACAAAGTTATTGGATAGAATAAGTAGTAGTGTAGAAGTTATGTGTATAAATTAGTAGAAATTATTGGTAGAAAAGTAGAAACAAAGTACGTGTTAAAATACAATTGAGCTAATCAACTTTAAAAGGCCTTGGTTTTGAGTGCTGAGTCAATTTTGTCCATTTTGTCCATTTTGTGCCTTGCTTCTCACATGCTGAGTCTGGTGTGCAAACAGCATGCTGAACTTAAGATAAGATCAGATAAGATAAGGATAAACCAAAACCCTGAACACCAAGAGAAAGAGAGTCCTGCTCGTTCTTCATCCTTGGAAAAGAACTCAGCAGGGGAACCCCCTCCAAAGGGCCCAGGGGATTGGGTTCCCACACTTGTTAAGACCAAAAAAACCAACAACAAAGATATTGTTTTTTATAACTTATCAATCTGCTTGCTGGTATTTTCCTTGGTGCCCCTTGCTTGCCTTCTGGGGATGCCTTTTTGCTGCCCCAGCTGACCTCCACACCCAGGGGGGTTTTATTGCTGTGCCATCCTTCTCTTTTGTCTTTTTTCCAAGGTTTGCCAGGGCTTAGCCTATGAGTTATTCTTGTGCGGAGGACAAAACATATTTGTCACCATTGTCACACTTGTTGTCTACATTAATACATGAGTTTCATCATGGGCAAATGAACTTCATTTTTCAGTCACACCTTCAAGTTGCAGATGTGCAAATAGTGAGAATCAAACACAAAACCTAGCCTTAAACAGTGAGGGTAAGAGTATAAGAACTCAAAAAGCTGCCTGTTAACAATGTTCCACAGGTTTTCAGCAGACAACAACCAGGATTGATCCTTGTATGGACCAGTCACTTAAGAGCTGGACCTTCCAACTCAGAATATTCTGTGCTTCCCTGTTATGGTAAAAAAAAAAAAAAAGACAAATGCCACATTAAAGACCCTCCACATTCTCTTATTTATTTTTTTCCCCAGCACGTGAAAGCAATAATTTTAAAATCAGCCATATCAGCGTCTCAGCTCATTATTTAAGAACAGAAATCAATTTACCCTGGAAATTTAAAACCTCGAGACAATGGGGTTATGAATTGACCAGGAAAATGGGCCTGGCTCACCAGAGCCTTCAGGCCCTGATAGCAAAGCCTGTGCTTGGAGAACAGGGTCAGCTCAGCCCTGGGCCTTGATTTCTGCTCCAGCAGATGCCAGAGGCCCCAGCAATGAGCTGCTGCATGCTCTGCACTGGAATTCTGCTGGCTCCTGGAGCCATTGCAGTGCTATTTTCTGCTCTTGCTTCCAGCTCTAGCAAAATGAAGCTCTGCCTGCTTTGCCTGCATGGGGTGGCAAGGATAAGCCAGGCACTTTTCCTCAGAGCTCCCCTGGCTGCAGGAAGGCTTCAGTCCAGCTGCATTTAATACTTTTAAAAGATAACCCAGCCATTCCTCCAAAGGAGCTTGAGGCACGGGCAGAATGTGACCTGCTGGGGGCTGAGTTACCATAAGCAGAATGGGTTTGATGTTGGTAGTGAGAGTCAGTGTGGCAGGGACAGCAAGGAGCAGGGGCATGTGCCATCCACGGGAGATCTCCCAGCACCAAACACTTCTCCTGAGCCCATCACAGCTCCTCCCTGAAGGATGGAGCCTGACTGATCCCCTGCCCTTCATTTCATTCTCCTCACAGGCACACCTGAGCCTTGGAGCAGCACACTTTATAAAAGGCAGGATTTTAAAAAGCAGCTAAATGTGCAAAAATCTCCAAGGGGCTAATTAGGAATTATATCAGGACTCAGGAGGGGCAAAGCTCTACAAGCAGCTGGGCATGTGGAGCCCCTCAGAGCTGCCCTGAGGGACAGGACAGACACACAGAGCTGCCCAGAGGGACAGGACAGACACACAGAGCTGGGTGCAGGGACAAGACAGACACACAGAGCTGTGCTGAGGGACAGGACAGACACACAGAGCTGCCCTGAGGGACAGGACAGACACACGGATGCCCGAGCTGGGTGCAGGGACTGTGCTCCCTGCACAGAGAGGGAAGGGGAAAATCTTCTGTGAGCAGCAGAGCAGAGCCCAGAAGTGTCCTGAAGCTGCTCCAGCCCATCCCTGCCCTGCTCCCTCCTCTGTGTGCTGGTTCTGCCACCCCCTGAGAAAATCCCCTAGAATTTAATTCATTTTGTGCAACCCATTCTTCTCTTCCTAGCACAGCTGGGGGGCACAGTTAACAAAACCCCCTCCAAAGTGGGCCAGACTGCAGGGAAATAAGCCAGGCTTTGCATTCAGGCTCATCTAGCTGGGGTGTGACTTAAGGACTTCAAGAAGAAAAACTTCCATCATTTATTTTGCATTCTTCGTCAGGGTTAAACAATTTTCTCCCTTTTTTTTCCCCTCCCCTCCCCTTCCCTGCCCCCAAATTGACTCATCCATCACTAGAATCAATATGAATGCAAAGATTTTTGGTGGATTTGTTGTCATGGAAACCACTTCTCCTCTCTGATATTCCCTTACAGGCTTTCCAGACCTTTTCTCGCCTTTAAATTACCATTCTGCCCTACATTCTGAGCACACTGGGTTTTAATTCCACGTTGTGAGCTCCATTTGGAGACAAACTGTGCACAAGCACAGCAAAACCAACGGCCAGGAGAGAAACCATTCCCTGCTGGAAGAGCAAACACCAAGGATGGCCCCAAAATGGCTGCGGAGGAAAGGGATGCTGCAATCCCCCTCCCTTGGAGGACTCTCAGGACTTCTGAGAGACAGGATTTCTGTTTAAATGCTCTCTCTGGAGCTGCTTTGTTGCCCAGAGAAAGGCTCATTTTGTGATTAAGGCAGCAAGGCATGAAATGAGGCTCTAAGACCAGTTAGAATTACTCACATAAATGAAGTTTGCAGGGTTTAATCTCGCCAGTCGCTCTCCCTGTTTCCACTTGGCACAAATTGCCAGCCCAGGCACTTGGATTTCCTCCTGCCATGACTGCACAGACATGAAGGTGATCCCTGCACGTCCTGTCAGATGTGCTGGGAGCCTGGGATGCTGCAGGAGGCACCAGGAGTGGGTGGAAAGCTTTGGGTAAATATCAAATATCGGGGGGTTCAGCCTGTCACTCCTCCTGCATTCACAACCCACTGGCAAGTCCCAAGCAGACTGCACATTCCATCAGGAGAAATTCAAAACTCTTACATTTTTAAAATAAATTTTTATGCTAATCTAGAAGTTGAAGGAAGTTTTCCTAGAAAGCCCAAGAAGTTTCGTGGCACGGGGTTCCTATTTAAAGTGAGTGCAATCTGTGCTTTTAACATGGATAAATATAAAAAACTCAGTAAGAAACCACCATCTAAGCAAGGTAATTAAAGAGGGAGTGGAGAAGTAGAACACCAAAAATGTACATTTTTGGTACATTCCCAAGTTTCTTGTGGAGAGTTCAGGGGCTGGCAGGAAGCCTCGGTGGGACAGGAGTTGGGGAGGGAATTTGATTTTCAGTTTCCCTTTGCTCTGCCCTCCTCTCTAGACAGTTGCTTTCACTTAGCATCATTTGCTGTTGGTTGCCATCCATTGAAATCACCAATATTTTAGTAAAAAGTATTTAAAATCTCCCAAAATGGTGCTCTACAAAGGTGCTGCATGAAGCATTGTGAATGTGAAGAGGTCCTGTCTGCCCACAGAGTCTGCAAGGAATTCCTGATTTATTACCTGCCCTACTCAACAAAGTCTGGATTAGGTCAAACTGGGGGTTTTTTTAGTTCTGAGCAGGTCATTATTTTGGGGTGGTTTTGGGGGTTTTTTGAGCACCCTTTACAAATCTAACTAAAGCTTCTAACAAACATTTTGAAAAGAAAAAAGTCCAAATGAAATTTCATCGACAGAATTCAGTTCCTCTGGCCCCTGGAAGAAAAAAAAATCTACTTTGCCCAATTTGATGCCAAATTTACAGGCAACTTTAGACTGAGCAGGGCACTCCCAAGCAGACCTGATGGAACAAGTTTTTGCCTGTCAATAGCTCAGGAGTTAAAATCAGAAGTCCAACAGGCCTGCTCATCCTCTGAATTAATACTTCAGGAGAAAGAAACAAGATGCATTTAGCAAGTCTGCATACTACAGTCATTTTTATACATAAAAATAAGAGTTTTAAACATTTAAAGTCAAGAATTCCTTTTTTTCTCCTTTTGAATTAAAGTAATGACACCTTAAGTTAAAATTCTGTCTTTCTGTTGGAAGCATTACACTTTCCATGTCCACCTGTTGGGGATTTGTTTGTTCTTGTTCAGTGCTTCTAAATTCATTTATTGGGTCAGGTCACGTGCTGAAAGGAGTTTGGTTCTTTTACTCTTTCACTCTGTAGTGAATATAAAGAGTGGACAAATCACCACACTTGCCCTTTTACCTACATTTGTCTATTAACTGACCTGTGAAAGCATGGATCATCCTGAAAAGAAAAGAAATTTGGAAATAAAATCTCCTAGGAAGGAGGAAAAAAAAGAAAAAGGCAGCAAATGCAAAAAGATAATTCTCCAAATAGAAGACAAAGTCTGTTCCAGTTATTTTTGTAAGGGGTTGATTGCAATTTGCATCCTGCTCAACCAGCATCTGCCATCAGCAGTGCTCAGTAGTCTTTTCTCTCCCTTTTTTTTTTTCTTTTTTTTTTTTTTTTTT
>VWZP01006286.1:194498-265372 GCA_013396995.1 Dicaeum eximium | reverse complement strand
TTTTTTTTTTTTTTTTTTTGTATTTTGCCAGTGAATGTGGCTTGATGACATTTCCTTCCCAAATCCTTGCACAGTGATCACGGCCCTTCTCCTCAGACCTGAACATATCTTGCCACAGGGTCCAGGTGATTTGCAGCTTTTATTCCTCCCACGCCCCACTTACGGCCCTGGGCGGGTCCCTCGAGGTGCGCTGGCTTGAATTTTATTGGAAAATTGGATTCCCCAGGGAATACATCTGGGATTTGGGAGCTCTGTGATGCAGAGCAGTGTCTTGCACTTTCCTCTGGGATGAAAGAAAGACAACGGATGGGGAGTGATGGGGGAAAATCAATCCCTGTGAACTCCTCCCTTCCCTTTTCCAGAGGCGCACCTGGAGCCGGCAGAGAACAAAGCGCTGCTGGAGGGAGGACAAGCTGCCAAAAACGCCTCCAAACCCTCCCTGCTGCTCCAGGGGGGCTGCGGGAGTCCCCCCACAGCCCACAGGAGCCCAGGGGACTGAGAGCCCCGTTTGCAGCTTCCATTCCCCGGGGACAGGCAGCATCCATCCCCCAGTGCCTCTGAGCAGGGCAAACCAGGACAGGAGAGCAGCAGAGCTGATGTTCCTGTGCAGCTCGGGCCTTTAATTCTTCTTGCTTTCACGGAGTAATTAGATCCAGATGTTGGTTTTGTTTATCTCTCTTGCCTTTGAGTCTCGCTCAGTGCGTTTTGATGAGTGACAGAGGGAAATTCATCTTCCAGCAGGCATTAAGCAGAGGGAACGTGCAATTCCGTCCCCTCACAACTGGGGGGTTCAACCTGCATCTTCTCTTGCTCAAAGGCCAAAGGATTCTAGTTTGAAAAAAGCATTGAGGACCCCCCCAGATTTCCCTTGAGGATGATGTTCCTGGGAACACCCAGTGTCTGAAATTGCTGGGAGTGAGGAAACCCACCCAGGCTGTGTGAGACAGCAGGTGTTGGATCAGTGAGAGAGGAGCAGCTTCCAGCCACTTCCAGCTCTGCTGAATTAGAGAAATGGGGCTGGATTTAGGGAAATGCTGCTCACTATTGAATCAGTGCCCACAGGTCTCCAGGGAAAGGCAGTGAGCAGAGTCCAGATAACCAGGACATGGCACAGAACTAATCCCAACCTTTCACAGCCAGCTAGTAACTTCACTGTTTGTGTTTATTTTAGCTGAAAATGTGAAAAAAACCCAACCCTATCCTCCCCATTAAATGCACTCTGCTGGTGGGCATGAGCTGCTTTATTCAGAACAGAGAGCAGGAGATGAAAAAAGGGGGGGCAATAATCAGTATTAGAAAAAATCAGTGCTGCTGTGACAGCAGGGATTTTGCTAACATAAGCAGCATAATATGTCAAAAAAAAAAAAAAGTAAGCAGAAATCTGCCTGCAGTTCAGCTAACTACAAGCATGTGTAGCTGTAAATTTGATTTAACTGTGGCAAGTAAACTGCTCAGCTTCAGGTAGCTGGGGTTTGGAATGCTAAACAGCAAAGCAAAGGTGTTATGGGCAGGAGGAACCAAAAGAGCAGCACAAATTGCAGCTCAGTGGGAAAAGGAGTTCAAGGTGTGAATTTTCTGTTAGCACTGGTGGGACTCTTGTACCTCATTCTGTACACATGAACAAGTACAGCTGAAGAAAGGAATAGTGTTTGTAATTGGGTTTTTCCTGTAAAATTCAAAAAGAAAAAAAAATTAAGTAGAAGAGAAGAAGAAAAAGACAAAAAGAATGCGTTCACATTTCCCTCATGACACGGAAACAATATTTATCCAAAGGCACAGAAGACAAAGATCCAGGATTCCGAACATCAACACAGAAAACCCATTGTCCCAAAGAGCCAGGTCTGTGCAGAAACAGCCCAAAAACACCTCGAGAAGCTGCTCCAAGAGGCGTTCTGGGAGAATTTATTTTCAACTGCATTTCAGTTCAATTATGCACCCCAAGTATTTCCCACTTGTCAACTCTTGTTTCAACTCAGCTGCGAATGGGATTGGTAAAGAAATAATTGCAGCTGTGCCCTGAGCAATGCTTGGGATGTGCCAGCGCAGACATGGAGGGAACTGCAGCAATCACTGGTTAGTGCAGCTCAGCACCTCTGCCTCGCTGCTCTGGCCACAGAAATGCCCCCAGTGTCTCACAGGTTTCTGCTTCAAGCCCTGGGTGAGACTGGGTTAGACACAGCCAGGGCTGGGATGTGTCTGCTTGGCATGGGGGGTTGATCTCTGCGGATTTCTGTTGTGATTCCATTTCCATGCGGGATGCCACTCTCCCCAGCACATCTGATGGTTCCACTGATGCCTTAGGGTTTTAGTTTTGTGATTTTCAATTCCTGTACTGCATTAGTGCACAACTCTAAACTCCATACAGAGTGCTGGTTACTGCCTTCAGGTTTTATTCAGACACAATTCCTCTCCAGGCCTGGAACTCAAGCACACCTCACTGCCTCAGGCCCCAAAAAGTACAAACCAAAGTGAGCTGGGCAGGAGCAAACTGGGGGTAAATGACTGCATTACCTGCAGCTGGAATTGGAGGATTAACCCCTGATATGTAAATGGAGCAAAGTTAGAATTGTGTGAAAAGCTCGTGCCCATTGTCCGTGCTGGGTGCAGCCTCTGGAGGCTCTGCCTGCCCAAGCTGGGCCTGGTAAAGGACTTTAATAAACACCCACTTTATTCTCTTGATACCCCAGCCTCTGTTCTAGGGAACCACCCCAAGGCATCACATCCTGTAAAACCACCCCACTGTTCCATTTGGGGTGCCAAAACCACCGAGACATCAGCAAGGGCTGCCTCAGCCCGTGTGGGGTCACTTTGTGCCCAGGGATGGCCCCAGGAGCAGGGGCTGCACCTCTTGGCACTTCCTCAGAATCCTTCCTCAGAAGGCTTGCTGAAGGCCTTTAATAAACACCCACTTTATTCTCTTGATCCCCCAGCCTCTGTGCTAGGGAACCACACCAAGGCATGCCCACTTTGCAGAGGTGGGAGGGAATTTGGGCTCCTTCCCCTTTCTGAGGGGCTGTGCCAGGCAGGCCCTGCACCCTGGTGCTGAGGAGAGAGCTCGGGGTGAGTGTGGCACTCAGTGTCAGTCCCATTAACTGTGACTTTAACCAGTGTTAGCAGCTTAATATGCTGATGGTTAATGAGCCATTCAGAGCTCCAGCTTTCTGCTTTGTTGGCTCCATGAATTAATCACCATTCCTTAAAGCTGCTCGTTTGTTTGGAGGCTGCTGGCTCCCAGGAGAGGCTCTGGAGGGCTGTGGCCATGGGGAGCCACTGGGGCTTCGAACTGCAGCCCAGCCATAGGTGGGGGCATGTGGATTGCTGAGCCACACCAGCTCACAGCCACCAAACACCAGAAAATAAATCTGCTCGCTGAACCAGCCCTCTTTATGGAAAACACTGGGAATTGCTCTATAAACCTCTGTAAGCAGTTTCAGATTTGGTATAGGTCTTTTCCAGGTGGCTCTTTCCTTTTATTTTCTCCTTCATCTCTCTTTTATTAATGTCATCATTTTTTTTTTCTGATTTAACTTTCTTTGTTTTCCAGAGGGAACAAATAATTCAAATACTCAAATACCTCAAATATTTGTTTGTTCAAAATGCTGGAAAAATGTTGGGTATGGCAGAGCCCAGAAATCCCACCCAGGTTAATGTGACCCTTGCACAGTGAAGGGAGGGAAAGCAGAAAAGCCTCAGAGAGAGTCAGACTTTTGGAGAAGGTTCCAATGAGCAAACTGAGATGCTGAACAAACCCATGGAAACACAGAGCTGCAAAGAGCAGGATTTTGGATTAATTAGCCCTTGTCCCAAAATCCCACAGCTTCTCTCCCAAAGGAAGCCACAACCATCTAATCCCTGCTTGTCCTGGGGAAGGGAATGGTCTCCAGGAGGATGTGGAGCATCCCAAATGTCTCAGGGACCGTTTACCTGAGCAGACACGGCTGCAGTGGAGGCCTTGGGGCCACTCACACCAAGGCTGCTGAAAAAATCAGCTATTCCACTCCCATCACACATTAAATCAGAGGCTATTTCAGTTATTTAGAAAATAAACTGACAGAATATGATTGCAATGCAGTTTTGGTAAGTTTTGTTTAAATCATCAAGAGCTTTTAATATTTTTTTTCCCATGGCTGAGAGACAAATTTATTTATCGGGCAGAATTTTCCAGTCAGAAAACATGTGCATCTATACATGCAGATGCACACAGGCCTGCCCCCATTTACATGGATTTATCCATAGACATTCATGCAAAACACTCGCCAGCAGCATCAAAAATGGATTTGGGTATGCAAAATCCCGAGCATCCACTACAATTACTGAGAGTCTGCAAGTTCCTTTGCCTTCCAGAGGGGAATAAAGACATTCAGCAGCTGCATGGAGGATGCAGCCCACTGCCACCACTGCACAAAGCTCTGACAAATGCTCAGACCTCACAGTTTCTGCTTAGAGTGGTGAGAAAATCAATTCCAGACTGAAAGGGCTGGAGGCAAAGGGATAAGATGAAATGTGACTGACAGAGAGACAGCATCCAGTAATGCTCAGCCAAGTGAAAAGGCAAAAGAACACAGGAATAGTAAAACCTCTCCATTTTTGTTTTAATTGGGAGGGGACTTAACAGGCAGTTTTGGTGCTCCAGGCAGCCCCTGGAAATGTTAACTCTGCTCTGTTCTGAAGCAAAACATGCAGAACACACACAGGGCTCTTTGCCTCCAACACTGTGCCACGGGAAAATGAGACTGTGATTTCCTGTGACATTAGGATGAAATGAGGTTGTCAGATCAAGTCAGAGTGAAGTGGTGGGGAAATATTCCTGTGCTCTCTGGTGCTGAGGTGTGTTTTTAAGTCAGGGTCCTGTGCCTTTGCTTCTCGCTGCATTTTGATGTTTGTGTTCTTTAGTGCTACAAATACAAACAGCCTCTGGAGGTGGGAAAGGCAAGGCTTTTCTCCTCAACCCACTTCATGAAAGGAATTCAAGACATTGAATTAAAATATTGAACCCCAAGATATTGGCATTATAATCTCAAATGTTCAGCTTGGCTTCCTTGCCCACAGCTTCAGTCCCCCCTCCCATGCCACACCTGGTGAGCAGCATCCTCTGAGGGCTGTAAGAGACTGCAGGGTTTCATGAACACTAAAATGCCTGGCTGAAATGACCACATAATTATAAACTATTGCTACTGCAAGAGTCAGTTTGGAGCATTTGAAAATCGTGTGGTGTGGAATGGGAACTCCCATTTTTGGTAGCTTTTTTTCTTTCTCTGGTCCTTCCAGCAGTTTGAAGAGACTGAGGGAAAGGAGCAAGTGACAGGGACCTAATGAGTAGTAGAAAATGTCAAGCTGAAGGAGAAAACAAATACTGACCTACCCTCCAAGGCAGCAAATCTGTCTTTGGGAGGTGTTGTATCACACTAATCCCTGACCAAAATACAGTCAATTTGTTTATTTATTTACCTGGGGGGCTGATCACGTTTGTTTGTGGTGATTTTAGAGAGGAAAGGCAACTTCTCCTTCCTGTCCCACAGCAAAGAAATTGTCCCCTCAGTAGCACCTGGCTTTTTTGAGGGCTTCCTGCCCTGTGTGATTCCCTGAGGCATCTCCATTCCCATGCAGGTGGGAGAGCCTCAACAACACAGGGAAGAATTAGGAGAGCTGAAACAGGACAAATGCAAGATGGGGAGAGCTGGAAGCAGAGCCAGAACAGCTTAGGAGCAGGAGAGAGAGCTTGGAATGCAAATCCTGCTCACTTTTCCAGTGGAAGCAGTGGAGTTAGCAAAGGAAATGCTTCCTAGGAGTGGATTTCTGCTAACGTGGTGAGGCCATCACACCACCCATGTCTTCCAAACCACAATGTCTGACTGGCATCAGCCCCTCAGGAGTTTTTCTCTCCTGTCTGCCCACAGCAAGGCAGGACTGCAGAGTTCATTTGTCCCCCCAGGTCTCTGGTGGCTCTTTCTTTGCCACAGACTGGTCCTGCTCTGCTTCTTGAATGATACTGTGCCCTGGACTGGTGTGCCTGGCAGTCCTGGGAGGGTGGGAGCAGTTGGAAAAGCCAGGGCAAGCTCATGGTTAATAGCCTGAAACACCAGGGCATTTAGAGGAAATCCAGCAAACATTTCCTAGATCAAAGCAAAACCAGGAGAAGTAGAAATGTGGAAGGAAAGGAATTCATTTAGATGTAGTAAGATGTCTTTAGAAACCTAAAAGTGGCTTTTTTTCCCCCCAGTAATTAGTAATGTCAGGCTCTGAGTGAGTCTCTGACCATCCTTGAATTGTCCCTGCCTGGTTTTGTGGTGCCACACCAGCTGGGCTGGGATGTCCCGGTGTGCTCTGAACTGCTCTTACCTAGGAGGAGTGTACAAGCCGAGCTCTGCAAATCTGAGTCCTTCTGCAGAGGTTTGTCCTTCCAGCAGCGAGGAGAGAGCCATTGTTGGGGTGCAGATTAATGAGATGTTAATGGAGCAGTGGGTGAATCCCAGTGTCAGTGCAGCGGGGGCTGAGCTGAGCAGTTCGCTTGACAAAAGAGCTGTAAAAACGTGGAGTGCTCTGAGCTGAAGCAAAAATTGAAGTAAAAATTTTTGTTCAGCGATGAGAGCATCATTAAATAACCGTATTTTCTGATCCAGGCTGGCTGGGAAGAATGGAGTCCTGCTCTCTGCTCTGCACTGCCAGGATTTCACAGGCACAAAGGCTGGGTTGAACAAAGTGCACGTGTGGCTCTGAAAGACAGAGTGGGGCAGCAGAATATACCAGAATATCACTGCTTTTTAAAGCAGCTATCACTTCATTAAATGTGGAAAGAACTGAAAAGCACAGCATTTGAGAGAGTCTCAGAGTCAGAGAGTTACCCCTGGGAAAAAACCACAGGGCTTGACTGACAAGCTCACTTCTTACGAGGGCTGCACTGCTTGGTCATCAAACTGCACAACTTCCATCAGACCATGAGAGAATTGGGTAACTCCATGGGCACTGTCACTCTGGCAGTCCCCACAGTGCCACAGTGAAAGCTGAAGTGAGGAATACTCTGGGTACAAAAAGCAGGGAAAGTTTTATCTCTCAGAGCTCTTGTGGGGGGACTTTGGTGATGGGGACAAGATGCTCCTCACATCTGGGACCTGGTGACACCCTGGAACTGCTGCTTCTTTATCTGCTTTTATTGTGACTGTGCAGCACTGATATTCTCAAAGATTTGAAGTGCTCAAAACAACCTGAGCAGGCTCTGCCTTGGTTTCCTTTTCAGAGGTAGAGAGCTGTTAATGAGTTAAGTGACCTTCCCCTAAGCCCAAAACCAGCCCAGAAAAAAACAAAACAAAACAAAAAAACACTCCCTACAGCTTTTAAAAAGCTTATTTTTAAGGGAGATTATAATAAAATAGAATGGTTTGGATCGAAAGGGACCTTAAAGCCCATCCTGTTCTACCCAGGAGCACCTTCCACTGTCCCAGGCTGCTCCAAACCCTGTCCAGCCTGGCCTTGGGCACTGCCAGGGATCCAGGGGCAGCCACAGCTGCTCTGGGCACCCTGTGCCAGGGCTGCCCACCTCATGTAAAGTCCTTCTCCCTAATATCTGGTCTAAATCTGCCTTATTATTCCATGAAATATCAGAGTTCTGCAAGAACCGTGGAATAGGGTTTGGCCTGAAGAAAGGGATGGATGTGGAGGCAGAAAGCCAGGATGGAAAATGAAGCAGGACTTGTGAGGCGAAGGAGAGTGCTCTGAGCTCTGCTCGGAGGTGATGGCATCACCTTTTGTCACATGGCACAGGTGACTGACTCCTGTCCCTTGAGCCCTGTGCCTGCAGCACCAGCAGTGCCAGCAGTGCCCCCCTCCCAGCCCAAGGGGCACAGCCCTGCCCTGCTGACTCCACGGGCCACCAAAGAGCCCCCGAGCTGTCCCCTGGCTGCAGTGACACGGCGATGGCAGCGTTTAACCGCGAGTTCTGCTCGGTGACCTCCCGGGGGACAGGGGACAGCCACGGGAGCCAGGGGAGGGCAGGAGGTCACCCTGCCCTGGGGACACCTTTCCTGGGGGCTGGATGCTCTGCATCCTCCAGGGAAAACACCTGGGGGTTGTGTCCACATGGGGCACGCACAGCTGGAGCCCCAGCAAGGACAAGAAGAGAAAACAAACACAGAATGAAGCTGGAGGAGAGGGCAGTGACACCACACAGAGCCTTGGAGGGCAACCAAGGGAAAGGCTTTGCAGAGGTTTTACTTCTGGCATTTCCCTCCTCTAACACTAACCTGCTTCTGAAAGGAGATGGGAAAAACGCCATTCACTTGTGTTTAAAATTTTAGAAGTTTAATAGTAAAAAAATTTAAGGTAATATAAATTGGGACAATCGAGGTTAGGACAATAAAAGAGACAATAAAAAGCAAAGAATTACAGATGTCCGGGTGCTTCTCTTTCAGGAAAAGCACAAAGCACTCACAAAGGACTGACCCTTAAAAATAATAGCTGGTTGCATATTCATATTTCTTCATACATGATTCAAACATTCCTCTCAAACAAAGGGTGTCTTCTGTTTATTCTCTGTTCCTTGTCTCATAGCGTAAATCAATTTCTTGGCTCCTAAGAGTCTATAAGGAGGCAATACTTCTTTTCTTGGGATTTTGGTGTCTTCTTGTTGTTATCTTTGTGCAAAGAATTTCTTGGTTATCTTACCTGTTCCTTGAGCTAGTTACAAAAAGTATCTTACATCACATAGTTTCTATTTTAATATTATGCTTTACCCAAAAAAAGACTACATTTGAAAGATTAATACAGCACTACAAAAATCAATGCAACATAACTTTCCAACATAACACATATAGTATTTATTGTAATATTTGCAAAGAGCCAATCATATAATATGCATTTTTCACAGGAGACCCCCACTTTCTGTCAATCATCAGGAAAAAAAATAGGCCTGTGAGTGTTCTGTGCGAAGCAGGTAGCTCATTTCCATGCAGAATCAATAAAATTGCAAATGGAATCATTGCTGCTGAAGGAAGCTGAATTGAATCATGTGCACACATGCAGAAATATGGGTGGGCTTGGCAAAATCTGTGCGGGGCTCAGCCTGACCTCTGGAATTCATCAAGAGCCCCTTTGTGAGCAGCAGCCTAAACACAGACACACAGCAGTGCACACCCCAAATATCCTCCTGTGTCACCCCAAAGATCCCTCCAACCCTACAGGTATTTCATGCAGATGTGCCAAACTGTACAGATTTTGGGTACCTTGATTTTAGGCACCTTGAACTGAAGGTTTTCTGAACCCACACCGATCAAAAGTCAGCTTTGGGTGAAATCCTGTGAATTCTCTGAATTCTGGGAATTCTCACGGCCCATTTGTGGATCCATAAGGAATGCTGCCCAGCTTGCTCAGCTTCCCACAGATCAAATGCTACTGGAGGGTTATGAATTGTGAGTTCTCACCCCTTTTTTTGTCCCATTTGCCTCTTCCCAGCCTTGTGGCTGTTACTCAGCACCATCAAAAGCCTCTGAAGCCATCCTGGCTATTCAAGGTGAACATATTTTACTGATCACTGCTCCAAGAATCCTCCAGAAAGAGATAGCTCCTTAAACAAAACAATTCCCTGTAAGAAAGGCTTTGGGAACAGGAAGTGCCTCTGTAGAGAACAACAGGGGTGCTTTAGCTTTTCTGTAATTTTGTATTTAACTGAGCTGTGGTAGGGATTAATCACCACTGAGCAGCAAGAGCTGCTCCATCAAACAGAGAAAACAGCTCTGTCCACCAATCAGAGTGGGAATAGGCTTCAGTCCTGGAAAATGCTCATTCTGCTTCCAAAGTGGCTCTTCCAATGTTGTGCAAGGGCAGAGCCAAGTAGACAACTTCCCTGATCCCACAACACACAGGAATGCAGAGTGGGGATGCCTTTAGGCAGGTCACAGAAAATCTGGAGGTTTTTATGTTTTAAAGACTTTGGTTTTCTTGGTGTTTTGCTGTTTTTGTTTTTTTTTTTCCCCTTTGAAGTGGATTGTGCTCTGAAAGTTCCTTAGGGTGGAATGAACAGAGCACTGCAGCACTCCTCCTGACCCTTCCTAAGATATTTTCCTAATCTTCCACAGGGAATATTTCACCTTTCTACCCCTCTTCCCCTCTGTTTTTAAGGGAAAATTTTTTGTAATTAAGACCCACTATTTGCAAAACTATAATTGCAGCCCTCACATCAATTAACAATAAGGAAAGTCATGCATAACTTTGCAGTTTTGGGTCTGTGGTTATGTTGTGCCTAAAACTGAGGATGAAGAACCATTGAAGAGAGGATTGCTGCAAAACAGCCCTGATTTTACTCTGTGTTTGCCCCCAGTTAATTTGAAGATTTTTTTAGAAAATAGACATCATGCAATTGCAGAGGCCACGTTTAGCCCAGTTTTTTAGCTGGAGTTGCAAACAATTTTCCAGAGTTCTTACACTGCAGTCCAAAGGAGGGAATTGAAGGAGGGAATTGAGTCAGGCCTGGACTCACACATTGCTGAGTGGATTTTACTGGGCACAGAGGGGTGGAAGCTGCCCATGGTCAGTGTGGGAGCACTGCTGGAAGGAAAAACAGGAACAGGTTCCTGCAGCAACAACTCCTCAGAGCTTGAAATAGGCATTTGACTGACTGTGCTCCTCTGGGTTCACAGATATTAATTCTGAACTGTAGAGCCATTGACTCCAGCTGCAGGCTGTGCTCAGGAGTTCATTCCTGGGCTTGCTGTCATCCCCACACAAGTTTTTCATGCGTGTGCTCACATTCCTGCCTAGATTTGTCACTAGAAATGCTTAAAAAGTCTCTATAAAACATTTTTTTCTACTGGTTATGGATCTATGGATGTGTGACAGGCTCAGAGGAAGGCTGGACACACTTCAGGCATGGGTGAACTTGGATGTTTAGGGCTCAGATTGTGGGTTGGACTGAGACACCACAGTGGGAAATGAATAAGAGCAAAGTTCCTCCAGCACTGCCTCCATCACATTCCCAGAAAATCCCCCAGGGAGTATAACCATGGAATACAACCACTGCATCTGGTGGGTTCTAGTAGCATCCCTTAATTCCTTAAAATTCCATGGAGGAGAGCAAAGCCTTCACTGCCAGCTGAGCTCTCTATTTGTATTTAACACCCAAAAATGATGGAAAGTCTATTTACTACAGAAAAAGGAGAGGGAGTCTATCTGCTCCCATCAAACATATTTATTGATTGACAAATATATAAATTGAAAATCAAGATTTAATTTAGCCCAAGGAGCACCAAGTGCACATTTTCAATGCATGAGAAACGCTGATATAAATCAAACTTAGAACTGGATCCTGCTATTACTTGAAAATAACTGTCCAATATCTCCATGATCTACAGGCAAGGAGCAGAAAGAAATAAATGTGCCTCTGAGGAATCAGGACAGCCCTAATTATTTTCTTGTAAAGAGTGTATTTCAGTGCTGTGCAAGCAACACCTTCAATAAAACAAAGAAGTGCAATCATTCAGCGCCCATTTATTTATTTATTTTGGACTTACAAGAAGTATTTTGCAAAAAAATGATGGCAGGCTTTGGTTTCTCAGGTAACCTGCGTAGTTTCTTGAGTTAAACACTTATTAGTGAGGAAAACTGTCCAGAAAACATCAGACAATGCCTCTGAATACAAATCATTTCATAAATATGCAAGTGGTGCCTCAATGTGACACTTGGCTTGCCTGAGGAACACTGATAGACTTAAAAAAATAAAAATTTAAACTCCATCAAGTGTGAGCACAATTTAATTCAATGCTTTTCCTATTGAAGGCAAGACTATGAATTTAGTGGGTTTATAATGTTTCAACACATAGTTGGAATATCCATAGCTTGGCATGAACAGGGTCAAGGGCAAATATTTGGGGGAAAAATCAAGATCTAGGCAAGGAGCAGATTTAATGATGCTGCCACAGTCAGAAGAAAAACCCACCAGGTAAGGGGACAACCAGCCCAGATTGGGGGTCTCAGTTTGGTCTGATTAATTTAAAAATAATGAGGAAAATGGAATTTTTTTCCCCTGAACTGAATGGGTGAATCCTGCCAGGATAAAGACCTGTGCACATGGAGGGTGGTTATCCCCAGGTATCACAGCCTGAGTGCCAGGAAAAACAGCTTCAGGAAAAGGAGGGAAAAGGAATTGCACTGCACTTTTAATTATTTTCCAGAAATTAACGGACCAAAATCACATTTGGTGACCAAATCTCCCTTGAGCTCAGCTTCTCTCCCTTGTATCCACTTTATTGTCCAATACACTCCCACAGGAAGCAATTTTCAAGGTTTCACATCCACAAAATTGCTTTGAAAGTATCAAAAATGACATTTTCCTAGTCAAGTCTTATTGAACTCTGAGCCAGATTCTTAACTTGGTCTTGGTGGATTATTTCTGTGCTCAAAGACATTTATATCCTTCTCAATCTACTGCCAGCTCTATAATTCTCTAATTCTCTCCGTTTCATCTTGGCAGCCACTGCAGGACCACAGAGAGATGCAGTGTTTGGAAGGATTGACAGGAAACATCCTCCCCTGCTCCAGAAAACAACTGAAACCTGCTCTGCAGAGAAGGACACACAGAAGATTCATATTTAAATCAGATTATATGGCTTAAAACAGGATATTTTACCCCCACATGAGTATCCACAGAAGGCCCCAGCCTTGTGGAACCACTGTGGACATCAAAGAGAAGAACAGGCACACTTGGCAAGTTGATTTTCCTTATCTGTGGCTATTATGAAATAAAAAAACACCTCAACCACCACCAGGAAACATTCTTTCAGTGAGGTTTTGCAGAGCTGCAGAGAATTGGGTGCTAAATTTCTATTTCCTGGCATTTTCTGTAGAAAATTTGGCGGTTAATTACCTGGGTTTCTATTTCCTGGCATTTTCTGTAGAAAATTGGGGGTTTAATGACCTGGGTTTCTATTTCCTGGCATTTTCTGTAGAAAATTGGGGGTTTAATGACCTGGGTTTCTATTTTCTGGCATTTTCTGTAGAAAACTGGGGGTTAAATGACCTGGGTTTCTATTTCCTGGCATTTTCTGTAGCTGTCTCTGGACACTGGTGTCGCTTTATCCTCGATTTGACCCTTCAGGGGCAGACATGGAGAGATGTCCTCAAAAGCCCATCCCCACAGGGATGAGTACATTTTTATAGGTTTTAGGAAATGAGCACAATTGATAAAAAAGCACCAATTAGGAGGACAAGTGGTGATTTAATTTCTTCCCATGTTAAGACCCTTCTCTGGAGCTTTTTTCCTGGGTATTAGTTGTATTTTGTTTATGAAAATGTATTTGGAAGAGTTGTTTTTGGCCTTGGTTCCCAAGATGGTCCAGGGACTTTGTATTTCTTGGGGCATGGAGTTCTGGAATTTGTTTTGGGTTTTTTTGCTTAGGGAAAGGCCATGGAAAATTACTGGGAAAATTAGCTACTAACGCAATAGTCTACAGAGCTACAAATATATGTGTGAGGAATACAGGGAACATAGAAAAGAAAAAAGGCAGAAACCAAATGGCATCAGTTACACCAGGCTCACACACAAATCACAAACAAACAGCATCTCCAAAGGCATCCTGGGAGCTGAGAGGGGCTGCTGATGGCAAAGGGTGATGGATAATTTTCCTCCTCATTAATTCCCACATCCGTGCTTGGCAAAGAGAAAGCAGGAATTCAACACCTCACTTAAACCTCTGAGCACATCACTTTAAACTCCTGGGAGTGACAGCAAAAGCTTTTTGTGCCTTTTCGCTCTTGATATTTGCAGCTGGAATTTCAGATCAAGGGAATGAAGGATTTTTTTCCCTGGTGCTCTCTGGGGGTGGTTTGGTGCTAAACTGAGCACAGACGGATGTTTGGAGTCTCACAAATGTTTTTGGTGTCTGTTGTGTTGAGTTACCTTTGAAAATTTGGGATTAACCAATCAGAAGACATAGCAGGGAACAGTGCTGGTTCCCTTCTCTGAAACAAGGGCCCCACCACTGAAATTTTAGGGAGAAATTGAGCAGCAAACAGCTGGAACTGGGATTTACAGCAAGGGATAATTAATCCAACATAGGCAAAGTACTCAATGCAAGCAGAACATGGAACTGCACAGGGGGTTTGTTTAGGGGGGAGTGAATCTGAATGTTCAGGTGTTTCAGTAAAATCAGGGATACACCTGGATGAGGAGGGTGTGAAACAGGGATGTGCAGAATTTCCTGGCACCTTCCTGTGGCTCCGCTGGCTCGGGTCTTGTTCTCATACCTGAAGAATTTGAGAGGGAATGAATCCTCCTCCACTCAGGTAATTTCTTGTGCAGTGCCTCAAACCCAGGCCAGGTGAGTGTGTAACACCCAGCAAGGTGTCTGAGGTGAAATCTGGAAATACAGGACGTGAAAGAACAGGGATTTATTTCCTTCCTGACCTCAGCCCACCTCAACACTTCCCTCCAACACCACGGAGTTGTTCAGCACTGTCACATCCCATTATGCAGCTTGTTCACTCTGGGACATTTCCATTGGCATTTCTTCTCTTTTTTTTTTTTAAATCTGGTTTAAAATCTCAGCACAAAGAAGATATTGAAAATTGATGCAGAGGCAGATATTTTCATTCTTGGCAGGTAAAAAATTACACAAGAACCTTAAAAAGCAAAATAAAGCTGGAAGATTTTCACAGCTGATAAGGCAGAGTTTTGCTTTTGCATTCATTTAAATCAAAGTGGGAAAAGGCTTCATATACATTTCCTTTTAGCCCAGGTGACCAGAAAGCTTCCACAGATAAAAGCTTAAGGCTTTGACATTACATTGCAGGTGTATCTGAATTTCTTTTTCCTCCAGTACACTTTTTGCTGATTTAATCAAGTTGTCCTGCATCCTACTTTTGACACTGGAAACACTGCTTTGAGAGGAAATATGCATTTCACCTCTATATATAGGAGTGAAGAGCATTTTAAAATTATTTTCTGTCTGGGGCCATAAAAACTTTGGAAAGTCATGGAGTTACCTGTTAAAAATATTAATTAGCTTGTGTGAATGTTAAGTCTCTTCCATCCTCTAGAGAGACCAAGCAATCCTTATTTGTGGAAGTTCCTGCTGAAGTATAAGAGAAGTCAACCTCCAGAGCTGGTGGCAATGTAGAAATAATTAGCCCAGCCAAAACTATTTATTGGGAGCCATAAGCCAAAGGAATAAATGTTGATTCATTCATTTATTTTTAGGAGGAGACGCACAACAAAGTGCAGAACATGAAGAACATCCTGATTCCACCCAAGGGCAAACCTTTCCCTGAAGTGGAGCAGCACAGGAAGATGTCCAAGGGGAGAAAAAAATAAGCAGAGGCAGCCAGGAGAAGGCTCCTTTGTGCTGCACCTCATTTCTGTCAGAGCCAGGCACCCCAGGAGACTTTGCTCCCTTATCTGCAGCAGCCTCTCACCAGGCAGAACTCTGGCTAAATGTGGTTTTTTTTGGCAGGACAAAACCAAGCCTGCTCTTTGCAAAGCCAGATACCAAGCTTAGAAGGGCTCTTGAGGGTTTGGACCAGCCAAGATGCTCGGGCAGTGACACAATCCTTTGTTTTTGGCCCGGTCACAAAGAGCAAACACATCTCAGAACCAAATTCTGGAGTGGCTTCACCTCTCACCAGCTCACATGCACTCAGAGCCATCCCAGATTTATGGTCAAGGGATTTCAGGGCTGGGGGAGTGTGGGCAGCAAAAAGGTGCTGCTGGAACGAGCCACAGGGAATTTCAGTGCCCAAATGCATCCCTGAAGGACTTTCCATTGCCTGTCTCAGGAGCACACTCCCAAGTTTTGTCTGGCTTTTCCTTTATAAAATGATCTCTTTGAAATGGTTCCCCTGCCCAGGGCTCTGGTCTCTCCATGGCAGAAAAGCTCTGATCCTTTTTCTGTTCACTTTGGGGGAGTCTCTGGGATTTCCACAGTGCAGACGAGGCAGGTGGCATTGGATGTGGCATTAAACACGGCACTGCAGAGATTTGTGCCATCCAAAACCTCTTCAGGACATTTTGGTGCCACATTTCCCAGTAAATTGGAAGGGGATTACAAGAATGAGCACTAGCAACCCAAATTCTGCACCACAACCCAAAAATACCTCGACAAAAGGCACAGAATTGAATCAAACACTCCATGAGAAGTTTTTCTGAACTCAGGCACACCTTTTTCAGTGGTCCCTGTCTCAGACAGTGCACTGAGATAAAAAAAAAATTATTTACAATACAGTGTATTATCTAGCAGTGTATTTACATATAAGACTTCATTGCACTGCCCCAGCAAATCATTTCTCACACATAATTCCTGTATAAATGAAACTACATACAGATTATGGAAATATTGGTGAGAGCTCTGAGGTTTTGGGGTTTTCTTTCAAATCATATTGCTCTTTGTTGAAGAAGAATGAATTTTGGTTCAGATCAATTTCGGTAATAAAAAAAGAACAAAAAAAAATTAAAGTATTGCAGAAATCAATTTGGAAGCTAAACCTGGGCAAAAAGTCCCAATCTCCTGAGATTGTATTTTTATTTTTATTATTTTTTTATTTTTATCTTTATTTTTTTAAATTTTTATTTTTATTCCCTTGGAGATTGCCATTGTAGTGTACATTTTGTGGATGTACACATGCTCAAGGGAGGGCAGAGACAGCACAGGAAACATGCATTTTTTTCACTTTAAAACCTTTAAAAACTGCAAGCAGCAGCTG
This sequence comes from Dicaeum eximium, assembly GCA_013396995.1. Lineage (NCBI taxonomy): Eukaryota > Metazoa > Chordata > Aves > Passeriformes > Dicaeidae > Dicaeum > Dicaeum eximium. Next base: position 248,692 of record VWZP01006286.1, on the reverse strand, counting down.
AGTAATGCCTAGAAAAACATTTTACTTCCTTAAATCCAAAGCAATAAAGAAATACTCCATAAAGGTGGCCAAAGATGATAGCTTAGTAATTTCTAAAGGTTATTTTTAGGATGTAAAATTGAGACATTTTACAGAAAAATTCCAATAGAGAGTTTCATTTCGCTTGCAGTCCTTCTGGGTTGTTATCTGAGGAGAAACAATACCTCAGATGTGGAGCTTAGCTCTTCTAATAAAACTAAAATTTCCAGACCTGAAGGCCACCACAGCAGAAAGGTTTTAATTTCATTGTTAGACACAAATCCAAGTGCGCTGGCAATTTCTTTGGCTACATCTGTTTCAGGGTGAACCAAGCACCACCAGAGAATGGAACCTCGTAAAAGGTTTTAATTAAGAAGGCAGAGCATGAAAGGGAAGAATGGAGAGAGGGATTTTGCTGAGTTCTCCTGCAAAGGAGGGGCAGAAGCTCCACAAAATGATCCAAGCAGAAGGAGACGCCCTTTTGGGGCAGCCCAAGCTGAAATCCCAAAGCAGAAATCCCTGGCAGAGTGTGGGACAGGCTCCAGCAGGAAAATCCCAGTGAGCACCCCAGAGCAGCTGAACCACCACAGCCCTGCAAAGTAAGGGTTCCCTGCTCAGTGCCACGGTAATTAGCAACAAAATGCCAAATTACCTCCCAAAATAACACGGGGAGCAGCAAAGGAATGTAAAATAGGTGGTGCTGGGTCTGAACATGGCTCTGGGAGGACCAGTGCTCACTCTTTAAGAGAAAATTTATCTGCAGAAAAGTTGTCCCAGTTCCCCCTCAGGAGCACGGGCTTGGTTTTCACACGTGTGTCTCAGAGAGCTGAGAGTGATGTCTCAGGACTTTGTGGTCTTGGGAAAAACAGTCAAAAGCCTTTCCAGAGAACTGTTCTACTCCCAAAATCAGGAGCTCTTTTCCTTCCAGTCGCCACCTCCCTGCTCCCTCCTGCTCTGGGCAGCTCCTCCACCCCAAAGCACAGGAACACAGAATTCCCTGTTGAACAACCTGGCTGTACTTCCAGCTCCTTGTAAATCCATTAATGTGCGATTCAGTGTGGAATTCCAGTGGTTCTGGATCTCCTTTCACCAGCACCACACAGATAATTTACCTCCAGGCTAGCAAAGGGCCTACTTTTATTTGTTTTTCCCTGCAAAAGCAGTTTGGAGCAGAATAGAACACAACAAACATCTCAACCTGCTGCATATTAACTCCAAAACAATCCATTTGGTGAATTCTGCCCCTCTTCTGAGGGATGATGCATCCCATGTAGAACACAAAGTGATGGCCTTCATCTGCTGTGGTTAAAAAGCTTTTGGCATGAGGATTAATTAGCACCTTGAGCACACATCTGGGGACGAGCAAGTGAGCTGCAAAAATCACAAAGAAATTTCTCTGAGCTGGTCCCCTCTCAGCTTTTCAAAAAATCCCACACCAGTGAATTTAACCAGGGCCTTCATCTCCCCTGACCAATAATTTCTCAGGGGAATGTCCCTTTTAGGTTATTACCTAACAAAGGGAACTGACCTCGTTTGGTGTCTGCTGCAATTTGCCCTCTCAAAGACAAATTCCTGTTGATGATACCTAAACCAGAGCAATTCAAACCCCAGGAACTGCTCAACTCCTGCTGAAAGCTGGATGGAAAACTGACAGGAAGAGCAATTGTATTTGTTTATTCACACCCAGCAGCCAGTCAGGAGCTCAGAGAACTTTTTCAGACCAAATATTTTGTCAGGATGGAGAAAAGTTCTCCTGTTTGTAGATTCATGTCCCCATAAATTAAAAAAAAAAAAATCCCAAAACCCTCTGTCCTCTAGAATGACTGGGCTCAGAGGCAGCCCAGGCTCTAGCAAGTGTTGTTAGAAGTTAATTGCATTGCTTATCAAGGAAAGTCTCTTTCATTTTAGCTCAAAATAGTATCTTTGAATTGTATACAGAATAAAAAGCCTTTTTTTTTTTCATATTTGGATCCCACCAAACCTGGTTCTTAATTCCAATCTTGGTAAAAATAGGCGAAAAGAAAAGAAAAGAAAAGAAGAAAAGAAGAAAAGAAAAGAAAAGAAAAGAAAAGAAAAGAAAAGAANAAAGAAAGAAAAGAAAAGGAAAAGAAAAGAAAAGAAAAGAAAAGAAAAAAAGAAAAGAAAAGAAAAGAAAAGAAAAGAAAAGAAAAGAAAAGAAAAGAAAAGAAAAGAAAAGAAAAGAAAAGAAAAGAAAAGAAAAGAAAAGAAAAGAAAAGAGAAAAGAAAAAAAAAAGGCACCGCTGTGAGTCAGATTTTTGGTTTGGAGAAAAGTAAATTTTTCTAATGTTCTCTGGTCTTGACCATAATTTTGATTCTGTGGAATCAGAGCAGGATTGTGCAGCTTGACATAAAGATGAGCCTGGATTCAGGACACCTTGCCTCTCTTCCCTACATTTAATATTTTAGCCAGCCCAGCCTGTTGTACACTGAAGGGGGAGAGGATGCAGTGGTGTTTTCTACATCAGAGGGTTCTGTCCCCTGTTTCCAAGTTCTGTTGCAGGATATATTGAGCTATAACTGCACTAGAAACCAGAAATACTCCTACTTTTGGAATTTACTTAGCTTCCCTCCCACACTGATGTGAGGAGGAATTACAAAGCTGGATCTGTAACTGAGGGCACATCCAGAGGTGGCACAGCTGATGGCAAGTGACACTGCTGAGGACAAGAGCAGTGTGTAAACCCACACATTTCTGTCCCTCTGCTTCACATCAGAAATATTTCATAACGCAAAACAAACTTTCAATAGCAGAAACAACATTAAGAAATAGAGTTTAAGAGCTTTGCTTCCTTTACAAAGGTCTTCCAAGCTAGCACCTCCTCAAATAAAATGTGCACCACAGATATTGATGGTTAATATTTATTTAGCACATGCATTGTGTTCCTTTTAGCACTGTGGAAAACTTGTGGCTGTGGGATGGAAACTCTTCAGATGAGCTCTGAAAGCAGAGGAGAAGTCAAATCAGTGGCATCCACACAGCACTGAGGAAGAAAAACATTTGAAATCACTCACAGCCCTTTTTATCCACAGAAATTATTCCCATTTAATCTCTGAGCAGGAATAACAACAAAGAAGAGAGAGGCTTCATTCCAGCTTTGGGCATGGGCATGGAAAATGATTGTGCTCCCAGAGAAGGGAGTGGGGGAGCAGAAAACCCTGTGAGGTCGTTGATGTGCTGAAATGCACACAAGGCCCATTGTCTTTTCTCCCCAACTTTAGCTGAATTCCTCCTCTGATATTTTGCTGAATTCTTCCTCTGATCTTGTGCTGCACTCCCCAAATCCTTTAAAAGCAGGAACATTGCTGGGATATGACGGGTAAGAATAGAATCACGAGCAACACTCAGCGAGGGTGGGCAGGAACAGAAAAATCCCATTGTCTCATGACTAAACCTATTCACCAGGCTGGGGAAGGTGTCAGAACACGCAGGAAAATTCATCCCAACAGCAGTGCTGCAGTCAGGGAGATGCTCCAAGCACTGGGGAGAGACAACAACATGGGAATCACAGCTGGGGGCGGGGAAGGTCCATTTAGAGTCCCCAGTGCTGTCCCCAGCTCTTTCTCCCAGCAGGGCTGCTCAGCTGCCTGGCTGGGAGCGGGTGCAGAGTGGCCAGCAAGGATCAGGAGGGGCCTCAGGAGAGGGAACAGTCGAGAGTTTACATGGATCCCAACATGTTTCAAGGAGAAAGTCAGTGGAGGCAAAGCTTTGTGTTGGTCTTCATGGAAGGAGGAAGAATTCCATGAGGTTGCTTCTGCCCTCCCACTTTTCCCAGCAAAGAGGTGAAAATGATGGGATTCAGCAGAAGCAAAAATAAGGGATGGATTAAGCCCTTTTCTGACCCAGAGCTGGGACAACTGAGAGGCATTTTAAAAACTTCTATTCCATTTTCAGTCTCATATGAAGGGTGAGACAATACAGATGTTACAATTCACACCATCACAATCAGAAGTTAACTATTAATTACAATACATTTTAAGCATTCCTTGGCTTGTCAGCTTTTGTGACATCATGTTGTAAATGCTTTAAAGCCAATCATCTAAAATTACTCCTCATAAGTTTTATTACAATGCATATTTCATAGTTATATTTCTCTAAAATATCCAATCTTATTTACAAAACCATCTTTCAGAACTCTTTTCTAGCTCCATTTCTCTCGCAACAGTATCTGTCCTATTCCATGGCATTTCGAAATCAACATTTCTTATCTCAAAGTTTACACACAAATACACACTATATAAACCTTATGTCAAGCTTTAAAAACTCTCTACAAATCCATTTCCCACAGAGAAAGTCAGTGGAGGCAGAGCTTTGTGTCTGTTTTCATGGAAGGAGGAAGAATTCCATGGAGTTCCTGCTGCCCTCCCACTGGGGGTGAATTTTTCCCAGCAAAGGGATAAAAATGAGGGGATTCAGCAGCAGCCATCAGGGATTTCCCTGAGCCATTCCCAACCTTCCCAGGCCTCGTGGGGCACTGTGAGTTTTGCATTTCTGGGATGATTCTGGAAGCCCAAGTGCTGGCGTGGGAATCTCAGCTCCCATCAAAGGCCTGATATTAATTTCTAACCATGCTAATTACAATTTACAAGGTGTGAAAGCAACAGCTTGAAAAAATGCATCTCCCACAAGTCCAGTGGTATTTTTAAAATTATGAACATCAAATTTTAGATGCACATTTTGGGAATTCATGATTTTGGAATTCAACTAGTGATGCTCTTTTCAAAATGAAAAGAAATTCAGTCATTCCTATTCTGTTGTTCAAATTAAAATTTAGACAGATCTAAAAAACTGAAAAAAAAAAAAAAAACAACAAAAAACCCAAAAAAACCAAAACAACTCCCCTCAAAAAAAAAAAAAAAACCTAAAAAACAAACTAAAACAAAAAAAAAGGTCGTGTCAGATGGGGTGATCCAGCAGAAGAGTTTCGTGCTTGTAAATGTATCTATGATACTTTAAAAAATGATGTTAAAGCTAAATATAAGTCAAGGCCCCTTTTATCTATTATGATCTCATATGCAATGTGTTACAGAGTGGCTGCATAGAATGCATTCTTTTTTTTTTTTTCCCTTACACAATATCCAGATACAGAAATCAATACTCTTGGTATTTCTCAGATACAGAACCTGAATTCAGATTCACACACAAGAAATAAAAAGAGGCAGCCAGGAGAGAGCAGATAGTGACTCAAGAGAACATTCCTTGAATATTAACCATAATTTTGAATAACGTCTTTACAGTCTTCCAAAATTTTGTTTGCTGTTCCTCAGAGCAAATATTTACAGAAATAACAGAAGGATTTGCTGGGAACAGCACAAAATATTCCCAGCGTGGTGCTGCAGGAGCAGTAGGAACTTCCTCAAAGCGTTTTTGTGTGTACCTCCAGCTAAAGACAGAGTGTTTACACTGCAAACAGCCTCATGGAGCATTTCAGAGAAAATTCATCATCTCAACGCACTGCAGAAGGAATTCTCAGCTGAGCCTCCAACGAGGAGGGAAATGTCTTTATTTGTGTGTGTTTAGGAGAGGATCCTGTGCTGGACCAGCAGATGATCCAGGGATGTAAATTAGGGACATCTTGGAACACTGAAAAATGCAAAATGCAGGATTTCCATGTTCCTGACATCCATGGGAATGAGCCCCATACAGAGCAGGAAAACAGAAATCCAGAGAGGACTCAGCTGCCAGACAGAACAGCAGGAATTCTGCAGGAGTGCAGATTATGGGAAAACTTCCTGTGCAATTTTATGGGGGAATTCTTGTATTTTGGGGCTGCAGGCTTTGGGCTTCTTTCTGTGGCCAATGGGGATAGGCCTTAATGTTTAAAGTTAAGCAAAGTCCAAGATCTAAGCACAAAAAAGGCCTCTTAAATTTGAAGACACTTTTCTCTGGCGATGCTGCCCACATAATTCCACTTCTAAAGCCATTTACAAGGCACTGCAGTTACCAAATTCAAAGGTCTGATATTTTATTTTATTTTTTGTTGTTTCCATTCCTACCTTTCCTACCAGCTATTCCAGTTAAGAAATTGATCCTTTGTCTGCTTTTCACGTGTGCCCTAAATAAGTTTGGTCCTCCTGGTGTTGGGAGCAGTTAGGCTGGAAACTTTGCCTGCTTTTCTGGGAGGGTGGGAGCTGCTGGAAGCACCCAGCACAGGACATTTGGCACAGCACATGGGCCACTGTTTTAAGGATTTTAGTGCACCCTGCACCCTGCAGGCAAAATATTAAATAATTTAGAATAAACTTTGTGACAAATCAATAATAAATAATTATAATAAATTAATAAACCTACAATAAATTAATAAATTTTTAAAAATTAAATGTCCCTTGATATGACAAACAAGTCCTCTGCATCTCCCTCCAAGTGGCAAAGACTGTAGGGCCGATTGTGGTGATTTCTTGGCCTGAATTTTTTGTCTTGAAGACAATGATTTCTGAGGGGTTGACAGTTCCCAACTCCATTAGAAGCTGCAGCTGTTGCTGCCATTATTCTGATCAGTTACCTCGAATTGCTTGGAAGAAGACAATTATCATTGCAGGTTTTTTGGGTTTTCTTTCAGCCTCTCTGGCCACAGGTTGGCCAAGCTGCCTTGACAAACATCATCATCTCTTATATTTATGCTGATCCTCTCCTCTACATGGAGAAATCATAATTCCTCCAGCTCCTTCCTTTCGCTCAATTCCAGCTCAAAGGAGACAATTTAGTTTTTATCTGATAGTTTAATTCCTGTCTTAGCACCCAAATGATACCAAGCTGGTGGAATTGGACAATTTGAAGCTGGCCTGTGGTTCTCTGATACCACAAAAAACCCAAACCAAACATCCTGGGCTCCAGATTCCACATGTTATGAAAAATTTGAGAACAGACCCATTTCATTGTTTCAGTCACAGCTGTCTCACCCTGCCCTTCTTTTGCTGACTTGCATAGAAAATGTTCCTGCATCCCAGTTTTAAAAAGTGTGATTTTTATATTGGGGTTCCAAGGCACAAACCTTCTTATTTGGGGATTTTTTTCCCCACTTTCCGTCCTGATGCAAAGTTGGTGCTGAGAAAACTCAGTAACTTTTTTTTCCCCTGCCTCACTTCACTTTTAATAGCTGCAAACCTCATTAATGACTAATAACTCACAGCAAGAGGCTGTGGCCACAGACAATTCAGAAGCTCAATTTTCCACGGATATTATGAATAAAATTTTAAAAAATACATTAGAAATCTCTTTCAGGTTGCAAAGTCAAGCACCAAACAAAGAGGAAGTGCTGGAATTAAACTTGCCTGCAAAACCTTAATTTGGCCCTTTTATGCACAAGTATTGTGATCTAGACTTTAATTACATGAACACAGCCTATTTTTTCCACATCTAAATGCATAGATGTGCAAATTCTCAAGCAGTTGACTTGATTACAAGGATGCATAATATAAAAGTTCAATAGTCTATTGATATTTAGTCAGATTGCAGAAATTCCACATATTCATGGCAGCAGCTGACTATATTGGGAGACTATGCCAAGAGCTGAACAAATGAAATCAGATTACTGCAAATGACAAGGAACAAATAGCCAGAAAAAAAAAAAAAAATTGTAGGGCCACAGGGAAAAAAAAAACAACAAACCAGCATGGTGAAGAGTAGACAACTGAATTAGGTTCAGCTGAAACAGAGCAGGAATTTTAAAGCAGCCCACAAATAATATTTAGTCTCTCCTCTGGTCCCAGGAAAACAGAGGGATCAGCACAGCACCACTTGATATTGGCTAAGTCCAGAGACTAAACCATGAAAATGGGGTCAAAGTAGAGGTTTGAAATACACACAAAATATTCAAGCCGACATCTTGGCCTGTAGGTCTTCTTCTGGCTGCAGAAAAAAAATAGAAAAAGGTTAATTTGAAGGTTAGAACTAACCTTGTTCTGGTTGGTTTTTTTTTTGTTGTTTCCCCAGAGCCCAAAGCAGAGCTCATGGCCAACATGTCACCTCGAATATCCTTTACTGCTTCAACTGTGAGTTTTATTTTAACCTTTTCTCTTAAATTTGGCAGTCAGGATGCTCTGAAGGTTTTGCTGCAGTGTGAAGAAGCTTGGCTTGATCTTCTTTTAATCACTGGCCAAGCAAGCTCAGAGCCTGGCAAATGCTGGTGGCAACGTTGCCACCCTTTTGCACCTCACAGAGAATAAATCAGGGCAGGGCTGGGCTGATACCTCTGCAAACAGAAGCCAAGGAGGGAAAGGCTTCATTATTCACAGATTATTTACATTTTTGATATCTGAAGGAAATACTTGGAGATACAGGAACATTTTCATGCTCTTTTCCAACGTGCTGCACATTCTTATGCTCAGTAATTAATGCCTGGTCCTCCCTTGGTTTGCTGGAGAAAAGTTCAGGACCAGACCTCAACACCTGGCCTGGTAAATTCCATACATTGCATATATTCTAGAGATGTTCAGATAACATTGAATATTCAATCCAATTTTCAGCAAAAACAGANTGTAAATCAGATTAAATCACCTGTACCACTAGAAAAGCAAACTAAAAATTCTTTTTTTTTTTTTTTTTTTTTTTTTTTTTTTTTTGCCCCTCCAATTCCTCAGCTGATTCTCTTCAGTCCTGGTCACATCCCTTTCAATAAACAGATACTCAGAGCTAATTCCAACTTAAAGGCTAAAAATTGGTCTGAACAACAGGTTTACCCACAGGAAAATCTAGAGAGGTTTCCAGTATTTTATTTAAGCTTCTTTCTGTGCTGGTATCTGTGCTGATGTGAGGGTATGGTGGAGCTTTTTTTTTTTTTCATTTCCACACAGAACTTCCCACATCCCACCCCTTTCATGCCCTGATACCCAGAGCAGAGCATCCCATTGAAGAACCTGTGGCACTGAACCTTTTCCAAGGTTTCCCAGGGCATTTTACAGCCCATGCCAGTGGCATCAGGATTGCTGGAGCCAGCAGCACTCACCTCTCGTGCCAGGAGTGAAAATACAAAATACAGTGCAGCTTGCATGGATGCACTGCTGCTGGAGTGTCTGCCTGCCTCTTCTCGAAGCAAAACATGGGATATTCAGCTTTTAGTTCAAATTACTGAACCGAGCCTTCTGCTAATTTTTCTGCTACGTGAGAGAGTCAAGGAGAATTTCACGTTGCAGATCCTGCTCAGGGCTCACGGGCTGCAGTGTACAAATTTAGTCCACAGGGAGGAAAAGCTCCAGGGAAAAGCTGTCAGAGCAGTGTCAGTGCCTGGGTACAGCAGAGCCAGGCACAGGGAATGCCCAGGGCATTGCTGGGCTCCATGTGCTGCAAGAGGGTTTTATTTGGGGCAATTAAAGGCAGGAGGAAAGGGGATGAAGGTCAGGGAGCAGCCAGTAAATCTTCCTACCTAACCACGTTCCTGTTTTGCACAGAAATATCTCCTGGCTGTGCTGGTGATGCTCACGTTTTTTGGTTTGAAATGGGGTGTTTTGGGAAGAGCAGCACAAATCCAGGCACACCAAATGGATTCTTTCTTTGTAGGTGACAGAGCAAGAGCAGAAATGATCAGTTTAGCTGTGCTAGAGAGGGGTCAGGCTGGTGACACAGACACAGGGCTGGATCTGCTCCATTAGCAGTCTGATGAGCACAGCTTTCTAGCCCCCAGAAGGATCCTTATTTATTCCTTTCTGAGGCAAATGCAACGAAGACTTTGGGGCTGCAGAAGACTCTGGATGGCTGCAGGCTGGTGTAACAGAGCTTGGGGCTTATTTCTGACATGTTCCCTGCAACTGAACTTCCCTCCTGCCAAAGATATCCAGAGCTCCATGCTGTAAATGAGTCTGGAGTTCTCCTGGGCTGCCTGGTGGCAGTCTCATTAGAGACCCCTGGGAGCAAGCTGGCCGTGGAACTGAGCCACAGCCCCCTGGCAAAGCCATCCCAGGCTCTCTCCAGCCCTCACTCCAAAGAGTGAGCAAAGAGAGCACCAGGTGCTCCTGCTGCTTTCCTTCAAAAGCAGGGAATGGAGTCAGAAACCACTTTTAATGCCTGTGCTGTTTGAGAGGGGACTCTGTGCCCAGCCCTGCAGGGATTATGGGTCCATGGATTGCCAGGCAGGGAATGATGCATCAGGTTTTAGTTTTTATATTTTTCACATTCTGTGCTGCTTTAGTGTGTGGGTCTGGGCTCCATATCAGGGGATGGTGAGCTCTGTGCACAGAGCAGGGAGACAAAACAATTCCTTCTCCAGCTGGGGACCAAGGACAAATGATCCACATCTCAGGCCCAGGAGCACAAACAACGTGGGCTGAAGAGAGAAAAACAAGAAGGATGGGACTTGATGGGCTAAAGCTGGAATTGGACAATGAACTCCAAGATGCAAATGGAGCAGAACTGATCAAAGTGCCAGAGCCGTGCCCGGTGTCCATTTTGTGCCATTTTGGTTCATCTTGGGTGCAGCCCTGGCTGGGCTCTTGTGCTGCCCAAGGTGCATCCATGGAGGAAATGCTTTTAATAAATCCCTGCTTTATTTTGTAACTCTGTTTAGCCCCTGTTCCAGGTCAGCCTGCACAAGGCATAAGGCACAAAAGGTTCCTTATTCCATCAGGGAAAGCTCTGTCTCTGCAGAGGAAGAGATTGCAGCTCCTCTTCACTGGAGCAATGATTTCCAATCTCATTTCAAAGACCTGGAATTAAAAGGATGAAGAAGAAAATATCTCAAGTATTCCCACGTGCTCTTTCTTGTCACCTATAATTCAAATCCTCTGTCCTGCCTGTGGGTCCCAGACCACCCCACAGGAACCCAAAGGCTGGCACACAATATTCTTCTCCTTATTGCAGCAGGAATTTTATTACTCTTCCAAGCCAAGACTTCCCAGACATTTCCTAACTAGAGGAGAATGACATTTTTATGGGATTAACAGTTGCAATAAAACGCACCCCTGGCTCTAAAACTCAGTTAAGAGCAGAGCATAAACGAGATGTGACAGAAGAAAATACGAGATATTAAAAAGATGAAGAAAAGCTTCAACTTCAGCCTCCCATAGCTCCATTGAACGCTGAGAGCCACGTGACGCTCAGTCTCCTGTCCCACAAAACACCAACAAACCTGTTTGTCAGAGGTTTTGTAGCACATCACCTCTGATTTCCATCCCAGTCCTATCCTTTGAGGGCCCCAAAGCCAGCATCAAGGGTTGCCTAGCGACAGCACTGAGCCTGCTGGGATCATCCTGCTACTGATTTCTGCATTGATATTTTGGTTCCCAAGGATGCTTTGGAATAATAAAAGACACTAATAACCCTGTTTTCTTAATTAATGCTTTTGCTGGTGTGAAAGTCACTGCTTTCCAAAAAATCTAACTATTTGTCAGCTCTCTCAGGGAATTTGAGAGCAGTACATGGCACTGGGTGCAGCAAAAGAACCACAGGTTTCAAACAAACAGCATCTGGAGATCTCTAAATCCACACAAAAGTCACTATTTGCCATGAATTATTGCTGGGTGTGACTCCTGAGGCCACAGAAAAAAACATTTCAGGTTGAGGAGAGGACTCCAACACCACCTCAGCTCAATGAGGGTCTTTTTAATTAGTTCTGTTTCACTCTTGCAATGAGTGTAAGGCATGGGAGCTGTTTATTACATACAAATGGATCACTTTAAATCCAGACCAAAGGCAAAGGCAGCAATGATTTGTGTCTTCAAGAAAACAGAATAAAACTCTTGGGCTAAGTGGGGAATTCCTGTTCCATCCTGCCCCAGCCCTAAGGCATTACCAGCTCAAAGATACAAATAAAAAGCCTTCAGTGATTAAAGACAGGACTTTTCCCCCCTTTGTTTCTGCTGATCTGAACAGAGAAATCACAGCTGTTGATACAATAAATATTTTCCTTCTATTAATATTAAAACACAAAATTTGGGCAAGAAAATCCTGGGGCTCTTCAATCCCATGGCCAGCACAGTAAGAATCAATGAGACAGAGAATTTAGAGACCTGCAAACAAACCAGCAAGGTGTGAAGTACATCCTAGAAATGGTCTTAATTTGTGTTTGGGGAAAGTTTTAGGATTAATTTTCCCTTAATTTGTGTTTGGGGAAAGTTTTAGGATATTCCCACTCCTTCATCTTCAGGAGGCTGCTCAGGCAAGAGGCAGTTTCAGTTCAGGAGGTGGAGGATTCTTCTTCCAGAAGATAAAAACCTGCTGATGTGCAGCTCTCACCAAACAGATTTTCAAGGCCCTGATTAGTGAAGCCTCTGTACCTGAGCAGGCACACGAACACAAGGAGAGAGGGGCTGGGATCTGAGGTGAGTGCCAGGGACAGGACGGCTCCTTCCAGGCCAGAGGTCGGTCCTGTTCCCATTCTTGGTGCTCCTGTCATCTGCAGCTCCTGGTGAATTCCACACTCCTGACCCCAGACTAAAGCCCAGACTAAAGGCTAAACCTTGCCCAGGTGCTCCAGTACAAGCTGGAGTCAGACTGTAGAATTTAAGGGTATTCCACACCAAAACCCCCCAAGGATCCAGCCCAGACTGGCTTTGCAGTAGCAGTGATGGGAGCATCCCGAGTTTGATCAGAAGCAGGATTCCACCAATCCCACATGGGACTGGATTAATTTCCACTGGAGGTGACTGTCCATCCATGCCCTTAAACCTGAATTTCAGCCAGCAGGGTCTACAGAACTCTCCACACACAGATTTCTGCCACCTCTCCTCAAATTAAACTTTTCCTCTCTGCCTCTGCTGTGGCTGCCAGAAAACTGCAACGGGACCTCAACTGGCTTTGGGGAAAGCTTCAACCTTCATCCCAGAGAAATCAGCTGGCACCATTCCCTCTATTTTCATGGCAGAGGCAGCTCTCTTTAACAAGTGAATCCCAAGCAGAACGAGCGGTTTGACAATTATCATTTTGAACAAATATTTCCAGCTCCGCGCAAAACACCGTGGCACAAAAAAGAGCAAACTTTCAATAAACAGAAAATAGATGATTGTTCTCAAATGACAGCTTTCGTGCTGTTTATCCCAAAGGATCCTCAGAGCTTATGGAGTATGAAATAAATTTGCCACTGGTTAAAAATGTAAATTCTTTAAATACATAAAACCCTAATGAAAAGGCTTGTAACATTTCCCTTTTCCTGATTCCCACTTTTCTCTTTTTATCTTCCTAGAAGAAGACGTTGATTATAATTACAGTGGGAACTAAAATGTAGGCTTGATTTTGTGTTTAAAAAAAATTTGGGAAGGAAAAGGAGCTCTTGGTGTGATTGGGTGTGTGCGTGTGCTTCCACACATGCATGTGTGGCTGAATAGTGTCATGGCATTAAAAAATACATAAAAGAGCTGAAAAATTTCATATTTAAATGCACATAATTTGTGGAGAGTGCACAGAAGAGAGGCTCTGCTGATGGAGATGAGAGAGAAAAGCTGCTCTGAGCTTCCAGCCCCTCTTTAGTGTTTGCAAAATGCACAGGGATGCAGGAGGCAGAGGCTGACACTGCTGCCCTTGGGCAGGGTGAGGATGGAGGGATCAGATCCCTTTATTATGGAAGAACTCAAGTTTTACAACCCAGATCCTCCTCTGCTTCTTTATTTCTTAGTGAAAAGAGCACAGGCACAAGAACCCCCACAACAGTGGGTTGTTTGTATTTTTAGTGAAATGCCTCACAAACTCTTTTTGTCTTTTTCCTAAAAAATTACTATTTTTACAATCAAATAAACAAACAAACAGTGGGGAAGAAAATGTACCATCTCTTTCCTTTAGTTATGACAGAGACAGAAGTACAAAAGGAGCTCTTATGTTCATGTGGGCTTTAATTCAGATTCAAATTGTGCTTTATACAACATTTAGGCATTCTTCACGTTTTATAAGCTCTTCATGAGGGAACTTTGACTTACTGGGTTGTCTAAATTTGCTCTGAGCATGAAGCTCACGCTGACTCTGGGACTAATTCAGGCAAACAAAGTAAAGCCTCAGTCAGGTCTCACCCCAGGGTCGTGGCAGGGGAAACCAAAGTGCTTGAAAATGCAAACCCAGAGTCACGTTTCTGTGCCAGGTGTGGCATTCTTCATAGCACTGCTCAGTGATATGAAATTCATTCCATTTTCCATTGCATTAATGACAAAGAGTTGGGAAAAGTTTAAAATAGTCTGAACCAAACTAAAATATTCATTGCCCACTTCACATTTTTGTGTGTCCCTTTTTTATTAGGACTGGAGACGCTGAAAAGTTTTTTGGTTTTTTTCCTTTAAGTGATTTATTTATGTGAAGAATAAGAAGGAAAGGTTCTTCAGAGGAACAGATATTCCCAATCTCCTACTAATACTATTCCATGGATTGAAACCAGTGGGAAATTGTCATAGAAGATCTATTACAGAGATTATAGCAATTCTAGGGCTGTGATTTCCAAAGGCTTTGTTCCAGTTTTGACTACATGGAGACCACAAAAGGATTCCAGAGTTTCCCCTGGCTGGAAGATTTCAAGACCTTCCTTCCATGTAATTTTTCTTCTGTCAAAACATGACAGTGCAGCTTTTGCCTCTGGGAGAAAAGAGACTTAATTCCTACAAATGCAGCACCTTTCATAGGTTGGCTCTCCTCTCCTTGGCCACATATTTTCAGAAACCTTTCAGTAATTCATTGTCTCAAGCCCTCTGTTCCCTCCTCTTATCCACTTGAACAAGTGCAAAGATGCCTGAGGGCACGAGGAGAAATGAGTGTCCAAACCTCCCAAGATGTGTTTCCTCAGGAGGCCAAGATGAAGATTCATCAGTTCTCAGATATTTTCAGATGAACTCCTGGCTGGAGAATTTGGGAGGATGCGACTTTCCAGCCTTGCCTCTGAGCTCTGCTGGGAGCAGTGGATGTGGAGTTTCTCAGGCTCCTTCTCTTCCCACATCTCATTGTTCCTGTGCCAAAAGAAAAGAACCAGAGGTCTATTTTTAGAGTAGGTTGTTCCAGCTAAATCCATCCATCATCCTCTGCAGTTATTGTACGTGGGTGAATCTTCTTTTATCATTCCAAACTGGCTGGATTTTACAAACACAAGTTGCAATTCAGATCTGACTGTTCAGAGAGGGATCTGGGCAGCTGGATCCATGGCCTGGGCACCTTTGTGAGGGTCCTGCCCTTGGGTCTGCTGCAGCCTGGGGATGAGGAGCTGGGAAAGGCCCTGGGGGTGCTGGAGACAGCAGCTGGACATGAGCCCAGGTGAGCCCAGGTGAGCCCAGGTGGGCAAGGGGCAATGGTGGCAGCAGGACAGGGCAGGGATTGTCCCCTGTGCTGGCACTGCTGAGGCACCACCCCAAACCCTGGGGCAGTTCTGGGCCCCTCACAAGAAGGACCTGGAGGGGCTGGAGCGTGTCCAGGGCAGGGAACGGAGCTGGGGAAGGATCAGGAGCACCAGGAGGGGCTGAGGGAGCTGGGAAGGGGCTGAGCCTGGAGAAAAGGAGGCTCAGGGGCGACCTGAGCTCTGCACAACTCCTGACAGGAGGGGATGTAGTAAAGGGGAAGGTGATCTCCTCTCTCAGGGAACAAGGGGCAGGACAAAAAACGGCCTCAAGTTGCACCAGAGGTTGAGGTTGGATATCAGGAAAAATTTCTTCACTGAAAGGGTGGTCAGACGTTGGAAGGGGCTGCCCAGGGCAGTGGTGGAATCCCAATCCCTGGAAATTTTCAAAAGACACTTGGATGTGGCACTTGTGGCCACAGTTTAGCCGTGCTGGATCCATGATTGGATTGAGCCCTCAAGGTCTTCCCCACCCTTCCCCATTCCATGATTCCATTCCCCAGCACACCCCTGGAGCTGCACACAGGATCCTTCACAGGTCCTAAATGACCTGATTTGCCCTTCCAGTTTCTGGTGTGGATTCACAGAAAAGAAGCAAAGGGAACTTTGCACCCTGCTGCTGCTGCTGCTGCTGCTTGGAAGTCTCTGCACGATGGATTTGTCCAAGTTATTTCTGTTAAAGGCAGCTATAAATAACCTGCATAATGCCTCAAGAGCGTTACAGAATTATTGGTAGTTTTGCCTGATTAGAAGAAGTAAGAAGTAAAAATCTCTGAGGAAGGAGCCCAGGATTTTACACAGCAATAAAGAACAGAAAGTGAAGGGCCATATATCTATTTGTGGGCTTAAAAATGAAGAATACACTCAAGTGTTTTGCTCAGCTGGAGATAATTTGGGAAATCATATTGGTCCTTATTTACCCAATACAAAAATGGCTACAAAATGTCTTATCTCACGTGTTGTGTGAGTTTCATCAGAACTTCTAATTACTATCAAATAATTTATTCAGTGTTCTCACCAAAACCTCATTTATTCCCTGTGTTTGAGTTTCACTTTTCTTTTCATGCCCATGATCCAGAAGCAATTTCTCAGGAGCTGTCCAGAGAAAAAAGAAAAGGCAGTTTTAAAGTGGAGAATAAACTGCCAGAGATTGACCTTGGACTCTTCCAGGGATCCAGGTGCAGCCACAGCTTCTCTGGGCACCTGTACCAGGACTTCACCACCTTCACAGGGAGGAGTTTTGTCCTAATATTTAATCTAAACCCACTTTCTGTCACTTTAAAGCCATTCCCCCTTATCCTGTCACTTTAGACTCTTGTAAATATTATAAAAATGCACTAAGGAAGGCTGTGTGTTTTTCCTGGAGCCATCATTTTGCTTTAGTTGGTTGTCTCCATCATTCCCAGTGCTTTTTTGTGGATTCATTGAAAGATGTGTTTGTCCATCTCCTCATTCTCAGGTGAGATTTCTTTGGAAATCCAAGTTGCAGGTGAGACAAGGATGCTCACGTGGCTCTTAGGCTGCCACATTCACTGCTGGTTTATTTGGTGAACAGAAATTTAGGGCCAGACTCACATCTCTGAAAACCTCTTGGAGTTTCTTTTTCCCCAGCACAGAGTTAAAGCTCCTCACATTCCTCCTTTTCCACCTGAGTGGTGTTGCAGAGTGATTTCAGTCTGTGATCACAGGATTAGGTGAATCTCACTCCTTTTCACAAAAGCTCTGTCTTTAATTCTCTTTTGCTGCAAAGTCAGTGTGATGGGAGAAGCTTTTACCACCTGGGTAGGGAGCTGCTGTTCTGCTTGGAATCTGAATTACAGTGGATTTTGGGAAGGTGGCTACCTACTGGGATAGTTTCCAAAGAGAGTCTTGCACTGCTGTGCCAGAAACCCAGGAATTTTCCTCAGCTGAGAAGCTTCCTGCTAAAGCCCAGGTTTCCATCACCTCCTGTAAATGGGGATTCTGGGGAAGAATATGGCCAAATATTTAATTTAATACGGCCAAAATGCTACAATTTATAGTTCATCTAAGCCAACCAAGAGCATCAGTGACATAAAAGATTTGGATCTCTAGATTTACTCAGATTTCTGAGGTAACCATTGTTCAACCATGGCCCAGTGAACACTTTTCTGGATAAATTTGGACAGTTTAATCAACACTGCAAGTAAGAATTCTCCTGTTTTGTCTGACTCAAGGCCTGAGTTCAGGAGCTGAGGGACAAGTGAGCACCGAGTTCACCTTCCCAGCCTCCATAATTGCCTAAGAAATTCCTACAGAGAGCAAACTCCACGAGCACCAGCACCCCCTGAACCCCAAACTTGGAATATTGACGAATATATAAAATATCTCATTTCCAGAGAAGGGGGCTTTGGTTTCCTCCCTAGGAAAGCCTCCAGAAGGGCTGCCCAAGGGCACAGCCACACAATCCCAGTGCTCCCAGTCCTCGGGAGCTCAGCATCTGTTACCAAGCAACTGGAGAGGCAATTTGGGAGCAGGCAGCACCCTCAGCACTCTCTCCCTGCAGACCTGTCCCAGCCCCAGCCACTCAGTGCAGATAATCCCCTCCACAAAGGCACAAGGTTGATGTAAGAAGATTATACATTTCCAGAAATAAAACTGCTTCCACACTTCTCTAATCTATAGTTAGGGGATGTTCAGTGTATCATTTTCCTCACAACCTCTGGATACTTAATGCAACAACTGATCAGGCCAGAGCTGTTTCTAGGTCAGAGCAAGTTCTGGGGAAAACTTTTCAGTGAATTCATCTCTTGGTCAGCAGTTGTTGTTCTTGCTGCCACAGCTCACACTTGGCTGCAGGAGGGCTTTGTCCTATTTGAGAAACTCCCAACGATCTCAAAAGTTATTCCTGAATACACATTATCCATGTTAGATAGGGATGAATTTAATTTAAGAATTGGCTCACTCTGCATCAGTCTTTGAAGGTATTATTCAATTTACTGGGGGAAATAGCTGGTTTGTGGCGGGCAGAGGCCACAGGTTTCTTATAGGGAGCTACTGGAATATTTACTATGAGAAGGGAAGAATCCCCTCAAGTATTGCCAGTGAAAACTGCATGTAACAGCTGGAATTTAGGCACCAACACAAATAAAATGATATTAAAGATCTGATGGCACTCTGGTCAATACACTGGCTCAGATGTGAAAAATCAAAAGACTGGCTCATTAGACAAGTGAGCTTTCACTGCTCAAACACCCTTTTACCCGAGCAAAATTTACATATCATCTGAAAGGAGACTGGCTAAGCATCTTTTGCTATCTATTTACTATTGATTTACTATTTTTCACTATTTGTTGCCAATTTTCAATGGTTGGGTGTGCTCAGACCTGCAGACATTTAACCAGGTCATCACTCAGGCAGTGAGAAGGGCCTAAAGGAGCAATTGCCAGCAGGAAAAATTCAAGTTACAGGGTGATGGGGGCTTCAGAGGAAGCAGAAATCAACTGAGCATCTCAATTTTACCACCACCCACAGTCAAGGTTTTGGAGGTTTTCACTTAAGAAGTGTTAGAAAAGGACAAGAGGTGGCCAGAGTCTGCTCCCTCCTCTCAAGAGAAGCTGCTGTAATTTGAAGTGTTCAATAAGATCCCAACAAATCCAAGTGCTTTCCAAAAACCAGTATTTGTGCTCTGCAAGAGCTGTCTGTGATTGCCAGCCTCTCACTGATAAGAGCTGCAGGAAATCTTCATCTAAACCCACAGATAACTGGACACTTGCAATGCAGAAATTAAAAAATCAGGCAGTCAAGGCCTAATCTTGCCTGGCTTTGAGTTTAGACTGAAAACCTCTCACATTTACTGAGCTGTGTCTCCCATCAGTGTCAGCACAATTAGATGTGAGCGAAACACAAAAGAAAAAAACCAACCCAAAGCTTCCACCTGTGCCTAAGCTTTGAGTGATATTCAGAAAGATTTTAAAGGGATGATGTATTTTTCCATAGGTGTACACGTCAAGGACCTAAAAATAGGATATCTCTGCTCCTATTGCTAAAATTTTTCTGCTTTTACCAGAAAATGGGACATCCAAACACAACAGGGCTGTCCTGGTAGGAACTAACTCAGAAGCGTTCCAGAATTTTTCTTTTCATGAGGGGGGTGTAACACCAGATTGCCCAGAGGTTGCAGAGCTTTGGTTGCTGGGAACATCCCAGAGCAGGCTGGATGAGCTCTGGGCAGCCTGGTCTGGTGGAAGGTGTCCCTGCCCATGGCAGAAATGACCTTTCTAGCCCCTTCCCACCCAAACCAGGATTCCTGGTTCACAACAGGCTCTGGGGCTGTGGAGCTGCCTGGACTTCTGACATCATAATGCAAATTTAATTATGAAAAATCTCAATCTGCATGAGTTTAAATAGGCACAAGAATTCAAGAATCTTTTGAGCACATCAGGTTGAGGGCAAAATTTGCAGCTCCACAAGAGCATCCAGGAGAGCTCTTACAAACCCTCCACAATCCACTGCAGATACAAAATTAAACTTAGCCCAGAAGCACCATCTCCCCACTTTAAGAGCTCTGCTGAATTAAGTAGGAATACTCCCATGAAATCTTTTAAGCAGATTTTCCTGAAATCACCAGAAACTTTTCACAGAAAGCCTTTTCCAGACCACTCACCCTGCAAATTTCCTTTTTGGATGTGTTCCTCAGGATTTCTGGGGGTTATGAAAATCCCCAGGTGTAGCAGGATGGGTGCTGCCTGCAGAGCCACCAGATTCATCCCTCAGGGCACAAAGGAGCCTCACCTGGCTGGGAGCCTTGCTCCAGTCCTGGTTTTGGTTGGGATCCAGGGCACAGAGAATTTCTCTCTGCCTGTTTCAGGATGCTCTGACCCTCAGCAGAACTCTGCTTTTAACCTTCGTCCATGGGAGAAAATTGCCAAAACTTTGGGATGAGTTAGAGCACACAGGTAGTGGTATGTAGTAGTAATAGTAGTAGTGGTGATGTATCACAGAGTGAGGAATTTAGGGTTTTAGGATTTTAATACAAGAGTGAATAGGACACAGGATGCAGGATTTTGGGTGTTGTCCCTTCTTCCTTCTTGTCCCTCTTCAGCTCCATTTTCTGTAGCACTGGTGGCACAAAGTTATTGGTTAGAGAAAGCAGCAGTGTGGAAGTGACGTGAATGGATCAGTAGAAGTTATTGGTAGAAAAGTAAAAACAAAGTAGGTGTTAGAAAGTGATCGGGTTAAACAGCTTTAAAAGGCCTTGGTTTGGGTCCATTTTGTCCATTTTGTGCCTTGCTTCTCACATGCTGAGTCTGGTGTGCAGACAGTGCTGAATTTAAGATTAAACAAAAACCTGAAGACCAAGAGAAAGAGAGTCCTGCACGTTCTTCATCCTTGGAAAAGAACTCAGCAGGGGAACCCCCTCCAAAGGGCCCAGGGGTTGGATTCTCACCCTTGCTGGGACCAAAAAAACCAACAGTTTTGTTTGGAATCCCTGCTCAGGGGGTGTTTATATGAACTGCAAAGCTGTTTAGGTGGAGCTGGGAGGGATTTAAGGTTTGACATTCACAGACCAGACTTGAGGAGGTCAAGCTTTAGACAAAGCCTCTCATGCTCCTGCAGCAGGTGTCATGAAGAACCACCCCATACCCTGTGAGGTTTCTGCATGGCAAGAACACCAAAATAATGCAAGGAGTTGATCCCTTTCCTAAAAGGACTTCCAGCAAGGGTTTTCATTGCTGCTTCAGGCACGTAAATGATGGTTAGGGCCACTGGAGCCAGCTGTGCTTTGTAAAACTTGCAGTAAAATGCACCAACAATCAGCCAGAGTAATCAAGCTCCTAATCAACCAAAATAGCTTGAAATGCACCACAACTACCTGCTAGAAATGAGTTTTTGTTTGATTTTTGTTGCTGTTTTACTCAAACCTTGAGGAGGTGCAGTAAAAGAAAGACAGAACCAGACAGGGAGTTGCCAAACAAGGCCAGGTATAAGTGTATTTATGGCTAAATGAGGCCAACAGTGCTTGGTGAATAAAACAAGACAGCTCTGTGGTGTTAAAACAACCAATAATCCAATGCAAAAAAGGGGAAAAAAATTCATAGTGCCTCACATGGACTTTTATTTCCCACCCCCACCTCCGCAGCAGTTAAGCATCTGAAAGAGTATCAGAGAACCCCAAAAAAGCATCACTGGTGCTGGGCTCCTTTCAGAGGAGTCTCCTTTCATCTCTCCAGGTTCAGTTTTGGGGCAGAAGGTAGAACCACATCACAGTCCCAGTCCTGGAGCACATTTCCTCTGTGGCTCTGCACACCTGTGGAGCAGGCTCTGCTCTCTGCAGCCTTTCCTCCCCACAAACCTGGGTTTGAAACTGGGCTGAGCACATCCAGCCCTTCTGAAAGGGTGGAATGGAGTTTTGGCTGTGGCCACACCAATCCACAGAATCTTTGTATGGGGCACCTCATGGCCATGAGCTGGCACAGCCTCAAAAATAAGAAATAAACTCTGTGGGAATCTTTTCAGAATAACAGGCACGTCCCCTCTTTGATGACAGCCTTTAGACATGAACAGAAAGAGAGAAGATTTGGTTTTTTTCTTTTTCCTGGGAAGGAGGTCTGTGCATCTTGCATTTTGTATTCATGAGGCTCTGGAAACTTCCAGGGGCTGCATTTTTCTTCCCATTGAAATGAACGATAAAGAGGCACATGGGGGAAATGGAGGCTCTTTCCTGACACTTGTTTAAAGGGCTGAGCTATTTATGTGTCACCGGGGAGGCATTCATTGATTTCCCAGAGATGAGCTGGGTAATGGAATTCAGAGATTTTCACTTGGAGTCACTGAGTCAACTGCAGGTCATTAATGACTCAAAAGAATCAGCCCCTTGCAGCAGGAGCTGTCTGACACTGATCTCACCTCATCTGGGATCTCCTCTCCCAGAAGAGCTCCAGATTACAATTCCTAGGATGGTCCCTCTGAGATTTCTACTGTCACCAAAATTCCAGAGGAACGTCCACCAGGAAACAGCTTCCTGCTTGCCAAACCCCTCTACAGCAGGGCTCGAGTTCAAAGAGAAACCTGTGTGACTCAGCCAACTAATTATGTAATTAAAGTTCTGTACAGTGCCCCAACATTCCCTTCTGCTGTAATATATGGGGAAATTATCCAGCTTGCCACAGAACTTACATTTTGAACAGCATTTACTGGATTTCCCAGCTATCTGTATCTGGTATTAAACATATCTTAGGAGTAATTAGTGAGCCTATTTAGATTTTAAGCAGTGTCTTCAGCCTCTGTGCAATTATTTCAGCACCTTGTCTCACACTGGAGTAAAAGGATGCAGAAGAGGGAGGGAGAACCAGCCCAGGCCATGTGAGGGGGAACGTGACCAGTGGTTTATAGAAGTTAATCAGGGTGGGCAGGGTAGGAGAATCACAGCAACTCTGCTCAGCAGAGGTCAAGATGTCACACCTGGATAATTTAAAATGTATTATGCCAGCTATTCCTGCAGCAGTCTGTGAATAGAGAGGCTCCTCTGGTGCCCTTAATGCTTTTCCACCCTCCCAAGCACCTGAAGGGATGATTCTCACTCTCTCTTAGGAGCACCCACCCTCAATTTATGATTTTTGGCTGATTTGTGGCTCAAGTTCTCTGTGCAGCAGCTCAACCCCGTCACTTGTTTGTCCTCAGGAAAGTCACTTCTCTAC
The DNA here is from genome assembly GCA_013396995.1 of Dicaeum eximium. Lineage (NCBI taxonomy): Eukaryota > Metazoa > Chordata > Aves > Passeriformes > Dicaeidae > Dicaeum > Dicaeum eximium. Next base: position 225,768 of record VWZP01006286.1, on the reverse strand, counting down.
AGATACATTTTACACTTGGCATTTGTAATGGCACCATTCATGGTCCCTGAGCTAAATTAGCTTCTGCCTTCTTGTCACTCTTTGAAAATGGAAAGCTGAGGACAGGGTTAGATTTTATTGATTTTTGATTTGAACACCCAACTTCCACACTGCTCAGAAACTCTCAAACATGTAAAGAAATGGGACAGAAAAATAGTCAGAGTTCACATTTTCCTTCTTTCTACACCTCAAACAACCCCTGCAGCACAGTGAGGCTCTAGAAAGAAATCCTGAAACATCCAAGATGATACAAAACTCCAAAATGAACCCTGGGATACTTTTGCCTGATATAATGCCTGAGTTATCCACGGGTTCTACATGGGAGCTTCTGAATTATTTCACCCCCCTTTTGCTGAGGAGTCCAGAGTTTAGGACACCCGGATTTACAATGGAAATTTAAAGATTTGAATTGCCAGAGCACTTTGAGCTTTGTTAGAGTGACATCCAGTGGCATTGAAAGTTTTCTTGCTTGTGGCAGCATTCAGCAGAGAAATCTCTGTTTGAGCAGTAGCAGCTGTGCAAACATTTCTGCTCAGGATCAAGTCAGTGACCAGGAGAGAAGCAAAAGCATCAGCTGAACTCTGCAGATTAAAGTACCACATGGGCACTGATAATACCTTTACATAAATTACCTGCTGGTTTTGAGAAGAGCAGAGCTCTCCGTTGATTATGGAATGTGTGGAAATTTCTGAAGAGCAGGATCTGGAAATCCCAGCTTATTGAGTTCAAAGGCACCTTTAAAACATCAAGTTTTGAGTTCAAACACCTTTGAAACCCCACCAAACCCCAATAATGCAATACCACACACTCTGCTGGGACCTGCAGCTAAACCTGGGACAACCTTTTCTTTTCTGGCACAGTTTTTTAGTCCAGCTGTGCAGAGAGAAAAGGCACCAGAACCTCCAAATCAGATCCCTGTGCACATCTGTGCCCCAAGCCCTGCAGAAAGGAACTCACCTCAATTAGTTCTCAAATGGTCAAAAGACCAACAGGGAGATGAAACACTTCTCCACACAGGACACATTAAAAGCAGGAAAGGCTCCAATCTGAGGCAGATGTCACAGGCCAGAAAGGAGCTATTGGAACAACTTGGACAAGTTTTGCCATTCCAATATCAATTATAACCTGTTCTGCTGCCTGCTGCTTCTGCTAGCCTAGGTTCAACATTAATTCACTGTTTCATTTATCTTATATAGACAGGCCAAATCTCTCAACCAATTCCAACAGCAGAGCACAGTTCAAGCAGGATGGCAGAACCACGCTTTATCCAGCAAATATTTTTATTTAAAACAAATTTTGTGGATGTGGAGAGTACACTCCCATCTGAGTCCAGTTCCTTGGTGTAATCTGATGCTCCAAAGAAATCACAAGAAGGACAAAGAGGGAGGATGTGGCTCAGTTTAAAGCCTGGCAGATGGGAGCCAGGTCTCAGATGTTGCCAACTTTTCTGACCTTTGTAGTGTTCAGTCAGATCCCATCCTCCCTAGGCTGATGGGGTGTACTTCCTTCAGAGCCTGGCCTCTAAATCCTCCAAAAATCATCTTCAGCAGGCAGCCAGAGAAACCAAAAGGAGCCCAAGAGTGGGAGGAGGGCCCAGTTTTGAGGTGAGGGTGGGAAATGAGGTGGAACCAAAGCAGGGGCCCCTTGGCAGCAGCTGGAGGCTCCTCTGCCCCAGCAGGGAATGATCCAGCTCTGGGCTGCCAGAGCCAGCACCGAGGGGACAATTCCTGAGGAATTCCTGCTGTGAGGAGCCTCAGGCCAGAGGAGTCAGGCAGGAGGGAAGTTGGGACTTTGAGCACCAACTTTTCCCAAAGAAGGAGCCACTGGAGTGGGGAGACAGAGCTGGATCAAACAACAGCTGAGACAAACCTGGAAATCAGCAGCAGAAGAGGCCAATGGATTTCCCTCTCTTTCCCTCCTTCCTTTCCCACACAGTTCTTGGCAAAACAGGGAGAAAAACATAGAAAAGGTATTGAGGGCTGACAGAATTATCACAATCTTAGGTTGGAAATGCCCCCTAAGACAGCCCAGCCACTAAGCCAGCACTGTTGGCAAGTCCAGGTACAGGTGACAGCAGAATTTAGGCTCAGTCTCCATCAATCTGCTGGGATGCACAAGAAAAGAAAATATTTCTGGTTTAACAGATGCAGGACACTGTCTTCCAGCTGGTGCTTTAGACACTCTTTGTCCTGCAAGTTTAATGGTGCTGAAGAGCCAAAAGTACAACACAAACACAGCTTAACCAATGCAAAATTTGCTTCAAAAGACAAAATTGCTGAAGCAATTTCAAACATTTTTCCGAAGCAAATGTTGCTCAGACAGACAAATCTGGTTCTGACATGCTCCCCAAAAATAGCCATGTCAGACTCAGAATTTACATCTACATAAAGAAGGTTAATGAACCAGGCAAATTGTACTGCACAGGAAACAAATGCCAAATATTGCTCTTAGCTTTTTCTTGTGAGTCAGTGGCTGCTCTGGGAATGGGGGCACTGAAATAAATAGTTCCACATCCTCAGTGCAGTTGGAACATTCCAAAATGCCATGGAGCTGTCAGTCTGCGTGTCAGAATCGATGTGCAAGCTTGTCAGAAGAAAAGCAGGGGGGATTTGGGGCTTGAAATAATCACCAGCTTCTATGGTTTATTAGCAATAATGGAAACAAGGCCACCTCAGGATTGTACATCAGGCTCTTTGTTCAGAAATGTGCTGTAGTAATTAACTTTTCATGCAAAATCATAAGAAATACAGATTTATTCCTGTCTGAAAAAGAAATAGTCCAGTCAGAGGTGACAAGACAATTCAGATTATTTGAGGATGTTCAGGGCTCCAATCCAGCACTAGACTAGGAAGCATTAACAAGGTCTGGGAAGAGAAGGGGTTTGAGAAGGCAGAAGAATTTTGACTGATATGACAGAAACTCAGCAATGCAGCTCCTTTGCAGGATCCCAGAATTCCCAGGGCAAACCCTGAGGGTCTGAGCTGGGGATTTCAAGGAATTCCCATAAATCAGAGCTGAAGGGCCTCAACAGACTGCCAAAGGTCCGGCTGCACAAGTCCTGAACGAGAAACCCCCCAGTAACCATGATGGGCTCCCAGCTGAAGCCTCAGTGTGAATTATTCCCTCCTTTAGCCGTGTCCTGGCCCATCTCAGGTGGTTTTTCCTCTCACAGCTGCTTTTCAGCTCTGGTCACAAAGAATACTGAGAGATAGGGAAGGCTTTGCTTAAAGTGCAAGCTTGAAAACAATTAAACACAAATTGCACTTTGTTCCCATTTTCCTTTGCCTGCTGGTTTTCACCTGCACCTCATCACTTCACACCTGGATACAAAACTGTCCACGGGTGTTAATTACACCTGCTTCTAATTAAACAGGAGGTTTGCTTCAAATGGTAGTGCTCTGATTCCCAGATATTCAATGAGGAACCTCAGAACCATGGCTGAGGATGGGCTGACAGTGGGGACATTTTAGTTGTGCAGGCTGGATGTTCTGAGATGTTCTTCAAAAATATTGGGCAGGGTTCAGACAGCAAGAATAAACTGAAGTGAGGAGCAAACAAACAAACAAACAAACAAAACAAAAAAGTCAAATTTGAATTTGACTGTCCAGGTTCGTGTAACCTGACCTGAGCACCAAACCCAGACATGTAATTTATGGGAGTGGCCTTTCCCCACGGGATGTCTTGTCATCATTTTCCCTCACACTACATGTTATTCCCCATAATTTAAACATCTATACCAGTCCCAGTGGCATAAAGCCTGAAGCTTTATAGATATTTAAGAAAGAAATTTCATTATATCTTCTTGTAAAGACTCACTGCATTCTTTGCATCATAATTCAGAGCCAAGGAAAGCTCTCCTGACCTTCTGTCTTCCATCTCTGGGGACAAACAGATTTTGTGTTGGCATGTGCTGCCACCTAATGATATGGAAACCAAGACTTTGGAAGAAAAAACCTCAAAACAAACAAAAAAAAAAAAAAACAAAAAACAAACAAACAAACAAAAACAAAAAACCGCAGCTGCAGAAGGGATTTGTAAATTTTATCACGTGGAACAAGGAAGGGCAAGTCCATGTAGGAAAAGCTGAGGGTAGAACTGGGTGTGAGGTGGGGATTGGATGCAGACCCAGGTTCAGACTGCTTCTAACCAAAAGGTGTCCCCAGAGCATCACAGAAAGTGTGCCCAAAGGTTCTTTGTGGAGCACCTGGAGCCCGGGCTGAGGTTACCCTGCACCTCAGCTCTCCCACAGGAGCCTTCCCCAGGGAGCTGCTGCCTCCTGCTCTGCACAGGGCACGCAGCACAAGAAACTTCCTGCAATTTCTGTTCTCAAATGGAACTTTCAGCTGGGAGAAATCTGATTTTGGAGTCACATTTCACTCACTAGGTCCTCGATAAGAAGAAACAATCTCTCTTGGATGATTCCATATAAATGCGGACTGGTGGCTGCTGCAGGAAGCAGAATTCCCTGAGTTTGAGGGTTCCTCAGTTCTATCAGCCCTAGAAATATCCACATTTACTTAGTGACAAACCCAGAGAAGCAGAACCACATTTCCTGCCCAAAGTGTTGCCTCTTCGCTCCATCCTGCCTGCAGATCCCTTCCCAAACCAGAGCCAACAGCAGAGCTTCCCATAGATTGGATAACTTCATACAAAACCCCCAAGCTCTATAAAAATGCAGGTAAACTGAACTCCTTCACATGAATAGATAAAAATTTATTGTACCTTGCTACCACAACTCAAAGGGCACTTAAGACACCAGCAATGCACAGCAGGATTAGTCCAGGCTATGTTACATTCCCAACAAAAACACACTTGGCTTTGTCAATGTCTGCTGCAAAAACCCCTTTAATTACAACAATTCTAAACCACTTTACTTGAATTAGCCAAATAATTAGGATTTTTTTAATTAGCGCCTGTACTGTAACACACAGAGCAGGCTTACAGTTCAACCTGCAGGGGTGGGGTGGATAAAACAGGGCTTTGAGGAGGCTGAGCTTGCCAAGGGTGGGAATAATTGAGGAAAAACTTGCACATTCTGTGAATCTAAAACCTGCAAAAAACTTGCCAATTTGGATCATAAAAAGGCCTCTGAGAACACCCAGAAACACATTAAAAACCCCACAAACTCCAGAATCAACAACACTAGAAAACCAGTTGAAAAATAAAGCTGCCACCCCTCCTTGCTGTGTGCCCAAAGAAAGGAGAGACCACAGCTCTCCCCCAGTACCTCCGTCCAGTTTCTTCCCAAAATTCCAACTTCTTCCTGCCTTCTCTCCCTATCACTTCACTCTCCTTCCCCAGTCATGGTCATCATGTGCAGCCAAATTCTCTTAATTAATCCAATTAGCTAATAGTCTCTAATAGGCTCCAACAGCCCTTCCCCCTTCTGCTCCAGGAGCAGAGGCTGCACTGGCAGCTGAAGATGTAGAGAAGGGGAAGGACAAAAAGTGGTACCTACAGCAGGTGGAAGAGGAGGAATCTGTGCCCCAAGAACCCCAAAAGTTTCCTGTGAAGTCTCAGGAAAGAGCTTGGCAAACAAGCTCTTGTTAAGCCTAGCCTGGGCTGGTTTGCTGGAAATAATATCTAAAGATGAGCAGGAAAAATTAAAAGTTGATTTAAGTGTCACTTGTACCACATGATGCTTTCATCCCTGCAAACAGCACACAGAGGTTCCTTGCTCCTGTTTTATTTTAATGGCCTATTCTGCTCTTTTTTCTGTTTTCTGAACTGGTCCAAAGTGATTTTTGCCTGCATTTCAATCCAGACAAAAAAGCTGATTTCACTGGGAAAGGAAACCAAAACCAGGCAAGCCCAAAAGAATTCCTGGACAGGTTTCTGTGGGAGTTTATACATTTGTTCCTCAAAGGTGATGTGGGAGCAGGCTGGGGGGAGACCTGGGTGTCTCCAGAGCAGGCAGAACTCAGCTCCTGCTGCTCCAGCCAGGCTCTGCTGCTCCACAAACACAGCCTGACCCCCTGGCACCAGTGACTAACCCACAGAAAATCTCTTCTTGTCAGGAAAATTAATCCACAACCACCAGAGGTTTATGTCCAAAAAGGAGGCAGAGGAGTCCTGTAACTTTATTCGAATAAAGGGAGAGGCCATGAGCATTTCCCATGGGATCTCTCCAATTGTTAGAGGGTGCAGCCTCCTTTTTATCCAGTTTCCTGGCTGCATTTCCCTTCTCTTTCCATGTTGGCTGGGATACGTGAGAGGTACAGACTTCCCAAATTGCCTGGGACAGATCCCTTCTAATGTATACTCCCCTTTCCCTTTTCCTATGGAATTTCTGGCTCCTCCCATTGCTCCCTTCATCTCTCAGTATCCAGCTTTACCCCCAGCTTGTTTGGAAAGACAAATCCCTCTCACTCCTTCCCTTCTGGGTGCTGGTGAAGGCTCAGGGGCCGTGGCTTGGCTGTGCCCCCTGCCCTGCTGGGCTCCATCCCTGCCCTCCCCGGGGTGTGGGTGCCAGGGCTGTGACACCAGTGCTGAGCACTCCCACGTCACTGCTGCTGCCAAACTTAGCCCTGGCCCTGGAGCTGTCTGCCCAAATAGCTGCTGTTTGCTCTTTTGAGCATGGCATGCCTCAATTCCTTTGGGAAGAGGGCAGGGATGATTCATCCCTGAGGAGCAGGGATGGTGTCAGCCCAGCTGTCAGCATTCCTCAGAAAATATTTTACAACAATACTGCAGGAAAGCTGCTGAGCCTCTTCCATAGTGGAATGGAGAGGGGATTGAGGGGCTGGATTAACCAGCACACTCCAATATTTTGTCATTAACCACTGCTAGCAAGGAATTCTTGACTATCCTTAGGCTTCTCTTCTTGTTTAATTGGAATACCACAAGGACTCCCTAATTCTAAAAGCCATGAAGCTCATCACAGTCTGGAAGGAGCCTCTCCATCAGCTGATAGCAACCTCTTGGGAGAAACAGGGCTGGGCCTGGCTGTGGCTCTGGCACAGAGTACAACAGCACAGAAGCACCCAGGAGTGGCACAGTCAGAGAGGAGTGGGAAGGTTTTTTCAAAATCCAGAGTACATTTTCCTTATTAGAGCCAGGCTTGGGTAGTCAAGATGAGAAAGAGCCTTTAAGAAAAGAATTTAATTTCCTGCATTGCAGGCTGATGTATGAGAGGGTGCCTCAGGGGCAAGAGCAGAATTTTTCATTAGTGTGTTGTGTATTAAAGCAAGAACTTCTCCTTGTACATGGGACAGAGATATAAGAAAGGATCATAGAAAAGAGTGGGTTGAAGGGACCTTAAAGCTCATCCCAATCCACCCCTGCCATGGCAGGGACACCTTCCACTGTCCCAGGCTGCTCCAAGCCCTGTCCAGCCTGGCCTTGGGCACTGCCAGGGATCCAGGGGCAGCCACAGCTGCTCTGAGCACCCTGTGCCAGGGCCTGCCCACCCTCTCAGGGAACAATTCCCAATTCCCAATATCCCATCCATCCCTGCCCTCTGGCAGTGGGAAGCCATTCCCTGTGTCCTGTCCCTCCATGCCTTGTCCCCAGTCCCTCTCCAGCTCTCCTGGAGCCCCTTTAGGTTCTGGCAGGGCTCTGAGCTCTCCCTGGAGCCTTCTCCTCTCCAGGTGAGCACCTCCAGCTTTCCCAGCCTGGCTCCAGAGCAGAAGGGTCCAGCCCTTTCATCACTTTTGTGGCCTCCTTTTGACTTATTCCAACAGCTCCATATCCTTTTTACGCTGGAGGCCCCAGAGCTGAACACTCCAGGCACCCAGAAGAGATGAAAGCACAAAATCAGAGCACAAAAGATAACTGGGGGCACAGAGCACTGGCTGGGGCTGAGGCCATGGCTGGGAGGTTATTTCATTTCAGTTCAGCAGCTGGAAGATGCAATTCCCTTCCCTGTGGCATTTCCCTCCAGCAGCAGCGTCTGGCTGGGCAGGGAGCTGGAGGCGCTGGGAGCTTGGCTGGGGCAGGTTTTTCATCCCCAGCAGTTCCTGAAGCCACTCCCTGCATGGCTCTGACTCTGCCAGGGAAGGGGCAGCAGCAGGAAAGTGGTGGCTGGTCAGCACTTTTATTTATATTTATATTGTTTATATTATTTGTGATCTTTATACTTATATTTACAATCTTTATATTTACTTTTGTTTTAGCTTTTTATCTATATTTCTATCTATATTTTATATAGATATTTAGAGATTAGATTATATAGATATAGATTATTTTTATCTAAATATCTATATAAATATATCTATTTAAAGATACATATCTATTTATATCTAAATGTCTATATAAAATATGGATATAAATAAATATAGATATAGGCCCCAGGGAACTTCAGTTTTTCTCTCAGTCACAGATTTGCTGCATGACCTCAAACAAGTTGCTAAACCTCCTCTTGGTTCTCAGGTCCCCACTTCACATCAAGGGACATTTGTTTGCTCTGCCAGGGTAGCTGTGATTATTTAATTCATTAGGGGAGTGTCATATAAAGTACATTGATATAAACTAAAACACACAGAACGGGGTTTGTCCATTTCCTTTAATTTTTGAGAACAAAGTAAGTAGACAAAATCTTGTGCCCTTCAAAACCAAACAGAATCTTTCTTTGTGTAAAATGTTACATAAATCTTAGTGGTTGTTCATTTTTATTTTATTATTTTTAATAGTTCTGCAAATATTTCATAAAAGGGCAGTTTATTCCTACTGCATAAAAAAAATCATCACCATATAGCTGGGTTTTTTACATTCCCCCCTCATATAATTTCAAAAAACCCACATACAATTAGGAAATTTACCCTCCCACTTCCCTCCCCACAAAAAGAAAAAAAAAAATTTTTTTTTTTTTTAAAATCAGTAAAGTGTTAAACAAATCAGCTGTTAGGAGCACACAGAGCAGAGCACATCAGTAATATCGAGGATGCTTTGGGGCATGCCAAGCCCTGGGGAAAGCCCAGGTGAGATGTCCAGAGCAGCGTTCTGGAGAGCCTGGGCTGGGACACAGCTCCAAAGGACTCGCACAAACCACAGGGAATGCTTTTTCTCCTAAAGCAGCGTTTATCCTGATCCCAAGGATGCCTTAGGGTTTTAGTTTTGTATTTTTGAATTCCTGTACTGTATTAGTGCACAACTCCAAGCTCCATACAGAGTGCTGGTTACTGCCTTCAGGTTTTATTCAGACACAGCAACTCCTCTCCCGGCCTGGAACTCAAGCACACCTCACTGCCTCAGGCCCCAAAAAGTACAAACCAAAGTGAGCTGGGCAGGAGCAAACTGGGGGTAAATGACTGCATTACCTGCAGCTGGAATTGGAGGATTAACCCCTGATATGTAAATGGAGCAAAGTTAGAATTGTGTGAAAAGCTCGTGCCCATTGTCCGTGCTGGGTGCAGCCTCTGGAGGCTCTGCCTGCCCAAGCTGGGCCTGGTGAAGGCCTTTAATAAACACCCACTTTATTCTCTTGATCCCCCAGCCTCTGTGCTGGGGAAACACTCCAAGGCATCACATCCTGTAAAACCACCCCACTGTCCCATTTGGGGTGCCAAAACCACCGAGACATCAGCAAGGGCTGCCTCAGCCCGTGTGGGGTCACTTTGTGCCCAGGGATGGCCCCAGGAGCAGGGGCTGCACCTCTTGGCACTTCCTCAGAATCTATTGCCAAGGGAATGACACTGAAACCCAGGCCAAGCACAACCTAAGTGTTCTCAGGAGTCCTGAAATCCAGGCCAAGCACAACCTAAAGGTGCATCTCCCTTCAGTGATCAGTAAATATCTCCCCATTCTCCCTGGCAGGGACCATAACCCACCCCAAGGCCCACGTGTGGCTCTGGGGCCTTGGTTCTGCAGCCTGGGCAGGTGGAGAGAAAGCCAGGAAGGGACACTGGGTCACAAATATTCCTGACTTCTTGGGACTTCCAAAAATGTGAATTCCTAGATTTTGGAGTATCAATGTCAATTCAGTTTCTTCATTGTGTATAAATCAATCCATGGTTTCAATTCTGGGAACGTTTCTCACCCAGTACCGTTTTCCCATGGGACTGAGTTTTGGCTGCCCCTGAGGGAGGCCAGAAGGCACAAAATGATGGTTCTGTGCCTTCCTAAATCCAGGTTTCTTCCACATGTCCTGCCCCAAGCACCTCACAATGGAGACATGCAAACAGGACTTCCAGGATTTGAAGTCCTCTGCTAGGCTTCCACCTTGCCACACACAAAGTAAACCCCTACAAATAAGATAAAGTAAAAATGAAATGGCTCGATTAGATTTAATGAAGTGACTTGAGACAAAGCAGTTCCATAAAAATGCTTATTTAAAGAAGTAACAGCAAGAGCTCAGAGAAGTGCTGACTGCAGGTACAGTTCTAGCCAACATTAAGATATATTTAGTGATTTCTAGGGAAACATTTCCTTGGGAGAAGCCATTTCTGTTGCTAACACCTCCAGGTGCTGTGTTGGAGCTCCAGTGGGTTGGACTTGCAGAGAAGGAGTTGCAGCAGGTTTTATGGCATTTCTTCTGGGCTGTCTCTTGTCTCTCCCCCCAAATCCTGTGCAGTGCAGGATGACGTACATCCACAGGTTTCTCACACAACCATCAAATAACAAAAAACAGGCCAAGAAAAAATTGTCCAGAACAAATAATAGTATTCGGAATATTATCAGGTAAAAAAACCCCACATCCTAAGACAGAGTTTAGGGGCATTGATACTGGGGCATTGATACTGGGGCATCTGCACACCTCCTGGAACAACCATCCAGCAGCTGGATCCACGTCCAGAACCAGCTTTAACCCAGGGAGTCAGCCCAGCCCAAGGCCTGACGTGACAAAGCCAGCACTGCTCCCTCTGTGCCACCCAGGGTCACACAGCCCTGCGTGGATCCCTTCCCTGCAGCACACAGAAATGACCTCCTGGGACTCCTGCAGGGATCAAGGACATTACCCCAGCCTTCTGCTAAAGAAATCCCTGCTCTGACTCCAGTCCAAGCCTCCATCCCATCCTGGGCAGAGCAATCAGTGCCTGATCTGAGGAGTGTCATCTGGACATTTTATGGCTTTCCTGGGTGCAAACCTACTGGAGTTTTCTTCCCAGGAGAAAGCTCACTTTCTCAGCACAGAACTCTAGAAACATATCTCTGAGCTGTGTTTTCAAGGACACAGGTGCTGTTTTACTACCCTGTCTCCTGATATGAGACATGGAAATTTTCTCTTTCTCAACCAATAGTGTAGAGAACTGTTATCTCTGAATTGTAAGCATTTCTAGCATTCTTGTACTGAACATGAAGAAGTAAGCATCTAAACTCTGTACCTGAGCACATAATAACCCAAGCCTTCTGAACAACAGTCATTTTAATGAATCATATTAAACATTCTAATATTAAAATCAAAAAGTCCTGTTTTGCCTTCGGACCACAACAATAGAGGAGACCTGGAAAGGACCTTGAAGAGGAATCAGAACCCCCTGAGTTGCAGGGATCATCCAGTCCAGCTCCTGGCCCTGCACAGGGCACCCCAAAGCCCCACCCTGTGCCAGCAGAGGAGCTGTGTAGTGCTACACATTGGCATTGTAGGATCCTGGACTCCTTTGGAGGGGAATGAGTTATTGTACAGACAGAGAGAGCCCTAAACCTGCTCTTTTCCCCTCAAAACATCTCCAGCTCTGTGAAACAACCTAGATCTCCTGTTGGAGCACAGACAAACATGGGTCACTCCAGGGAGTGGGAAGTGCCGGCCAAAATTCAGGAGCAGCCACCCACAGGGGAAAATGGAAAGGTTTGGGAGGTCTCCTGAGGAGCACAGAGACCAGGAACTTACAGCAGCAAAATTCAGAGCCCTTCAGAGCCAGCTTCTATCCAACCTCCAGGAGTACAATGTCTCAGGATGGGCCTGTTGCACATTTCCAGCCCTGTTGAAGGCAGGGGAGGGTGGAGGGAGGGAGGTGGGAGCAGCCGAGGCGCCGTCGGCATCACCAAACTCGCCCTGAAAGGAGATTTCTTGCCAAGCAAACCACAGGACAGGCTGGTCCCCTTTATATACACACATGGACAGCTGAAATGGTCTGAAATGCTTACAGGTTAGAAGGTCTATACAACATTACACCTGCCACAAATCAAAGTAGAAAAGTTTTACAGCACATTATACAGGTCCCTCTAAAGTCTAGGAAAAAAAAAAAATATTGACTGGAATCACCATATTACAAGAGATCATCACTAACAGACCATATAATACTATTTCTTTTTCTTTTACAGAATCATTACGGATAGAGTAATTTAAAAAATCACTTTTTAAACAAGTATACAATTTTCACTTTAAAATTAACTGGTTAATAAAATTCTGTGCAAAACAAGCCAGCCTCTATAATTAAGTGAATTTATTTATTTCTTTATACAAAAAAGAATAAAACAACAAAAAAAAAAGTTCTTTCAGAAATGTGTCTCCTTTTCTGTGATGGTGGAAATGGTGCCATCTCCTTTCAGTTTGGCATCGCAGTCATTTATTGCTGCAATGTAGGCTCCTCCTCCGAGCTTGCCCCGCATTTTCAGGTCTGAGCTAGGTGTAATCAACTTCCTGAATTTCTAGAAAATTGGAGAAATTGGAAATCAGTACGTTTTTCCTGGTCACAGACACACCTCTCTTGAACAGATGGATTATAAAAGGTTTTTCTCCTTCATGTCTGCCTCTCATTTATTTCCCTGTTTTGAGCACATCCTCAGACCCGCAGGCTGCACAATTCTGGATAAATCCTACCAGAGCAAAGGAGGCAGAGCTCAAACCAAATTGAATTTTCATGCTGATTTAGTCATCCCCTTTCATGAAGACTCTCAGCACTGTGTCTGTTCTACAGGTACATTTTGTTTCTCATTTTATCATCAGTGTTGTCCACTGGAAAGAGCAAATAAACCAGAAACAACCAAGGTGTACTGAGCTGTGATAAAGAAAAATATACTTTCTCTTTTCCAGCAATGACATGCACAGCAAGGTTGCTGCTCACAGCAGGATGTTGGCTCGCCAAGAAGCTCCCAGCTGTGATTAAAACAATCCTCTTGTCATCCTGGCAGGGAAAAGATAACGACCTGTCTGCAGTGCTGCAGCTCCAGCAAAGCCTGCTCACCTGCAGGGACAGGTGGGGCTGGTGCATTGAGGAAATATTTAATGTTTAGATTTCTGCAGACTTCCTTTTTTGACTCTCTGAGACAACTAAATCATGGACAATTCACTTTTTGTTTATATACCCAGTAAAGATTTCCTAGGCTGTCTCCAGGTTGTGTTTAATTAGCTGAACAGAGTCTTTGCAATATGGACAACATGAGGCTTTTCTGCAATGTTGAAATCCCAAACGGCTGAAAAAGGTTTGTATTTTTGTTTCTTCCACTATTGTTTCCTTCACTGTCTTTCTTTGGAGCTCCCACAGAAGTGAGCAACTTTCCAAATTTAAATTTGATAATAACTTGAGCCTAGACTTGAGCTAACCTGATACCAAATGTCAGAAAATTCCACTGAATCTCTTTATTTGCCTGAGTTTCTCATTTAGAGACCTGAAATTAGGAAAACTCTCCAGAAAATGGGAATGTAGGCAACCCAGCTCCTGGAGAAAGTCCTGGCAGCACAAACAAAAAACACGGAAAAAGGCAGCTGACCTGAGGGAATGGCTGGTACAAACCTCGAGGGATTTGGGTGTTTACAGACATTTTAAGCTACAAATTGTGCTGAGATGGAGCACCTTAAATCAATGGTATTGGTAGTTTACCACTGGCATAGGAATTCAGAATAAAGCAGGGAAAGTTCCAAATTCTCTTCCCAGCGGCGGCTGAGAGCACTAATGCAGGGAACAGGGATGTGGCACTGCTGTTGTGATTAAAGGGTGCAGGTGAGGACTCCCACCCTCTTCCCAGCTCTTTTTTCCAGCATCTCTGATCTGCAGCTCTCTCTCACCTCCATGAAGGTGCCTTCTGTCTTCCAGAGCTTGATGCAGATCCACAGCGGGATGCAGACCATGGAGGAGAGTGCCATCATCCAGCCGATGCCGTAGCCCCAGTCAGGGTAGATGTACACATTGTTGTACTTCAGGGGCTTGTACTTCACCAGGAAAAAGATGAAGATTCCCTGAAACAAGCAGAGAGATTCCTTGAAACAAGCAGAGATAATATCAGAGGCATTTGGGCAAACCCTGCATGTGTAACAAGGATTTGGCTGAGTGTTTAGGCCAGGCCAAGCTGCCTGAGGAGGGAGAGCAGAAGGAAGCTCTTCACTCAGAGCAAAAATCCCACCAGCAACATCCTCTTTTCTGTGCAGCTTAAATAACACGTCTCAGAGGCTCCTGCAGAAACGAGCAACCTTTCAAGTTTAATCCTATTTACCTCTTGATGACAATAAACCCTGCACTGTGATGGCAAACAGCACCTGGGCAGGAAAGATTAAGTTTTGCTACAGTGAACCAGCTGTGATTAAATACCATGAGCTGGGTTCTCTCCAACCTGTCAGGATGAAAAAGCAAAGCCAAAATTTTTGAAGTTGCTTTAATCCACTGTGTGTATCTGCAGTTTTGCAGGCCAATGCTTTCATCCTGCCAAAAACCCTAAAAATCTGTCTAAATTTCTAATCAAGCAGCTTGGACCATTTCAATGTATGAAATAGAGAAAAGCTACCATGTAATTTTCTCCAAAGTGGTGAAACAAGTGCACAAGAGCAAATGGTATAGAGGTCACTTCAGATTTGGTGCAAATGGGTCAGAAATTTTCTTAAGTTTGCAAATGGGAACCTAGATCTCGAGGTACCCCAGCTGCTGTGGTTTGCAGTTGCCATCACTGGAGTGTCACACAGCTGGAAGGGCTCTTGGCATCTAATCCTCAATTTTAAGGGCAATCAGATCATGCTGCTTTTGGAACCTCATCCCTGTGACACTGCCACAGCTCTGAAGAGCTGGCACCAGCTTCCTTCCCCTCCTTCATGCCTGTGAGATGGGCTTTTGGCCTCTCTTACTACTTTTAAATGTAAAAAATGTCTTTTCCTTTGGAAAATGTCCACTGCTCCAAAGAGAGAGGAGAAAGGAGGAGAAAGCAGCAAAGGACACAGCACAAGGCTGGAGGAGCTCGAGCTGTGTGTTGGCACACAAGGTGCACTAACTACAAGGAAAAACATCTCTCTTGTTCTGGCAAATGCTCATTTAGGGCCCTGCCATTTTTTTTTTTTTGTTCCTATGAGTGTACATACTAAGATTTTTCACAGCATATTTAACATTTACAGGTCCTACAGAGTGTTTTTTATTTGAAATACATGCTACAAATCAACATTTCTCTCAACTATTAGCAGCAGCAACAATATAAAAAACATGTACAGAGCCCCCTCTTCATATCTAAAACAAGTGTTTTGGACATTCTGTACTTACTGCACAAATACCTGGAGTTAGGACCATCCAGCACCACTTAATCAACGACACAGGTTTGTACCCAATCATGTCTTCAATGTTCTCATAAAAGCGATTGCTGCCTGCCCAAAAAACAAAGGAAAAGCAGATGTAGAGTGCACATGGAAGGGGTTGTCCAGGTCAGGATTTAAAGCAGTGAAGAGAAAGCACAGACAGAGCTGGGAAGGCTGAAGCTGCTCCTCTTTCCCTGGAAAACTCCTCCCTGCCATCTGCCCTGTGCTCGTGGCAGGGGTTGATATGCAATTCCTGCTGCTATAAAACTTCTGGTGCTAAAAACATTTCTTTAATGCAGATCATTGTATCTCTTATGAGAGAGGGAGATTTCATTAGTGTGGCACAAGCTGTCACAAAAATATTAAAATTTCATTCAGTCCTACTCTTCTTTTTCCTCCACACTTTGAGTTTTGCTTTCTTTCAAAGCAAGTATAAACCCAATCTATTCTGCTTAGTTGGTTTATTCTCTTTGTTGTGGAATCAGATTGTAAACAACCCCAGTCAAAGAGTATCTATTCTATACATAAATATATTTAGATGCTATGAGCTCATGTGTGAACCCAAGGACAGCTGGGCACATGTGATCTGCAGTTCTACAGTGCTTTACAAAGTGAAATTATCCAGAGTGTGAATCTTTGTGAAGAAAAAGGCATTTATGACTTTTTTTGGGGCATGGGATGGTCTCATTCCATAAGGGTACAAGGTTCTCAGTTTGCTGTTATGCAAATAGAAAACTTTGATAAGAAAACCAGAGCAATTTTCATCACTCACCGTACACCCAGCCTATGCAGACACACTCAAATATGGCCACAAAGAGCAGGCACATCCCACTTGCTGCATAGGAGTCAAAGAGCTGAAAGACATACATCCCACCCTGGAAGAGAAAATAGGAAAGGGGGAAAAAATATTGGGTTGGCATGGGTGGGAATATTTCATAGCAAATCTGGTTTAGTTACAGCATCAAGCTCCTGGCTCCCTGGCAAGCTTCCTGCTCAAGTTGGTTCCTTCTTGAACAAAGAATATTCATTTCTTGTTGTTTTGTTTTGTTTTGTTTTGTTTAAACTCTGCACTTCCTTTAGGGTGGTAAATCTGGAGTGGAGAGATGTAAATTTGATTTTTTTCCCAAAAATGCTCTCCCACCCCCCTGCTTTTGCCTCCATTTGTTATCACTTCACGTTGTAGGTATTCCCAGGTGCTTCTGACCTCCAGATCCTGGTTCTGTGCCTGGGTTATTAATATGTAAAATAATTATTTAAAATGTGGGGAAAGAAGGTAAAATCTGTAGCTATCAAAATCCCTCTCTGATGGTGTAGGAACAACAAAATGAATAAAGTGACCTAAAAAGTGTGAATGCAGCTCACAGACTTTAAGCCATGTGACTGAAACAAGTCTTTGTTATTTGTCACAAAGAAATAAGAATCATCCAATCAATAACATTAGGGTTAAAATAATTAAAATTATATGGATAATATTACACTACTTTCTGTGTGAGATACTTAATCATTTATCACATGTGCATTAAATATTGAAATAATGAGGAGGAGGAGCTCACAAGAGAGCATTTCAATGGAAAGGAATTCTAAGGAAGGAAAGAGGGGAGCTCCTCTGATGGAAAGTAATGTTTTTTGGGGAGCTTGTGTGATCCATCACATCTCAGACAACTTCCTGCAGATGGAAGAGAATCCTAAAAATAGGAAGAAAACTAAATTTCTAGTGCAAAGTCATCATAGTGAGGCTCACCAAATACCTGAGCAAAATGCAAATTTAGAAATCAACCAACTAAGACAGTACAAGGTAAGGACAACAAAACTCCTGCATGGATATTCCTGCAGTTTGGAGAACTTGCTTCCCTTTCACTCTTCAGGTTTATATTTTTTTTTAGCCTGTATATCTTAATATCTCTCAGTGCTCTTCTGAACACATGCACTGTGGAGGGGTTATTCCAAGATTTCCCATTTTACATAGTAAAGATTATTTATTTCACTGAGAATAAGAATGATTTACAGGTAAATATAAAGTCAATAAGTATCTAAAATTTCTGTTCAATGCATTATTTCACAGAGCATCATATCTCTTATCAGAGAGGGAGATTTGATTAGTGTAATTAAATAATAATGTTCCAAGTTCCAGATTATTCCAAGTTGGAAGGGACACAAAAATATGTGCTCAGAGATTGGCTGCACTGATTGACATGGCCTGGTGATCTGGAAACCAAAGATAGTTTGATTTTCTCTTTTCACTTTACTTCATCTTCTTTATTGTTCTTTCCATCCAAAATGTGGTTGCTCCTGCCCAGGGTATGCAAGCAGAAACCGTGATCAGAGTGTGTGGTTGGCTGGTGCAAAGCAGATGGAATTTCCTTGGCTGGGCTGTGTATTTTTGATCACAACATTTCCTGACCTCAGCTGATAAAACAAGACCACTTCTCCCATTTCAGATGTTACACTGGAGCTGAGAACAGTCCCTCAAGTATTCTGTGGCCACATTCCTGACAGGGAAATCAGTCTGTGGCAAAGTTCTTGTGCTTTATCTGTTGTGAGGATAAACACAGGCTCTGTTCCCGAGGGCAGGGCAGCCCTTACCTCAGTTAACATGATGAGGCCGAGGAAGTAGGAGACGATGGAGAGGCCGAGGATGAGCAGCTCCCTCCTGTAGCCCCTGCGGAACACCTTGGGGTACATGTCCACCACAGCTGTCACAATGCTCTCCACACACACAAACTGCAACAAAGGACAGCAAAGACCCAGTGAAATCTGTCTTCTCTGCTGCTGGGATTGGGATTTGCTGCCTAACACTTCAAATATCCTCCTGTGTTTTCATCACAGAGGGTGGGTGATGCCTTGGACGCTCCTTGAGCAGAAGCTCAAACTGAGAGGCACATCTCCAAATGAAAAAGTGCAAAGTTAGGGATTTCCACCAAATTCAAACTGTCGGATTCTCTAATATTATCCCAGACTGCATTTTCCCTGTAGCAGAGGAACTAAATGAAAATTAAACCTTTCAAATGTGGCTTGAATGGGGATTAAATGATGTACAAACCCTTCATGGGATCATGCCACTGCAGGCACTTCTGCCGGTTTTGCCATTCATCCTCCAACCTGCTAAGGGAGCAGCAGGGTTTGGGAGAAGCTCTCTGCATTTACCAGAAGAGAGAAGTTCCCCAGAGCTGTTGAGTGCCCAAGCCAAATACTTCTAACAAAGGAGGGCAGGCAGTGTCTTTAAACATCAAAAAAAGCAAAAGGCCTGAGCTTCTGACTCAGAGCTCTGGAGCAAAGTTTCTAAAACAGGCCCCAAAATTAATGCCCCAAATAGACATTGGAACAGTCAAGAGCAGAATCCAGGAACTGCTCACTTAAAAAAAAAAAAATAGACTTTTAAGAACCTGTTAGATCATGAAAAAGAGCAGTTATTAAAACATTAAATTTAAGGATTGGAAATGTCATGCAGAACAAGCACTGCTGAGCTTTAGAAACATAAACTTTCTGAAAGCAGTCATGCCAAGGGCTGAGCTGCATGCTAAAAATCCCAGGCACTTCACATTTTTCTTTGAGCAGCTTTCATAATTTTTACAGTCACACAGGGACAATGACTTCTGTGCTGCCCCTTTGCTGCAGGATATGACTACACATTCCTTGCTATGGTATCTTGCAGTAAAAATACACCATAGAAAATTACATTAGCACTATCTGATATTCAGCTTCAAAATTCATTGCAAAGTGCTTTAAAAATGGGCTGGTATTTTACTGGAGCGTGAATTTTAATCAGCCCTGTTGGAGTTCAGACTGATTTCCATGTTAATAATGAAAGCTGGAGTCAGGCTGAACCAGCCTTTGAATCATGAAGGGATATCCAGCATCACAACTAAGATTTAAAATGGCAAAGAATTAAGTTAAGGTTCAGTCTTCCATCAGGCTGATGCTGTTTAGGTGTGATTTCCACCTAAAACTAAGGAGGCTAAAAACTCAATGGAATGGCGCTTGTTTCATACCTGGCTGTCCAAGCCCAGGAAGATGAGCATCATGAAGAACAAAGCTGCCCACAGAGGAGACAGAGGCATCATGGTGACAGCTTTAGGGTAAGCAATGAATGCAAGCCCTGGTCCTGAAAAGGAATAAAGAAATGAACAGTTCATACTTGTGTGGCAGTTTGAGATGGAGTTCAGCTCCTGCAGAGCAGCCTGAGCTGTGGGAGAGCAGCATTGCTGACACCAAAAGCGTGGCTCTGGCTGAGCAGGGCTCACTCAGCAGCACTTATCAGACTGGTTTATCTGGACACTTTTCCTCTTCCTGCTCCCCTCCCCATCCCGCTGTGGAAGCTGAGACTGAACAGCAGAGTGGGTGCTCAGCTGCTGTTCAGGGTCAGCCCACCACAACCTGCTTCTTCTGTCATGGCAGATGAGAGGAACTAAACCCAAGACTGAACACCGTGACAAACTCTACATCTCTCATTGTCTAGTCAATTGGTGATGAGGCTTATCAGAAATGGCACAGCTCTGCCTGCATCCTGGCCAAAGGATGCTCAACTTCTCTTCAGACATCTCAGTGCTTTCTGTTCCCCTTTTCTTGTGTGGATGTGCAGCACTACAAACATCCCTGAATAAATCATAGTGTGTGCTCCTGTGATTGCCTTATATAATGTAGGAACATATCCTGGGGTCTTTCTTTTTCTCCTGTCCTGGTGGAAGCCAAACGTTGGTTCCCATCCTGCTCTGTGACATTGGCTACGTATTTAGAGAAATCTTCAAAACAGAACATTTTTGTACCAGCACTGATAACTTCTCAGATTTGCTAAGGCACCTTCCTACCTTGCTCATGTTTTTCTGTTTTTATTTATCAGCTGCTATTTATGAAGGCAGCCAGCTTTCAAAGCAGGGGCACAAAGGCCCTCTCCCAGCCAACAAAGAACTCTGTGCTCCTGCTGCCATAACTTCAGTGCAGACCTGTCACACACTGCTGCTCCTTCATTTAAAGCATCATTTACAAGCTCCTATAACGAAGTGCAAGCCAGTTGTATGGAATTTAGGAAAAGATAAATATTTTCCATGAGAGCATCAGTCAAACCCTGCTTGTTTTGCAGTTTCCCTGGGGCTAGCTCCATGAGAGTTATTTTTTCCTCCTCAACACCTCAGCATTACATTGGGGTATTTTTTGAGGTGCAGCCTCCTGTTCATTTTCTTTTGCTTGAGGATGTTACAGCCACAAAGGTGTGGAGTAACTTCCATTGGATGCCCAGCTCCAATGGTGGTTGTGGATGGTTAATTTTTCATAAATCTGGGCCTGTGTGCCCTTCTGATTTCTTATTTTGACAGCTGCAGGTTTTTTTTTTCTTTAGTATCCTTTTAAATTATTTTTCCTCCAGAATGAATAAATATTTGTGGCTTTCAGTCTGTCTCACTGAAATAAGGTGGAATGCAGATGAGGATTAACACTCACAACTGAGTTTATCTCTGCTAAACAACATTCTGGATGCTCAGCTGGAGCAAGTTTGTGTAGCAGGGACTCCTTGAATTCATGAATTTGGTTCTATGCACAGCAGCATTCTTATTTTTCACACACAAATATATAGCCACAAAAACAGTTCAGAACTCTTCCTGCAGCAGATATTCCATTGAGTCATCTCATCCAAAGGCCATGGCACAGACTATGAGCTCTGACCTCATCCTCTGGGCATTTTTTGTTAACTCAAAAATCTGCTTTTGGAACTTACCTGATTCTGCAACTTCTGCAATGGGCACGCCTTGTTCATAAGCCATAAATCCAAGAACTGAAAAGATAGCAAAACCAGCAACAAAGCTTGTGCCACTGTTCAAGCAGCAGAGCATGATGCAGTCTCTGAAAATATAAATAAAAAACACTGCAGTTGATCTCCAGAGCTGGGGTTTCTTTCATCCGCTGAGCCAGAGGACTGACAGAACCCTGGGCTGCAGGAATGAAAAACAAGTTGTTCATTAACAGTAAAGTCCCAACTCAGATTATTCCTGAGAGCAAGCAGGAGTTAGCACGTGTAGGAGGACACCATCAGAATATCCTTGCTTGTGTTTTAACTGCTGGAGTTGCAAACCTGTTGCAAGTCACTTGCTGTTTTCCAGTAAAATCTTTAAAAAGCATGTAAATCTATGTAAAACATGTAATAAGTGATAAGAACAATTTCTCCATAATAATTACACTAATAGATTCCAGAGGGTGTGAACTCATTAATAAACTCTATAAAAATGGTAACATGTGTTTCCTGGGGGAAAAAAAAATCCTGTGGGTCAGATCTTAGCTCCTTCTATCCCTGTTAAAGAACATGGACAAAATATATCCATGCAAAATACAGCTGCAGTTTGGTTTCTAGACATATTTAAGAGGCTGTGGGAATGAGGAGCACTGTACATAATCTGTAAGTGTGTGCATGCCTAAAAGGGTGTCTAAAAAGAGGCAAAGGCAGTGCAGGGACAGCGATGTCCCAGACAAACACATCCCACACTTCAAACCACGACAAGGCCAAGGTGAAGAAGGATTTCTTTGCCCAGACTGGAAACGTCACAAGAGTACATCACTTTAAAGGAAGGAAGAGCCTCTTGCAGAAAGGTGTGATGTGATTTCCCCCAGAGCCCAGGGAAGTGCTGTTGTTGCTGCTGCTGCTCTGACAGCTCTCCAGCCGTGACAGATGAGGAGGCAGCGATGATTTGTGCTGACAGTCATTCCTTGAAGACTGTTTGCAGAGACAGCTGTGTGCTTGAGAAAGTAATAATCTAACCCAGATGTCTGAGGTAAATTGGGGTTCTAACCCACTGAAACACAAGGCAAGCCTGGAGATGTCTCAAGCCCATCCCTTAATTTGCTTTATCCCATCCCACTGTGGCTCTGAAGCAAAGTTCTGTGCAAGTTATCAATAAGAAGAAAGGACCATGTAAAATCCAGCAGGTTCTGAATTCACAGCTTCAATAATTCAGTAAAAGATAACATCTTTGTCACAGATTTGCTCTTGAGAATCAGAGACAATTCCTACTTCAAAGTTCTGGCAATTATTCCCTCAAAAATTCTCTGCTAATCTCCCTGCTTTGCTGTTTGTCTCATTTAGTATTTATATCCTGTAATATCATCTCATCAGTTTTTGGAGCTCAAAGTGAGGTGAGCAGTTCCAGCATCTTATTCCTTCACTGATGAGCCCTGCAGTGTGTCCCACATCTGCCCAAAGCTCTTCTGACACCCCTGGGACTCACCTGAGCACCAGGCACACACATTCCCCTGGCAGGGAGCACCTTGACATTCCTGAGCTGCATAGCCAAGGATCAGCTCAGCCTCTGGGCCATGGGAGGCTTTGGCTCCCTTTCATCACCTCAGCTACACTTAATTTTAACTATTATTTGGAGAAGGTTTTAGGTTTTCACAACACTTCAGAGTAAAAATAATCTCTGTGGCACAACATCTACAAATTGCTAAAATATGCCCAGCAATGAAAAAAAATGAATATTGCCATTTTAATGGAGACTCAGACATGGACAAGTGCAGTGATGTTCACACTTGTTTCATGCCTGGACTCTCTCTGGTGCTGCTCATTTGCAGTGAAATACTTGCTGAAAATACAATTCTAACCTTTATTTATTTATTTGCTTTTCATATGAAATTCTCTCCATAGTTATGCCCAGCCAGGCCAGTTCTACACTTTGGACATTTTAAAGCAAAAATAGCAATCCAAAATAAAGGACTGAGGAGCACAGAGGCCTTAGTGCTTTGCAGAGATACAAAACAATAAAAAATCAGCCCCTTCCTGACCTTCTCAGTGAATCTCAGCTCTAAAGAGCTCTGCAGGGACTCTCACCCCACCTCTCTCACCTCAGGAACTGGTGAGTTCAACACCGAGAAATTAAAACTGAGTGTGATGAAATCCTGTCGATAAGAGAGGTCAGAAAGATGAATTTTATAATCCTCTGGGGGAAAAAGAGAGATCCTGCTTTGGGGGGGGTGCAGCCAGATGATGCCTCCACTGGGCACGGGCTGTTTTCTTCAGATAAGATTTGGTTTCGATAATTCCCTGCTTCCAATGCAGTCTGAACTAGATATTTCCTTCTGAGGAATGCTGTGGCACAGGATATTTGAGAGCTGCTGGTTCCTGAGTGGGAGATAAAGGCTGGAGCCCCTGGCAGGGTCTGCTGCTCCCTCCTGAAGCAGGGGCAGAGCCCAGCTGGACAATCCCACAGAACAAGAGGATCCCAGGGATCTCCACTCTCAGGGAAGTCTGGCAAACCACACCATTGTGGCACAAATTATCTGCAGGATAAAGTACACATTTCTCCAAGGAAATGGGAAAAAGGGGATTTTCATCCCCTCCAGCAGTGAGGTTCCTGTTCTATTCAGATAACACCACCCAGCTGAATCGTTCCATCCCCAGGGAGGCACGGTCTGAACACAGCTTCTCTGGGGACCCTCATAAAAATACAACCTCCAATTTCCCTTCCTCTGGCTTCGCAGGAGTTCTACCAACCCCTCAGCTCCTGGTTTTTATCCCATAGGCAGGAGTAACCTGTAGCTTAGGAAGGGAGATCTGGATCCATTGATTGTGAAACTAATGTGTTTTAAAACACAAATGCTCAGGATCCATTGGAAGGACAACATGAATTTTTTATGTGCACCCTTGGCAGGAGGACATCAGAGCCTGACTGAAGCCCAGACTGATTTCAAGTGAAAGGAAAACTTCAAATTTTTATGAAAATTTCACATTCTTCCAAATTAAACTCCTGCCAATCACCTGAATAATTCAAGATGTGTATCACTTCTCCTCTCCCTGCCTGACAGGCAGGACACTTCTGAAAATTCATCCTGCCTTTCTTAAGGAGCTTCTCTGAGCCCACAGAGCCCCTGGCATCCCTCCAGTCCCTTCCTTGCCTTTATGGATTCCTCAAGACCCAATTGAGTATTTCCCATTTCTCTTTTCCTCCTAGACTAGAAATTTGACAAAGGACAAATCTTCAGGTCTTCAAAGTTTTGTCCATGTGTGAAATCACTCCTTTATCTCCTGCTCCACAGTGGGAACAGGGGAAGTGACCCTGGACTTGTACCTGGGAATGGATTTGGGATTCTGAGCTGGATAAAAATCAGAGGAAACATCAGTACATCTGTCAGTTATCCCAGTGGGGAAGCACTGCCTGCTGATGGCACTGCCAGGGCTTTCAGCTTCTCAGAGGAGTAACTTGGGATACAAACTCTGGGACACCCAGGGAGGAGCCACTTTTACGTTTTTCAATGAAAGATACGTAAGGATGATAAAAACTCATTTCCTATTCAAAGACATTAAGCGACTTTTGCAATTCATTTACCACATTAATGAATTAAATCAGGTTTAAATCTTAAATTCACAAGGCCCACGTGCAGCTCAGACTTTCCCATTTGCCACTGAAATACCTCTTGCCATTATTTACCACTGCTATTTTCCCTTAGGGAAAGAAAAAATGGAGTAAAACAGAACTGAGCAGAAAATGTTGATGTTATGACCTGACTGTGGGAATGGCAAGAGGAAAACCCCGAGCTTGATTTAATTTTTAAAGTGCTGGTTAGAATACAAAATCGTGGTTTTCACATCAGAGCTCTGTTTATGTCTTGCCCTGCCCAGCTTGGCCACGTTCTGCTCTTCACTGCTGCCCTACCCCTTCCCTCAGACTCGTTAAAAATCACACCTCAGGACACATTAACATCTATTTCCTCGATGGGAAACTTGGGAAACGTTTTCTGAGAGGAATTGTAGAGCCTGGATGGAGTAAAAGGTGTTTGGCTGCAGCATCCTGCTCGGGAGCTTCAGAGCAGTTTTACCAGCTGAGCTCCGGGGTCAGGGGAAGGAAGGAAAATTCCATAAATCCAAACTCCTGCTTTTTTGTAAAACAAAACTCAGGAAAAGCATTCCTGCACTCCTTGAGGCACTGACAGCTTCTAGTTGGGATACAACTGGAAAGAAATGTAAATAAAACTGAATAAGAGAGATGAGTGGTGCCTTTGCTAAAGTGTTGCTTGTGCTAATTAGGGAAAAAGTTCATTACCAGCAGCTCTGAGGGTTGTGGGGGACTCACACCACTGCAGCACAACATTTTGTCTTGCATTTCCTAAAACTGCCTCCTGAGGTCTCCAAGTAAATCTGTAATTTAGAATTTAAATAAATTGGGGGGGTTGGGGGTGGTTTGTTTCGGATTCTTTCACTTTTGGACTGTGTTGTTTCCTCTACAGAGAAATGAAGTTTTGATTCTCTCTCTGGAGTTCTTAAGGGAGTCACTACAACCAAACTGTCCTTGTAGGAATTGTAGGAAAACAAATTCAATAACCATGAATTCCAGAAGAAAAGAGTAGTGCTCATATTGCTGCCCATGCCAGGAATGTGGAACAGGGATTTTGTGCAAATCAATCCCTTGGGCATTGACTCAGGAGAGATTAAATCCTCCTGAAGTCATTGGCAATTCCCTCCTTGGGAATATAGAGATAAACCATGAAATGCTACCCATTCCCTCTGGGTTGGGGCCTGCAGACTTCCCAAAAAATAGGGAAAAATGGCAGTCAGAGCATAGACCAGAGGTGATTTTTAATGACAATTTTTGGTAGTACTTTTTAAAAAGCAGCTTAAATAATGCACACACATTCAATTATACCTGTCTGAAATTCTGTATTTTTACATGAAATTTGTATCTCTGTGTGTACTGAGGGGTTGTGGAAGGCTCAGATTTGACCAAAAGGGATGAAAACACCACATTTTGGAGCAGAGTTCCTCTGGAGCAGTTCCAAGAAACATTACAAATCTCTGCCCTACAAAAGACACGTGTGTGTGCTGATGGTTATCCATGGAAAACGGGAAAGGGAAGTGTTGGGATCCAGGACACAGAGAATGTTTCTCTGCCTGTTTTAGGAAGCCCTGACCCTCAGCAGAACACTGCTTTTAACCTTCATCCATGGGAAAAATTGCCAAAACTTTGGGATGAGTTAGAGCACAGAGGTAGTGGTATGTAGTAGTGGTAGTTTGTCACAGGGTGAAGAATTTAGGGGTTTAGGATTTTAATATGAGAGTGAATAGGAGACAAGATGGAGGATTTTGGATGTTGTCTCTTCTCCTTCTTGTCCCTCTTCAGCTCCATTTATCTGTAGCACTGGTGGCACAAAGTTATTGGTCAGAGAAAGCAGCGGTGTGGAAGTTACGTGAATAATCAGTAGAAGTTATTGGCAGAAAAGTAAAAACAAAGTAGGTGTTAGAAAGTGATTGGGTTAAACAGCTTTAAAAGGTCTTGTTTTGGGTGCTTGGGGTCCATTTTGTGCCTGGCTTCTGGGATGCTGAGCCTGGTGTGCAGAAGGTGCTGAACTTAAGGTAAGATTAAACAAAACCCTGAACACCAAGAGAAAGAGAGTCCTGCATGTTCTTCATCCTTGGAAAAGAACTCAGCAGGGGAACCCCCTCCAAAGGGCCCAGGGGGTTGGGTTCCCACTCTTGCTGTGACCACCAAAAACCCAGCGGGAAGTGATTCCAAGTTTCCCCCCGAGGGCAGAGTTACCTGTAGCAGTTGTTGTTGTAGTTGTTGTAACTGCCCAGCGCTGTCAGGCACCCCAGGCAGATGGCGTAGGAGAAAAAGATCTGTGTGCCAGCATCCACCCACACCTGGAGACAGAGAACAGGGAGAGCTTCAGCAAACCAGCCAGGAGAAATCACCCTTCTGCAGAATATCACCTGCAAATCTGCACAGGAGGATCTGCAGGTCAAGAGGGTCTGGAAAAGCTTTTACAAATCACAACCTTAAAAAAAAAAAAAGTGCTGAGATGGAAAGTCCCCTCTCCATCCCAGCTGGCCTTTACAGGCTCAGCCCAAAGTAGAAAGGGAGACACAATTCCTGCAGAACCTCACCCATTAAATTCATTAATTGCTTTTAGATAGTTTTAGTAATTGCAGCCTAAATAGAATTACCTGCATTTATCTCACTCCCTTTGGACAGTTATTTTTTCAAATTTTAAAATTTAGTGTGAATGAATGCTCTAAAGCAAAATGTGCTGTTCCTAGATAATACATAAATTAGGCTGGGGAAAGAAGGGATAACTTATCCAGGGAAATGATGCTTTTAGTAAAATTTAATGGATCCAACAGGCACAAAATTACAGTTCTGATCACTGTACAATCAACAAGTAAAAATTCTGTAGAGCTTAACAAGTCAGTAGCTTTGTAATGTCATTGTGGGAACATTTATATCCTAAAGTGATGCAAACAATTTTCAGTCAGAGATAAGGAAAAGGAAGCGTGAGCTGACACAGTGAGATTCTTCTCCTCAGAGAAGAGCAACCTCAGAACATTAATGAGCAGGTTAATTTTACTTTAAAAGTACTGCAACAAAGCAATTTATTTCACTTGACCATTGTGGGTGTGTTCCCACTGGAGCTGAAGGTACCCCTTGAAGTCCTGGTTTTAACATGAGAGTGATACGGAGAACCCAAACCCACACAGCTTCAATCCAATAAAATCCTGCTCCTGTTTTCCTGGGATAAATGATCTCTTTAAGTCCTTTGTTAAAGCAGAGCAAACAAAACACCAAACCCTGAGCACTAATCAGAGTCAGTGGCCGTGCAGCCATTCCCTGCTGAAGTTGGAGCCAGGGAAGAGGGAGCACAGGGAACGATTTCAGTACTAATAACAGCCATCAAATCCTCCTAAACACACAAAGGGGATGTGTTTGTTTTACATCTGATCAAGTGAGACCTTGCTCTCTGGAGTTGTTGAGTGTTTCTGTTTAGAAATAACATTAAGATCACATTTGATTTGCATCAGAGGCTTAAAGGGCTTCGTTGCTGTCACCAAGAATAAGACACAGCTGGTTGCATCCCAGAGCTTCACCATCACTGAGGAAAAGCTGCACACAGAGAGGCTTTTGACAGACAGGCTCTTTAACAAGACTGGAAGCTCCCAAGCAGCTGTGAGGAACATGGGTCAGCTGAAAATGCTCTGTCTGCTGGGCCCAGGCAAAAGCTGGGAAACTGGATCAGCACAGGGATCCTTCCCTTCCTGTCCTCCCAGGGCTGCAGGGCAGGGCAGAGCACTCAGAGGAGCAGCAGCCCTTCCTGCTGGCACAGGGCTGATTATCCCTGGAACACCAGTCCTGATGGGCATGGGGCAAAGGAGAACTGGGCTGGAAGGGAGCAGCTCCAGAGCACATCCCTGTGCACCTCCTGTGCCCAGCCAGAAAAGCAGGTCAGACTCTGGCCACAAGCGATGCTACTTCCTTCAAAGGAAACAAAGACCCTCACATCCCACGGGGATTCAGCCTAAAAAGTAGGAAACACTCTGTGAGAAACATCTTCTGCAAGGAAGCATTGACTTATTCTGTAAACCTGGAATCAGACTGAAGAGTGTTTTTGTCCACTCTGACATCAGTCTAGAAATTCCCTCAGAGCTTAGGGCTGATGTTTAAATAGGAATGGAGAAGCAATTTTATGTGCTGAATGGAATGATACAACCTGTATAGCTTCTTTTGGGTTGTATGGTCAGAGGACAAGTGACATTTAATTTGTTCAGGTTTCTAAAATGGCAAAATGTGATCAGCAAAGTGGCAAACAGGAACATAAATTTAGAAACCACAGGTAGATTCTCTGGGCTGAAAAAACGTGAGAGATGTTGTCTGAATTTGTCTGACCATTCAGAGTCTGTCCACAAACAACTTCAAAAACTGAGAGATTTGACAAATCAAATTAAAACACGATGGATCATGGTTAGACAGCTTGTTTGAAGGATGGAGTTCTGCACCCTGGCTAAAGGAGCTTTGCAGAATAGGTTGACATGCATTGATTGTTATTGTGGCAATGTCAGTGACAGTGCCTTGTGTACCTCACTGTGGCAAATGATGAACAAGGCCATCAAAGAAGTTTTTTTCTGTCCAAGAGAGAGGGGGAGATGTGGGAAATGGATTTGCAGAGAATTCTCAAAGCCTGACAGAGGCTCACACAGAATGGATCTGTGTGCAAACTCTGAGATCAGAAATGCTGACTGAGAAATGCCATGGAACAGGACAGACATTGCTGAGAGAGAAATGGAACCAGAAAAGAGTTTCAAAGGATGGCTTTGCAAATAAGACTGGATGCTTTGGAGAAATAGAACCATGAAAGATGCACTGTAACAGAACCCATGAGGGGTAATTTTAAATGATTGCCTTTAAGGCATCCCCAGCATGGTGTGACAAAAGCTGATAGGCCAAGAAATGCTTACAGTGTTCTGTAATTAGGAAATAGCTGGCTTCTGATTGTGATGGTGTGAATTGTAACATCTGTATGGCCTCACCCTTCACATGAGACTGAAAATGGAATAAAAGTTTTTAAAATGCCTCTCAGTTGCCCCATCTCTGGGTCAGAAAAGGGCAAAATCTGGCACTGGACTAATCCTGGTGTAAACTGCCAGACATGCCAACACTTTAAAGCCTTGAAGGTGACATTTCAGATCAGTTCTCCATCTCCTTGCCCCAACAGCCAGGCCCCACCTGACATTTAGCCTCAGACTGCAGCGTTCAGTTCGTGGCTGGAGAATTTGGTGAGGTCTCAAATTGTCCATTAGTCTGTGCCACCCCAGTTTGGTCATTCCCAAAGGGCACTTCAGGGGAAGTTGTTCTCATTCCCACTTGTAATGGGCACTTGTAGACACCAATCCCAAATCCAGGTGCCATCCAGGTGCCACCCACCCAGCTCAGGGCCAAAATACCATTATGGGATATTTCTGAGAGTGCTGAGTCTGGCTTTAAGCAGAAGTTGTTCCCCTATCCATGCAGAGCAATGACATTCTGAAGGGCAGGGACACAGAGACAGACCTGGGGCAGCAGCTGGGACAAAAGAGGACATTTGTCTGAAAGGTGACACAGCTCAAAACTTGTCTGCCATGAGTAAAGTCCAGAGGAAAGGACCTGCACCAGAGAACACCCTGTTGGTGCTTTATGAACTCTGGACCTTGAAAACCCTTAGGCCACTGATAATAAATTCAATTTAGCATTCACAAACTTGGGATTGGAACTGTTTTATAGTTTCTATCAGCTCCTACCTTAAAGGATGGAACTAGACTTTTTTAGCTTTTTTCATCTCATATTAAAAGCTTCCATGCTGAAACAAGACGAAAATTAAAGCTCAAAAACTTTGATAGCTAACCCTAACATTTGAAAAATCACAATTTCAAAGGACAGAACCTTACAAAACAATAAACAGGAACATTTTCTACTAAAAATGGAAAGAGCTGCAACATCCAGCTCTCCAGTCTGGCAATGCCCCTGTTTTAAGTCTGTCTGGGTAATTTGGCCTTCTTGTGGCAGCTCTAGGACACAATCTCCATTTCCATGGGTGTTTTCTCTGCCCAGGGAGATGAATTGAGCTGGCCAAACACAGGATGCTGCTGTCTGGAGGATCCCTGGCCTCCTTTGTAGCTCATGCCATGAAAGCAGGATAAGGAAGAAAGAAGGGGGATGTGCTGTAGTGCAGACAACAGAACCCTGCTCTGGAGAATTAGGTTCTTTTCATGTCCCTGCCATAAAGTTTCTATGGGATGTTATGTCCATAAATCACTTCAAGCAACCTTTTCTAACATGCTCCATGATTTGGCTATCCCCTAATGGGTGTCCAAGGTGAAGGACAAAGTTCCTGAGTGCTCACTGCTGCAGATAAAGTGAATTAAAGTCACTTCTTGGACAACTAAAAAATCCCACAGTTTAACAAACCAACTTCAAATTGAAAATTCCCAGAAGAGCGACAGCCCCTCATTTTAGTCTCAATAGAAATGTCTTTCTGTCAGTAAGATGGGGCCATGCCATACACTGAAAATAAAATTAAATGAGGTGTCTGAAGCACATTTCTGCCAGTGCAGAAATAAGTCCCTTTGCAAGGCTGAGCTTTCTT
>VWZP01006286.1:108273-194472 GCA_013396995.1 Dicaeum eximium | reverse complement strand
TTTTTTTTTTTTTGTGATGATCAAGCCTTGTGCAGTGAATTTAGAGGGCCAAGCAAGGAGTGAGAGGGATAAAACAAAATATTGCATAACTGTCCTGAGATGAGCTCAGTGCCTGAACAAAGCAGAGACCTCAGGGACAACCTGTGATGTGTTGATGTTGATTATCTCCATCATGCATGGAATAAAACACAGTGGTGCTCACCTGAAGGAATATCTCAAATTCCAGGGGTTTCTGTAACTTTGTACCTTCCCTTTGCTTTTGGTACCCTCTGGATATGTTTTGAAGAAGCTGCAGTGCAGCTGTTATGAAATCTTCCTGTGGATGCAGGAAGCATCTCCCAGGACACTCTGACTTTAACTGCCCCTTCCTCCATGGCAAACAGATAAATAACTCAAACATTTTTTTGTAGTTGTGTAAAAAAATTTGTGTAAAATTGTTCCATGTCTGGGCAACATGGGAAAATCAGGCAGCAATTTTCAGTCTGATCCTCCCAAAAGATAGGCAGAGCTTTTTTAAAAATCTCTTCTGTTGTCACCAGAGAAGGTTCATTTTATGGCCCAGGGGCTGATGTGCAGCTTCTCTCGTGGGTAAAGCAGCACACACGTCCCCCCTTCTCTTTTGGCAGCATTCTGAATTCCATTTCAAGGTTTCTCCGTGGCACCAGACCCGTGTGACACTGCTCAGGTGACAGCCTGGAGCTCCAGAGTAACGCCTGAGCTGAAGGAGCTGCCACATCCAAGGGTCTCCATGTAAACAGGAGCAACAAGGGGGCACCAGGAGGAGTCTCCCAGTAAATAAAATGAATATATTGGTTTTCTGTCTGTGCCTGGCCTTTCCTACAGCCCACACAGCTCTGTTTGCTCCCTTGAAAATTCCTGCCAAAATCAAAGGTATTAATTTCACATTGAAGCCCATGCACTGGCTGGAATCTGTATCCCAGGGGCATAGCATCATAAATATCCTTTTTTTTTTTTTTTTCTCATTCTTAACAGTGAGGTTGAACACCAAAGCTGAAAGCATCCTTAATTCCAGAGTGTTAATGACAATCCCATAATGAAGCACTGCCTGAGAATATGGGAGAGCTCACAGAGCAGTTAAGACCTGTGCTTGCTCTTTAAAGCAGGATGTTCCAAATGTTGACAGTCATTTATTTCCCACTTTGTTATCAGAGAACGAGCAATCACTCCAGGTTTTCTTTTAATTTAAATTATTCATTACTTTTTGATGAATCTCAGCAGTGTTTGTATTTTAAAAAGCAGTTTGCCTTCAGTTTCAAATGAGAATTTTAAAAATAAAGCTGTGACTGTCAGGAGATAATAAATGAAATTTCAAGGTTAGGGCATGGAATAACTGCAGAATTTTATCACAAATGCCTGAATAAAACAACCTGTTGCCACATAGGTTTAGGTGTGACAGGGCTGTAGGAAACCATCAAAATGTGAGGTCTTGACCCTGAGGTAACACCTGCACTTCAAGAGTGACCCCATCAGACACGGGGCAATTAGCAACAGGTTTGATTAGGAGCACTAACAGAAGCTTTTGGAGAGTCAAAGCATTTCAAAAGTACCTGCCAGACCTATCCCTAGCAAAGGCTTCCCTCCTCTCCTCTGGAATGAGGGGGAGAGGTTCAGGGAGTGCTGCCTTTGGCAGCTCCAAGCACGGCTGGAACAGCTCAGAACAATTTCTGACATAAACTATAGGAAACCCCCAAAATAAATACTAAAAAAAAAAATAGGATTAAAAATGCAGTTTCTAATAGCTTTGGGAAGAAGGCAAAGTCCCAATTTCACCCTGTGCTTTCATCTCCTACATCCTGGGAAGTTCTTTTCTATCAGTGGATCACTCAAGCTGCTTTCAGTGCCCAGCTGGAACACCTGACTGGGGAGAGCTGGGGTTGAAAACCAGGGGGAATTTCTGTTTTCACCCCACAGGAGACATGAGGTGCTCGTGCTGTGAACCTTCTCAAAAATTCAGGGTTCACTCACATGGAGAAACAAATCCCACCAGGTGTTCTGACCTTGCTGAAGTTGTCCTCAGAATGAGCTTTAATATTTTCT
The DNA here is from genome assembly GCA_013396995.1 of Dicaeum eximium. Classification (NCBI taxonomy): domain Eukaryota; kingdom Metazoa; phylum Chordata; class Aves; order Passeriformes; family Dicaeidae; genus Dicaeum; species Dicaeum eximium. The sequence continues at coordinate 192,414 of VWZP01006286.1, read as the reverse complement.
ATTTACAACACTCCTTTTCCCAGTCTTAGATCCCAGGTCTCTCTAATAAAGGACAATTTCACCCCCAGGCTGAACTTTTGGTGACACTAGGGAACTGAGAATTGTTCTGCTGTAATGTGCAATGAAAAGAATCATTCCCTAAATTGCATTTTATTACACTCCTCTGCTACAAGTCCCATCTTTATGTATATATATATAAGTGTATTTCCAGGAATAATACTAAAACAGATAGCAGCAGAGGAATGAGCATTTTACCTCTGATCTTATTCCAATAAAGTGATTTTTTTCTGGCTTTTTCATTATAAAGAACACTCAGCCACATCACAGTCTCCTCTGTTGGGCCTGGTGTGGCAGCAGGGGGGAGGTGGGATGAGAAATAGGCTGCACACACTGGGGGGGAGGCAGCACATCTACACCTGGCTGCTTCCTTTAGCACTTCCCGTGTTCCTCAAGCTGAAAAATGTTCTATATTCACATGACAGCGCCCCACGAAGGCAGGCAGAGATGCAATTTGGGTTTTTTCAGGGCAGAGTGCTCTGTGAAATGGCTGGAAAAGGGGCTGAGGCAGCACATCAGCCCAGCCACGCTGTGCAGGAAGGTGCAGCACCTTCGGATTCCGCACAAAGAGCAAACCACAGCTCTCTGCCTTCATCCCAAACCCTGTGCAAAGGCAGGGAAAATAAAACCAACCACTTTGCATTTACTCTCCAGTCGCTCTCTTGCAATCAAGTGAAATTTTTTCTTAAATAGCAGCGAACACAGAAATCAGCTGAGTGTCTGGGCTGTGCAGCTGCCAAAATACAGAATTCAGAGGTCAAGGTTCTGTTCTATTTGCAAAACAACCCAAACACTTGGAGGATGCAGACATTCAAAGGGAATAAATCCATTCCTTGCATGCATCCTGCTGTTCCCTGACTAGCAGCACACTGATTATGGCTCATTCCTATCAGTCCTGCAGGCAAAATCAAACAGGAAAGAATAAACTTTATTATCTTCATTTTCCCACATTGTCAACACAGTTGTTTTACCTGTACAGTTTTTCATATTTGACTAAAAAATAGTCAAAGATGAAAATTTATTTGACTATATTTAGTCTTGGTATCTGTTTGGTTTTAAAAAAAAAACAACAAAACCTACAGATCTTCTGAACAGAGTTAACTTAAAAGTTAACTTTTGTGTTAAAACTGTGTTTAAAAATCAGACAAGTTATTTAATAAAATTAAACCAGTTAATCCCTGGGGTCCCAGTGAGAACCTTTCTGCTGAGTATAAAAAAATGGTTTTCCACTTGGAACTAGAATCTTGAAACACCCAGTGAGTATAACAGACTGTTATACTACAATTTCAAAGCAGAAAATTACTTTAGCTGCAGACACAGGTCAAAGCTCTGAGAATTTTTAGGATGCTCTTCACAATAAACAACTCTGGATGTCGCTGCCTCAACAAATACAATCTCTGATACAACTTACTTCTGATATATTTATTTTCCAATGAATATATCCCTTTAAAAGTCAGCTTTCAATGTCTTTTATCCTCTCTGCATTTATGGAACCTCTGCTAGGAGTGTGAATGTAGAAAAAGAAGGATATAAATCAGACTATCCACTGAAGATGTGCCTCGGGCTGCTTGAAGTGGCAGCGCTTGTGACAGCCATCGATGCAAAAGTGTTTGGTGTGATGCTGGCCAAGTGAAGCTCAGCTCCTCCAGGCTCCTCCAGATGGCAAGAACAGCACAAAAATATCCCTCAGTTATCTCCAAGCAGCCTCAGCTCCAAGGAGTTGTGGCTGAGGGCAAAGCTGGGGTGCCTGGCTGGAGAAAATAAAGGAAAAAACCCACTGGATCCAAGCAGCCTGGCACCAACCACGTTACCCAAAATAAATAAGCTCTTTAGCCCCTGCCCCCTGTCCCCAAATGCCTTCTTGGAAAAAAAAAACCCAAAAAATTGATCTCTCCCAACTCAGTGGGAAATGCCACTAAATGGGGAGCTAAACCCAAACAAAATATGAGCTGTGCATTGTGGGGAAGCAGCAACAGAAATGGTGCTTTGGATGCAGGAGGGAGTTTGTGGCTGAAGTTTACTACCCAGGGCTTTCTAAACAACGCAGCTTCTGAAAGCAGAGCCTTCATTAGAGCAGGAAAACACCACTTAAACGGCCAGGCAGAAAATGGCTGAATTAAGCCCTTTTTCCCTCTCTTTAATGGTAGTGATTCTCAAAAGATTCAAAGTAGGTTAGGGGAAGAATAAAACAGCTATGTTTCTAGTGTCTACCTGACAACAGCTTTTGTAGGGGTGAATAATTACATGAAAATCACTTCCTTTCCACCTCTCTTTGGGATTTCTGTGGGTTGCTAGGCAGTCTCTCTGCTACCTTCTGCTAATGTCACTTCCAGAGGGCTGAATGCAGTAAATTCATTGGGAGAATGGAAACTCGGGAGAAGAAGGACCTAAATACTCGGAGTTTTGTTTATTCATTGGTGCCTTTGGAGCCCAGCACTATAGCTGGGATCACTTTACAGGTATTGAAATGCTAATTTCCCCAGGGGCTGCTGTCAGCCAAGTACCACCCAGTTAAAATGGGACAGGACCTTCCTCCATACTGGAGCCACACCAGTTGCATGTTCCTGTGGCAGCATCCAATTTGGAAAACCAAGTGCTGGAGCAAAGCAGGCTTTGAGGATCCTTCAGGGACTTACAGGAGCAATTCCTTTCCTTCCTCTCACTGCTTTTCATCAGTAAAATATTCCTACACTCCGTAATCCAAAATTTAGGGGTATCTTGGTTGCCTTGGTGTGATTCCAAGAGGAGCAGCCACAAGGTGCAGTGGCACTTCCCTAAATAAATCCTGAGGGTTTTCACAGACAGGAGGGGGCAGACAATCCTGGCACAGATTCCCAGAGCAGCTGTGGCTGCCCCTGGATCCCTGGAAGTGTCCAAGGCCAGGCTGGACAGAGTTTTGGAGCAGCCTGGGACAGTGGGGAGTGTCCTGCCCACGACAGGGGGTGGCACTGGATGATCTGTAAGATCCCTTTCAACCCAAACCACTCTGTGATTGTTAAAAAAAAAATAAACTTTATCCAAATATCCCTGTCCACTGGAAAAACTGAGGCTGGAAGAGCAGGGATGAGGGGCTGTGGGAAGGGCACAAGCAAACCCAGAGAAGGGCTCTGAGAGCTCTGAAAGTGGCCTGGATGTCCAGCTTCAGTCTCCTGAGCCTGGGGCTCTCTTTGATTCTGGCCTTATCTCTTTTCATCCTCAAAGTTACCTCACTCAGCCCAGCACATCAGGAGACAGGGAAATCCAATTCACTTCCCTCTCAGCATTTTCTGAGGGCAGGATTCAAATCCCTTGAAAAATGTGTCAGCTTCCCATTAATTTTGTTCTGGAGCATATGGAAGGAGATACCTGGCAGCATAAGGTACACAGAATATCCCAGAGATATTATTCATAGAAAATCATTGATATCCTTATGATAACATGATTTTGGGAGGGAAAAAAGGAACATTTTTGTGTCTGAGTGATAGGAAACAAAAATTATCTTCAGTGGATTGGTAGTTGAGCTTTGGGAAACTGGCAAGCTGGAAACATTTTTAGAAATATATTGATATTTAATCACAATATCTCCTTTTAAAAGGTATGGAAAAGAGGAAGTATCATAATATCCCAATATCTCTTGGGAGCAGCACCTTTTTCTTCGCTTATTTATTTCTCTTAAGATCAAAGGTTCAGGGCAGAAGGATGCTTTGCATTGTTCTTCTGGGGTGTTTTAGGTATGGAAAATCACCCCACCCTCTGGGAAGGTAAAATCACAGGCTGCTGAGCATCCCCATGGTCCAGTCTGCTGTAGAGCCCTCTTGCCTTAAATACATCAAAAGTTTTGCCTCCTCCTACACTTTCACTATATAAAGCTTCAGGCATTTGGAAATAAAAGAATTTTTTTTTTTCATTCTGTGTATGGTATGGGAAAAGCACAAAGAATAACCACTGCCTTTCTTTCTCTTTCCATATTTCATATATTTCCATATGTATTTCATATATTCTTAGTGTCCCAGAGGCACCAGAATTTCCCAGGTCTTTTAGGCAGCCTGTTAATATCCTTTCCTATAAATGATAAATAAAGGTGCTCAATTTCTTTTAAATAAATGCAGGAAGTGCAGTCAACTAATTTTTAAAATGAGGGTGTTGATTAGAGTTCCACTTTACTGAAACACTACCAAGTGCTCTCAGGATGAGAGATTTGGCAGCTCCCACACCCACCAGAATGCACCCACAGGGGTTTCAAAATATTTACACTTCAACTCAGGCATTGATGGGAGAGGTGACCCTGAGTTAATTTCTGCACTGCTCTGAATCCAGACCAAGATGGTTTGAAGGTGTATTTTTTTTTTTTCAAATATTCTATTTGTGTTACATTTGCCAGAAAGCAGGGCTCTGGGGTGGGTTTGGCTTTTAGGTTTTCAGGGGGATGCAGGAGATTGAGCAAAGGCAGTGGGGTTCCATCTCCTCTCACCAAGTTGATCACTTCAAAATATCCAATTTTTGTTACAAATCTGCTCAATTGTAATATCCCAGTGACAAAAGCCCTTCCCCAGTGGGTTTTTTATTAACTCCTCTTACTCTCTTTAGTTTCTCCTTCACCATCCTTGAAGCCTGAGGAACACTGGAGATGCCAAACACAGCATCCAGCCCTGGTTTTTTTAAGTATTTGCAAAGGGGAAATGTTTTGGTTATGATCATCATTCACAGACTTCATTCAGAAATGAAGAGGAAGCTGTACTTGGGTTATATAACACCAGGTGAAATGGTACTTAATCTAACTTGTTTAAAAATAATAATTCTCAAGGATTCTTTTTAAGCCACCTGAAGAATACTTATCTATAAACTGAACTTCTAACAAAGGTCCTAAAAAACCAGCTCAAAACAGAAGAAAATACAGAAGCTGAGGATAGTTTGATCTTAAATTCTTCCTTTTATTGAAAACAACCTAAGCCTGGTATAAATATCTGATACCAAAAATCCTCCCAGAGCGGGTTCAGTTTATGCTGGGAAATCAGAACTGCTGCCTGTAGAACAAAGCCTTTGCACCACCAAAGAAAGTCACACATCAAAACCACTGTTTTTTCCCCAAAACACTGCAGTTCCCTCCCTTCAGAGGAGACTATTTTCTGTTTCTTTTATGAGGAATGAAAACCACTCCATTGGGGTTTTTTCTGCACTTCATGAATCCCCAGTGATTTTCTTCAGTGAGCCCTGAAGATCCCAGACCACTTCAGGTTCTGAAGGTTCTACTCAAGCTCCATATTTTACCTCGAGCATCTTTATTGTCTAATTCATCACATGCAAATGTCTCTGTGTAAGGTAAACTTACATTTAGCGCCGTGCAGTTTAAAAAAAAAAAAGATAAAAGGATGCTCAGAAAATAATCTGCTGCCTCACTACTAAATACTTGAAAATTTTGCATTTTTGCATTTTAAATAGATGAAGCTTCTGCAGTGTTAGGGCACAAAATTCAAAGGAAATTTCCCCAACAATTCCCAGGAGCCTAGATTTTATCTTGCTAGATTTTGCAGAATTAGAATTCATGAAAAAAAGAAATGCAACTAGTAGACTGCTTTTCAGCTTTTTTTTGCTTGCAGGAATATTTCCTAAGCTAAATTAAATATGTGAAGGGTTAATATATAAATATATTCTACTACTCTAATGTAGTATTTGGCAAATTATGGGCTTGAGGGCACAATATGCAGAGTAAAACTGAAAAAAAACCCCAAAAATTCATCCCCTACATTATAAAGACCTTAAAATTGAGCTGGGTTGGAATAATCAAATGTATGCTATAAATACTCATCTAAATAAAAAAAAACAGCCTGCAGGAATATATTTCAATTTTCTAAGCAGTAAATCAAAGTTTGTCTCACCAAAGCTTAACTGTGTTCATTAGAGCTTTGCTCCCCTCAGAAATCCCTTAGAGGACAAAGCAATTCCCTGACTGCCAAGGGAACCCTGAAGGTGGCAGTGGGGTATTAGGCCAGATGGAGAAAATAGGGAAAAATGAACTTATGCAGAGACTCTCCCCTTGGATAAACTGTCCCAAGGACAGAGAAGTTCCCTGCTAAGATCCCTGCATGACCTTGGGTCACCCCAGGTGTTAATTGTGACTTGGGGGATGCAACAAACACCTCATGACTCTGCATAAAAAGAACTTTCTTCAACTGGACAGTTTTGTCAAGAGATATCTGAGAGTGGTTTGGTTTTGCATACCAGTAATACAGTTTTTTGCCTGGGCTGCATCCTGAGTGAGCTCTAACAACTCCACTTAATCCCTTGGATGGGGATGCCACAGGCAGAGGCAATCCAGGGCAGACCAGCCCCGGTGGAAAGAGCTCTCCTAAAACGTGCCCTTCATGCTTACACATTCTTCTCCTTGTTTGTTTGTTTGTTCTCTCATTTTCTACAGCAGCAGCTCCAGCACTAAAGGCTGTTTGGGGCAGTAAAAATGTAATTCCCTCTTTCTCAGATAAGATCAGATCCCTCCCTCAGTAGCTCCTCATAGGGCTGGGGGGAGCTGGGGGTGCTCAGCCTGGAGAAAAGGAGACTCAGGGGTGACCTTGTCACTCTCTGCAATCCCTGAAAGGTGGCTGTAGTCAGGTGGGGTTGGTCTCTGTCTCCAGGCAGCTCTGACAGAACCAGAGGACACAGTCTGAAGGGAAATTTAGGTTGGATGTTAGGAAAAGGTTTTTTTACAGAAAGGGTGATCAAGTACCGGAATGTTCTGCCCGGGGAGATGCTGCAGTCACCATCCCTGGGTGTGTTTAACAAAGCCTGGATGTGGCACTGGGTGCCAGGGCTTAGTTGAGGTGTTGGGGCTGGGCTGGACTCGATGATTTTGAAGGTCTCTTCCTACCCAGTGATTCTGAGATTTCTCCATGTTGGGGAAGATGTCACTGATGCTGAGTTATGTTCTTCCTGCCTGCACTTTCTGCTCACACACCTCTGTTGTCAGAGCCTGCAGCCAGCAAGTGATGGAGAGGAAATCTCTGTGTCCTGCCTCCATGGAAAGCAGAGGAACTCTCCCCAGAGCACAGCTCCCAACTCCAGCTGCCACCAGGAGCAGCCCAAGCCTGAAGGCGAATGGAGCTGGATGGACGGAGATGGATCCGGCAGCGTGGCCCTGCTCAGAGGGCAAGGACAGATTTCCCCTTCTCAGCTAGCCTGGCACAGTGCCCTGGGTGGGCACCTCCACGCTGGAGCCTGGCCCAGCTGCTGGAATGGTGCCACTGGCAGCTGCATTCCAAAAATTAGGGAACAAATGGAGTTCCTACAGCGCTACCAGTGCAGAATTCACCTCGCTCTCCCTCCACAGCCTGTGCCTCCTGTGCCTTCTATACTTGGAATTGGAACCAGGACAGAAGTTGCTGGTAAGGCTTAGAAACTGCAAACAAAAAAGATAAACTCCTCTCAAGAGAGATTATTGTTCCTGAGGGCTTTTGTAAGTGGTCAGCAAACCACGTGGTTGAAGGTGAAGCCTGGTTTTATATTCAAAAAGCACTTTGGAAAAATCTGTCACTAAAAGCTCTTTAGAAACTTGAGCAATTGTGGTTGAAGAAAGTCACTGCTGGAAAAATCTCTAGGGAACAACCTCCTGGAAGGTGCTAGGGGACTGGCTGACCATGAGCCAGCAGTGCCCTGGAGCAAAGAGCAGCAGCTCCTGGGCTGAGGAAGAGTTACCAGCACTGAGGGAGGTGGGTGATCCTTTTCTTCTGCCAAACACCACAAATTCAGTGCTGGGATCCCAGTTCCTGAGAAACAGGGACTTACTGGAGCCCAGTGAAGGTTGAGGGAGTGCTGCCTCTTGAAAAACGTGGAAGGTTTGGGAGGTTGAGAGAGCTGGGACTGCACAGGTTAGAGGAGAGAAGACTCGGGATCCTTGAGTAGAAATAAATGTGTATAAATAAATACCTGATGGGAAGGAGTAAAGGACAGGCAATCAGTGCCTTCTCAGAGTGCTGGTAGAAGGACAAGAGGCACAGACTGAAACACAGCAAATCCCATTTAAATTTAAGAAAAACTTATGGAGAGAATAGTAAAACCCTGGTTTTAGGTTGCCCAGAGAGAGCTTGTGGAGTCACCATCCTTGGAGAGCTCAGAACCTGACTGGATGTGGACTTTGTAGGGTCTGCCGTGCTGGGTTTAGGGTTGGACTTGATGATTTTAAAGGTCTTTTCCAACCCAAGTGATCCTGGAGTTGTTCTGGTTGAACCTGCTTTGGGGGGTTCTATTCAAACTGGAATTTTCTGACCCGCTGCCATTTGCTTCACTTTAATTTACACTTTATTCTACAGCAAGGACACAGAGAGTGCCCCAGCAGGGGGGACACCCCAGGACAGGGAGCCTCCCAGGGAAAGCTGGACAGAAACCAGACAGAACCCCAAGTTAAATCTGGACTCTTGTGTTTAACAGTTCACAATTGGCCCATCTGTAATTAATTGAATTAATTGATACTTTCAGCCTCCCACATCCTCCAGCAGGGAGTTCCACCATTTAGTCATTCATTGTGTGAAAAAGCACACTCTTTTGTATTTTTCTAAACCCACTACATCTCCATTTTTATAGACTTTAGCCAAGGCAGGGTTCCAGGAGGACCTCCTGAGGTCCTGGCTGAGTGCCACCCAAACAGGGAATGGAGCCTTGGCTGTGGGATCAGGAGGGCTGAGCTCCATTTCCACGTTTGACAGTGTGGAAATGCTTTTTTTCTTTTTTTTTTTCTTTCTTTTTTTTTTTTTTTGCCTTTTCACAGAAAAGTCACCAGTGACTGTTGGGTGTATAGTGCCCTACACTGCTATTTAATGAGCATCACAAATAAATACAAATCTCTGAACAGCCACTCCAAAGACTCAATTTTCTACAATACCACCAAAACCATGGCCCAGCTTCCAGTTATTATCCACTAAGTAACTCTATTATATTTGATTTATTTTTAAAAACCCAATTTATTGCCTAAAGACCAAAATAAAAAAAGGGAAAATGTTTTTAATTTCACAGAAATGTCTCTAGAAAATCCCTTAACTAAACCCAGTGTTTAATAAACCCATTAAAAAGGCCAAGTGACAACTTCTGACCCACCATTGTGCCACACAAAGAAAAACTTAATTGAAGGCAGCATTGATTTCATGCTGCCCACAGAACAGTCTAAATATTGCCATTCACAAGCAGAATAAAAACGGAGTTGCTCAGGCAGAATAAATACTAAAGACACAATTAAAAGTTAATTATCTTTTCTAAAGTAACCTCAAAACAGAGAAATGAAATCTGGGGCAACACATTGCTTCAAATATTGGTAGTGACAATATGGGTCAACAATCCAAAAGGACAGACAAGGCAGTATGTAATTTTATTCCAATTTAATCCCATTTCAGTCACTCAGGCTTCCTCAGAGCTACCAATGGGGAAAATCCCATGCTAACTCAGCAAAAATTGGCCCAGAAAACGATGAAAATCCATAATGTTAACCTAGAGCATTAACCACTTTATTAAAACATCCTTTTTCATTCAAGAGCCATCACATTTTCTGTTTAATAAGATTTAATAGAACGGAAAGGATTGAAATCACTATCAAGACATGGAAATAAAACTGTTTTTTCACCTTAGCTACAAGGGACATTCATTTAGCTATAAATACAGAATAAAAATGTGTTCAGCCAGAGCAGAGGTCACGCACTGTCCCTTTTTTATTGTTGCCAAAACCAGACGTTTGTGAAAAGACTACAGCAACAAATCCTAGGTTTAATCCAGGCAGTTCAAACTCATCCCAGTTGAGATGACTGGAGCACAGTGCCTCGGGAATGCTCCCCAAAGGTGCCCTTCTCCCCCCACTGTCCCCACAGGAAGCCTGGCCATGCCAGCACCCCTCCTACCCTGCCACACGCCCTGGCCAAGGACACCCCGAGGAGCAGCCAGAGGTGGAAAACCAATAAATGTCTGCAAAGAGCCCTTGTGGGTGGGTGGATGTGTCCCCTCTGAGCACAGCAAACCCAAATGAGTTCCACCATCACTCATCTCCCTCAGGCCAGGGAGCAGCTCCAGGGAGCCAAAGCAGGAACCCACTGAGGCCACCTCAGCACCAAACCCTCAGCAGATCAATTCTGTGGCAGCACAGGCAGGGAATTGTTCCAGAATCCATTGCAGTGGCCTCCTCTGAAATGTAGATCACAAAACCTTACAGATTTATTTACTGCAGCCTCAAAACTCCATCATCACAAACACAAACTCTACTTTTCTTTCTTTTCCATAGCCTCATCCTCAAATTCCACCAATGAAAGCACTAAGCAAGCAACAGCCATTAATTTTGTCATGATATAGAATTGTAGAATAACTAAATGAAGCTTTAGATTCACCTCTCCCCAAACTGCCAGCTCTTGTGGTGGGAATTCCACCAGGATTACCGAGGGCGTGGGACCACACCCCCCAGGACGGAATTTGGGGTGGCACCCAAGGAGCAGCAGGGATTCTGTGCCTCCGTGAGCACAGGGCCAGCTCTGGGACTGCCAGGCCAGCCCTGCAGAGATGATAACTCGGGGTGGCCCAGCTGCCTCTGCCTCAGAGTTAATTGCTGCTGAATGGTGGCTGGAATTTGCTTGGAACCAAACCAAGAGCTTGGCACCCACCCAGGATTATGTGCCAAGAATCTCTGAGATTACTCCAGCAAGCTCAGAGCAACAATTTGTCCGACCAATCTCTGATTTTAAGAATTTTTTTTTTTTTTAAGGGGCATTTGGGATTTGTGTTTCTTTCTCAGTTACAAGGCACTGAGAGTCCCCCTGACAGTTTAGGGAATTTCACATTCCTGGCACCCCTTTCACCCTGACAGGACCCAGGCAGAAAAATCAGAATGAGCTCCCCAGATAATTTTTATAAATAAATACATGAAGGGATCCAAAAAGACAAAGCAATAAAGCAAATTTGGTTTGGACCTTCAGGCACAGGCTTGTGTTCTCTTCCCTGTGACAGATTTGTCTGGGAGAAGTTAATTAAGAAAACAAACAAAGCACTGCTGATGTCCTGGGCTTGTTTCAAAGGCTTATCTGAAATCTTCAAAGAGCTGATTTAGAGCTGGTTCCAACCCAAAACCATCCTTGGAGTGGTGTCTGTCCCTCAGAATCCCTCCTTGGGGGTTCCCCCTCCATGTGAAGGACCTTTGGCTTCTCTCTGATCCCTCCAACCCACAGCACTCCCTACACAGAGTGGAAAAAGACAAAAAGGGACCACGGTTTGGTTTATTTCTTTCCTTTTCTCATTGCCAACTCACTTAGCATTGCCTTCTTCAACTCTATATTTTGGAAATATGCACTCATCCCTTACTTTTACTTGCATATGCATGACCATGGAACTAAAGTAAAAATTTAAGCCAAGCATAAAATTAAAAAAAGAAAAAACAAAACCCAAAACAAAGAAACAAAACCAAACCAAAACAACAAAAACCAAAACAGAAACAAACATAAAAAAGCCCCAAAAGAAACACAAGCACAAACAAAAAGCCCCAACAAGCCACCTAAACTACTTAAAAACTAAACAACAGTCTACAGGTAAGTGGAGTTCTAGAAATACAAAAACACATTTCCCAGCAATACACCTGTACTGAAAATCATTGTCTGCTCAGTGCTAAAATACACAAGAAAGCCAATTAAGCCCTGTGTTATTTCATTTCTGCCTGATTCACTCAAGCTGAGCTGTCTCTGCTCTGGCTCTGGGGCATTCCACAGGACCAGGGCAAAGGGGAATTTCTGGGACTGATGATTTAAAGGAAGCAAACCACACTTTTTCCCTCCCTGACCCTCAACCACCTCATCTACTTTGTTGCCAAGATCAAATTACCAAACAGGGAATTTAAATTGGTAATCCCTCCTCCTCTGCCACATTTTCTGCCTTCATAACCAGTAGCTCACTGGGGGCTGCTTCATCCCAGTAGATTTTTCGGTGCTGCCTCATTTCCCACCTCTCCTGTGCTCCCCTTCACGGCTGGATAAACAAATTCCCTGAGCCCCCCAGGCTGGGAAAGTACCAGGAGCTTTTTGTGAGCATCCCCCAGAGTGCCCATGTTGTTTTATTATTTTACACAGAGGGATTTAGAGCGGTTTAAAAGCCTGAGTTGTTTTTAGAGTGGCAGGAGCTGTGTACCCAACTGGTGAATTTTAGTAAACAAGCCACTCAACATTCACTGGAGTTCTGCTGTGAGCCTGGGCCTTTTTCAAGAGAGCTGGGCAGTGGCAAACCTTGCATTTATGCCACAGAGCTGGCAGAAACATAAGGTAAAACTGAGATCAAGGCAAAAAAATTCTAGGATAAAAAATGCCGTTTAGAAACCGTATTCAGGACCTTACTTCTTGGCATTTGGGGCAACTGAAAGTACTGACATTGATCAAATGTTTAATTTTGCAGAAGAATGAAGCTTCAATTTATTTTTATTTGCAAATTTGTGTGAAACATAAAAGCATTTGGCCAAAAACTGGAAGGTTATTTGAGAAGCCAAATGTTGTTGCTCCATTTTTTAAATGAAGCATTTGGTTTTTAATTCCTAAACAAGATTTTGTTTCAAAATGTAATAAGTGAAAATAGAGAATTCAAATGTTTAAAATAAAAATACTTTTTAAAGCTCTGGTCTGTGTGAAATGTTTTCTATTTGTTCTGCTAAAATATCAGTGTGCAAACAGAACTGAAGTGCAGAATCACCAAGAACCAGATCCCATTTCCCATTTTTAGGGGTTCAGCAGCACTTTTTGATTCAAGTATTCTCTGGAACTGAGAATCTGGAAAGTGAAAAATCAGTGAAACTGGAAGTGAGAAATCAGTGAACCCTTACCCCAAACTGCACCAATATCTGCAGATTTCCTGCCCAACATTTTCTCAATGCATTTCATTCCCTCTCTGCTTGTGACACCCAAAAATTTTATTCTCTTTTCCTTATTTACAGATCTAAATTTCAGCAGCAGTGTGGGGTTGGCCCTCGTGGGACAAAACCCATTTTATTCTTTCTTTTCCCCAGTGGCATCAAAAGCTGCTGCTGCAGCCAGGACTCTGGGGAAAATTCTGGGTAAAGAGCAATTCATTGAGCCTCAGTTTTTAAAGCAGCTGCCTATAAAAATCCATGTGGGAAAATCCGTTTGCATGTGGAAACTGAGACTGTGCACACAGCTAAGGAAGATTTTCCTTAAAATATTAATGATCTCTGTAGGAATTCCTGTATTACAGAGTTTTCTGGGATTAAATGTTAACACATGAAAATTTATCTCTATGAATACTCATCTCAGAGGAAAGAATATGAAGTCACAGAATGCACCACAGCCAAATGTGAAATTAGGGAAATGTTGATTTCCCATCCTGTCATTTATCCTCATGGGCAGTTTTGGTGATAAAACATCAGTGTGAATATGTGGGTGTGTGCTTTATCAAGCAGAAGGGAGAAAAAACTGTGCAATGGGAGGTAAAGAACAAAAATTGGGACAATAATCCAACAAATCATTCAACAGCCTAAACCAACCCTACACCAGCACAGTGGAGTTACTTTACCCATAAGGAAGGAAGAGGCAGCAATGCAGTAAATCCCATATTTAAGCAGAAATGTCACACAAATTTTAGTGGATACCAAAATCCTGGCAGTAAATCCTGAGGGAAGCACCTTTCAGCCTTACACCAAGCACCTCTCCCAGGGCAGGTTTGGGGGGTGCACACTCTACTTTTCAGCAGATGTTTGCCCAGCCTTCTTTTTGTTGGGTTATTTTGAGAGTTCAACTCTTACTCCAGATCTAGGGTGGAAATAAAAAGAGTTTCAGAAATGCCAGGGGGATTAGAAAGCATTTTTTTGTACAGGTCTTGAAAGAATAATCTTTAGGAGCGCTCAACTTTTTAAAGAGCAAATTCCAGATTTTCTGCAAGCAGCATGTCATTCCACCAGTGTAGTGATCTTATCTTTTCCTTTCTTTCTCTCATTCCTCTGGAATAATGAGATTAAGAATCCTACTAGTAATTCTTAAAATAGCTCTATATTTCCAGTGCCTCTTTTTATATGGCATCATAAACCCATCACAGAAATAACATGGAATATTCATTTGCTTCACTCACTGACTCCCCCCACTGTGTGCAAGCTCCCTTGTCATTATTTCCTCATTAATATCCATCTGCCACTTAGCATTTCCATTTACCAATTCTGAATTTCATCTGAAATGAGTACTTTTAACAAAGGCTTTTTCTCTGCTAGAAGACTGGACTTCTAAAGTAGCTGACAGAGTGAAGTCATTGATACTATTTGTAATCCTTTAAATGTTCCCATTTAGGCAAAAAAACGCCCTCTTAAGTTTCTCTTGTATTTCTTTTCAGGTTCCATGATGAAAGCAGTGGGAAATCTCTGCCTGCCATGCCCATACTCTGAGTTAATGTGTGGATCCTGTCTCCCTCCAGTGGCAACTGCACCAGCCATAAAATCTGATATTAAAGTGCAATTGCAACTCTCTGAAACTCAGATGATGCCTCTCCACTGCCAAGGTTGCTAAGGGGTTGCAGGGGCAGCTGAAGGAGATTCCATGTGGCCCAGAAAGCCCAGAGAAATTTAAAAATGAGCCCATTCTTTCAACAAGTCTCTTCTCACTGCCCAAACCTGCTCAGCTTACTGCTGCTTGAGCAGCAAGAGCAAGATACACAGGGAGGAGCCATGGGAAGAAGGAAGCAAATTATTTGTTTGAAATGAAATTAAAATTATTCAAATTTTAGAAGGAAGCAAATTATTTGGGCTTGAAATAACACCCCAGAGCCATAACTGGAGTTCAGAAAGTCCCTTTGGCACATAAAATTGACAGTCACAACGTTATGCTGGTGAATAAACCAGAGTTGTCTGGTGAGCCATGAAAAGGTGAGTTACATGCACTGACACACCCCAAAAGTTTGTCTGTGGGATTCAGACTGAGCCTTTCCCACAGAATACATAAATTTACCTCAAACCTTTCCACTTAAATGCACACAAAACCTTTTCACTTAAATATTCCCACAAGATTTGAACAATATAAAACCCGATGTGGTGAGCAAATACTGAGCTGCTCCAGGCACCACAGAGTTCTTCTGTGCCCCTGGGTGTCTCCACCCCATCCTTTTGGAACGTGTGTTCCCAACCAGATTCCTGCCAGGGAATGGGATGCAGGGAAAATGCAATGTGCTCCCAGGTCAGCCCTTCAGGGTTGATTTGGGGGAAATGGGGAATCCAGCCCAGGAGGGATTTCTGGCCTTGTTCAACACCTCTGCCCTTTCACTGCATTTGGGATTTGTTGCTCTCCCTACTCTTTAAAGCCACATAATCCATAGTGCAAGTGAGAAATCAGTGCAGCACATATTAAATTAAATAATCCCTCATTGGGGAGGTTATAAACTGCATTGTAAGAAAAATATCTCTAAGCATCACACTGAGCTGCATCCTTGAATTTAATTCCTTACAATTTCAAACCTCAGTAATTTGTAATGATGGTGCAAACAGCAGAACTGGACAAGAATTAATTCTTTTCCCAGTTTAAATTTAAAGTTAAAGTTTAAATTTGGGTAGGGGATTCCTACCTAACAGCAACTCAACAACCTTACCTCCAGCAGCAAGACTTTCTCCTTTTTACTGAGAGAACAGTCTGAAATTGAGATTATTGCTTGTTCAAAGGTCCAGGTAAAGGGGGAGTTGTAGTTATACAGATAATACATTTGGCTGAGGATTTTCATCCTTGCAGCCTTTGTATGGATTTCTGACTTTGACTCTTGGTTTAATTTACTCCTGCCTGGTTCAGACTGTGAATATCTGCTAGAGGGAAACAATGCAGAGAATGGGACAGGAAAGAGAAAGAAAGAAAAGAAAGAAAAGAAAGAAAGAAAGAAAAGAAAGAAAAGAAAGAAAGAAAGAAAGAAAGAAAGAAAGAAAGAAAGAAAGAAAGAAAGAAAGAAAGAAAGAAAGAAAGAGAAAGAAAGAAAGAAAAAGAAAGAAGGAGGAAAGAGGGAGGAAAGAGGGAGGAAAAAGAGTAAATTCCATCCCCTTTGTGACAGCAGGTGGACATCTTCCTCCTCTCATTGCTACTATTTTTTTCCCAGGAAATTTCTTTTTTTTTTTTGTTTAAATTGCTGCCCAACTCTTATAAAAGTCCAAAATGCAGTAAATTACTGAAGGGTTTACTAACTTATTGGTGCCAAAACTCTGGAAAGATTCAGGATGTTTGACCTGTCTCTGAACCATTTTTCCGAGTACTATCCTTAAAAACTCACCAACCAGTATTGAAGATAGCCTAATTGAGCAGTTTCTCATTCCACTGCAAGTTTTTCACTTAGGGAATCATGGTATCATTAAGGTTGGAAAAGACCTCTAAGGTCGTTACCTGTCACATTAAAAAAAAAAAAAAAAAAAGCATCCAAAAATTCAAAAATTCTCCAGCAATCAGAGAGGATTTCATTGCCAAAATTCCAAGGTTTCTATTGTAAGGATCAGCAGGTTTAAATGCAGGGCAGGTCTGAAATCCACTACTCAGCAACCTGGACTTTCTGAGCATGAAAGCACCCAAAACTGAAATCCCAATTTCTTTTAGAACCTTTTTTTTTTTTTTTGATAAAGCAGAGCCCCGATATTTATGTTTCAATGCAGCAGTTTGCTCCACTCTCAGAGGCAGAAAAGAGGATTTTCCTCTGCCTTGGAAAAAGGCTTCACTGGCCTCGAGGTGGCGATAGGATTGTGGATTCCAGGGCTGCAAATCCTAAAATTGAATCAATCTGCATTACTTCTTCTTCCTAGAGCAACTCAGCCCCCCCTAAATTTTGGAAAAAAAAAAGTTAAAGGAAGAGACATTCTCAAATGCTTTTGCAGTTTGGGTTTTCAGATCAGGATTTAAGGAAATATCACCTCCACACTGATCCAGTATTCCCAAATTTCTCTCAGCTATATGTATAATATAATTAGACTAATTGGAAAGCAACTGTTTGCAGTTTTGGTGAGCAGCATCTTTTTAAAAGACTCTTATTATTTATGTGCTGAAACAAATTAATATCACATTAAGGAGGGAAAAAAACCACAACAAACTCATCCTAATACAAAAATTAAGGAAATATTATGAAAAATTACAATTTCCAGGGGGGGAAAAAATGTGCTTTTATTTTAGAGCGACTTTCTACCAGAAAAAAAAGTGTTTTCTCTGAAAGAGATGTACTAAAATGCTCTTTTTCTCTACAACCACACATGAAAACAGCCTAAATGCCACACAGGAAAAAGCATTTTTTCATCCAGAGGGCAATGTGAGGAAAAGAGGGATCTTAGTAGTATAAAATCTATCCAGAGTAAGTGGGTTTTCAGGTTAAGCTGATGCTCAGTGCTGTGCACTTCTGTTTGGTACTCATTTTCAAGCAGGAAAATCCAGCGGGCTCCTAGCCAGTCAGCCAAATCTCAATGCCAAGGAAATTTATGGGAAAAGTCCTTCTGGAAGCCATTTCCCAGTTGTAACCTGCACACCCCAGCTGCCTAAAAGTGAGTACTCCTGGCTGAGCTACCAAAGAATTGCAGAAATGTTTCTGCCCCCACAAATCTTATTGCAGTTTTAATGTTTTCCCATCGCAAATAAAAGACCTGAGAAACCTAAAATCAATTTACCTGTCATGGCTCTGATTTTCCTGCACCTGATTAATTTGGCTTCGTTCCTCAAGCTCAACATTCTCGTGAGAGTTTATCAGAGATGAAGTACAGCCTGTATTCTTTCCAGAGAAATGGAAATTTGTCCAAGATTTTGGAAATCAGCTGTTCAGAGGAGTGTGCAATTGTGGCTGTGCTCATAGGTGCTCTTGTGAATATGTTCATTAAAACAATTCACAACTTTAAAATTTAAAAAAAAAAAAACAAAACAAAAACAAACGGCAACTTGGCCAATTTTTAGCTTACAAACACACAATAAACAAGAAAGCTTTATTCTTATTTTCCTCCCCTTTTTAACAGGCTGCTGTTACAGCAGGAGTTACATTGATGTGATTTTCCACACAATTATCCGTACTGTTACTTCCTAACCCATCAACCTGCCACATCTGCCACTCCCTAAACTTCTCCCAGGCACGAATGTTTGCAAAATCCTGTTACAAAGAATTGAATGTTTTGCCCAGAAAGGCTCAGTGAGCACCACACACAAGTACGATCACATCTTGAGTGCCTTAAATCTGTCGAGGGACAAGCAGAACCATATTCTGAGTCAGGCTTGCACACAAACCCCATAACAATCCCATTAACTTGCTGAAGCACTGCTTTTGTGGGAGTTATAACTCAGCAAAGATCCCTTGTTTAAGCTATAAACAGCACCTGTATCTCCCAGATTAGGGCAGAGGGACATGTTTCAAGCCAATTTGAGCATGAAGATTACTGAGACCTTTTTGTTGATGAAGGAAAACACTTCTGAGGCTCAAACAGAACTCCAGACTGTTCCAGATTCCACTGATGCAACACAAAGAGATTGGCATGAGCTCTACACATGCTCAGGACAAAAAATGGCATTTTCAGAGTGAAAGGATTGGGTCTGCTGGAGAGATAGAAAATAAAAATGAAATGGAGACCAAAGCCCTTGGAAGCTGAGGGGAGCTGCAAAGATGAATAACTGCTCAAAAAGCTTTAACCCACCGTGGAATGCAAATTGCACAAAGACAATAGAGTCGAGAACTTCAAACTGAAGCGAGCCTTGAAGAGAAATTTTATGTATTTAATCCCCAGTAAACATAGCTGGCTGTGGGGCTCAAATACTTCTCTCCTAATGCAGACCCAGCACCCTCCCTGAAATATTATTGAAACAGGCCTGCAACTGAAGAGGAAAACAAATTCTGCTGGTAAACATGATTTATGCTTTGGCAATAGGGAGTGAATCCACTGAAATGAGGGAACATGGAGACTGGAAGCACGAATCTCCAGGTAGTTTCAGTTGTGCTCCTCAGCAAAAAGCTCTAGAACCAATTGACAAGAGGTTTATGGAGGGAGGGGAGGTTATCCTAATATTTGTGGGTTTCAACATTAAATTCTACATTTCCATAAAATGGAGAATGCCTATATATCCCTCTTACTACCATTGTAATTTGCACTAAAGCTGAACCAAAGGCTATTTTTGAAATAAAACTAGTTGTGCCAAATTCTAGTTTTAAGTCTGAAGAACTAAGCTTCCTCTGTTTCTTGAGCAGTGACTAAAGATTGCACCCATTAGTCTGAATGCTTTCTTCAAGTATTGAATTAATTATTCTCAACTACATATTTCAATTTTGGTGGAATGATGGGTTTTTCCAACACAAAAATAATTCTCTAAAACCAATGAATCCTACAATTCAACTACCTGCATTGGTGTTCACCATCTCTGTTATGGCACATTTTACTTCAGCTTCTTTTTATTAAAAGGTAGAAAGGCTAAAATCTACTAAAAGGTTTCAGTTACAAACCCAACTGCAGAACAAGAACTTGTCAGTGAAAGTCTCTGTGAACCTGAGGAGGAATTGCTCCTTAAAGCATTCCCAAAAGGAATTCCAGCACCACACATGTGGGACAAGCAGACACATCCCACGTGTCTCCATTGCTTTGTGCTTCCCAGGCTGCTCCCACCAACACCACGGCCTTTGCAAATTGTCATGGCAACCACCAATTTCTTTACAAGTGTCACCAGGGTAGTAAATAGGCATATAAACTTTCCCTGGAGCTGGCAATCGTGTCCCCTAAGCCTGGCAATCGTGTCCCCTAAGCCTGGCAATCGTGTCCCTTAAGCTGGCGTGCCCTCCCTCAATGACAAACACTAGCAAGGGTGTCAGTGGCACGCAGGAAATCCACAGGCAGGGCAAAATCCTGTTAAGAGCCTCTAGAAAAGCACTGGGCAAGGGAAGGAAGCAGCTCTTAAACAGCAGCAATGAGCCCTGCTCATCGAGGAGTTCAGCTCTCCTGTGAGGAAAGGCTGGGAGAGCTGGGATTGCTCAGCCTGGAGAGGAGAAGCTTTGGGGTGACCCAAGTGTGGCCTTGCAGGGCCTGGAGGGGCTGCAGGAAAGGTGGAGAGAGAGGATTTACAAGAGCCTGGAGGGACAGGACAAGAGAAGATGGTTGCACATTGACAGAGGGCAGGGCTGGATGGGATATTGGGAATTGGGAATTGTTCCCTGAGAGGGTGGGCAGGCCCTGGCACAGGGTGCCCAGAGCAGCTGTGGCTGCCCCTGGATCCCTGGCAGTGCCCAAGGCCAGGCTGGACACTGGGGCTGGGAGCACCTGGGACAGTGGGAGGTGTCCCTGCCATGGCAGGGGTGGCACTGGGTGCTCTGTAGGGTCCCTCCCAACCCCAACCATTCCATGACTCCACACAGCAAAGCCCAGGGTGTGGCACAGGATCAGGGCACCCAGAGCACTGCTGGGGAAGGCAGGGGACACCTGCAGCTCCAGCCCCACACCCAGGGGTGAAACACCAGCTCAAACTGGGGTGAAACACCAGCTCAAACTGGGCAGAGCAAACTGGTGCCAGCCCTGTGCTCCATAACCATGGCAGACAATTCCTTGGAACCAGGCTGGATTGCTGGAGTCACTGCACACTGAGCCTGTTGGAAGGTGCTAACAAATATCTGGGAGTGTGCCAGAGAATCCTGGCTTTCCCTGTGGTCAAGGGCTCATTTCTCAGCTGACCTGAGGCCACCTCTGCTGAAGGTGCAGCTGGAATTCCAAAGCCAGCACTGGCACCACTTCCACAGCCCTTCCACTTCCCATCCGTGCTGACACGCAGCACAAACATTGTCAAGTCCAAAAGACACAATGTGGTCAAATTTTCATCTAAAAGTATGCAATCTTTTAAAAGGATCATATTCTTTCTGTTGTTTTGGTTTGGTTGGTTTTTTTAGTTTTTGTTTGATCTTTGTGTCTTTTTCTGTAGAAATATTACTTGCTTAAAGCAAACATTACAGATATTTCAGATGCCCCAAGGAAATTACCTGAAGGAGCCCCTCTATTGTCTTTTATTTAGTTTTATTTTATTTTTTTATTTAAACAAAATGCATGTTTAAAGTAAGCAGAGGTTTAAAAAGATTATGCTGACACATCTTCAGTAAGCAGATTAAAAAAATTCATTTCGACAAATATTCCAAAATTCCCTTCTATCTCCTTCTCAGGATCCATTTAATAAT
The DNA here is from genome assembly GCA_013396995.1 of Dicaeum eximium. Classification (NCBI taxonomy): domain Eukaryota; kingdom Metazoa; phylum Chordata; class Aves; order Passeriformes; family Dicaeidae; genus Dicaeum; species Dicaeum eximium. The sequence goes on along the minus strand of VWZP01006286.1, from coordinate 171,255 downwards.
GCAATAGCCTCAGGAGAAACACTGTGTAATGTCTTTTACAGTGCCAAAGCAGATCAGGAAAATGCTGTCTGTGACCTGTCAGGTTCTGTAGAGATTGTGTCACTTCCCCCTTTCAATATCACACAAATGATGGACAATAACTGTTTTATTGTAATACTCTGTCACTGGAAATAAAATAAAATAATAAAAAACAACTTAATCTATTATTTCCGTGTTCTACTCTACATTGGAAACAACAAAACAGGCAGATTTCCTGGTTTGAGCATTTCATTCCTCCTCAGTTGCATATTCTGCTATAAAGATAGCAGTCATCTGAATGAATAATTTCTCTGTTAATTCTGCCTGAGATTTAGATTTGGAACGAGCAAAGAACCAAAAAATGGCTAAATCCCAGTTAAATTTGTTCCCATTGAACTGGTGGCAGTGCTCTGGTCCCTCAGTGGCAGAAGCACCAGCTGCAACTGGCTCTGACAATCTCCCATTCTGGGCTCACTAACCTGACCCCGGGCCACCTGTAAGCACGAGGCATCTCACCTGAGACCAATTCTTCACCCAGAGTGAGCCCAAGTCCCATGGGGCACACACAGAATTCCCTGTTGAACAACCTGGCTGTACCCCCAGCTCCTTGTAAATCCATTAATGTGGGATTCAGTGTGGAATTCCAGTGGTTCTGGATCTCCTTTCACCAACACCACACAGATAATTTACCTCCAGGCTAGCAAAGGGCCTACTTTTATTTGTTTTTCCCTGCAAAAGCAGTTTGGAGCAGAATAGAACACAACAAACATCTCAACCTGCTGCATATTAACTCCAAAACAATCCATTTGGTGAATTCTGCCCCTCTTCTGAGGGATGATGCATCCCATGTAGAACACAAAGTGATGGCCTTCATCTGCTGTGGTTAAAAAGCTTTTGGCATGAGGATTAATTAGCACCTTGAGCACACATCTGGGGACCAGCAAGGTACTTTCAAATTTAAAAAATTATCTGTTCCAACACCCCAATTCCACATCTCCACTGAGGAACAACTCCCCAGCGGCCACTTGTGTTCAGGCTTGGATCCCAAGGAGCTCTTGCAGTTTTTCCCAGTGAGAAAGGCAACCAAACACGCCCGTGGTCCTACCTGTGGGTCCGAGAGCCGCGAGATGTCGGGGTAAAGGTAGAATTTGATGCCCTCGGAAGCTCCGGGTAACGTCACCCCCCGGATCAGCAGGATCATCAGCATGATGTAGGGGAAGGTGGCTGTGACGTACACAACCTGTGGGAGGAAATAAACATCAGTGAAGGATTTTCTCAAACCACCTTATTTTCACCTCTGCTGGAGGAAAAGTGCTTTGGATGCCTCTATGCGGGTGAGTTTTGTCCTCCAACCGTGTTCCCCCCTAAACTCTTCAGGTTTTGTGGGAGATGTCAGCACTTTTTTATAGAGATTGGGAAGTTCTCTGGAAGTGTATTATTTCCAAACACAGGTACTCATGATAACAAGTAATTAATTATGTATATATTATAACAATACAAGCAATGGATTCTCGGTCACCGCATAATTATTAAACTATTAAATTATTATTAAATCCATGATTTCTCTTCAGACTGCTCTGCCTGCATATCTGGGTTGCAGGAATAAGCATTTCATCAAGCCCAAAGGTTAAATTCTATCCATATCTCCTTGGGATTTGATAGAGAGATTTGATTTTATCTTACAAAGGACCTTCAGGCAAAATTTCTGAGGTGCTGAACCCCAGCAATTTCTGTTTTCACATACATAGCCACACATTTTTTTTTTCCAGAAATCAGTTTGTTCTCTGGGGAGCAACAGGATGCATTCAAGAAGTCACATTTTCCAAATGACAAAGGAAGTAGAACTGGTCCTGTTTCACAATCCCAAACCTGAGAGCAGCACATGGCTACTCGAACTCAGAGAAGGATTAAATGATCAATTCCATGGCACCATCAATATTTTCTTTATGTGAGAACAACCTCTCTAGAAATTTAACTCTCTGTGATTTCCTGTGGCCTTTTCCACCTGTTAGATGTTACTCTTACACCTGCCTGGCACCAGTCAAAATTAGTTAAGCTGCAAGAATGGAAAAAAATCATATGCTGAAAAATACAACCTCAAAAAAAAAAGTGTTTTAAACTCAGGAGTCCCATACCTGTCTCCTATGTAAATGAAAGGGATACATCAAAGAATGGACCTGTGAAAGGATCCTCAGACATGTTTTTGTAATTAATAAACTGAAATTGGATTTTCAGACTATTTAACCTCAAACATTAAATGATCTCATGTGCCTCATCAGGTACCCTCAAAAATGGAGGAACTTGAATTTCCCAGGAAATGGAGAGCACCCTTTTATTCCTATAGGTCCCAAAACCCTGAATTGATGAATTCCTAGGTCGATACAATGCAAAATGGGAAGTTTTATGCCAGTGCTTACATTTGTTGACTGTTAGTGGGAATGCAAAGTGCTGTGACTGGCTGAGTTCCAATAGACCTTGTCTCTCCACATTTGGGTTTCAAATAAAAAAGGATCAGCAGCTAATGAAAATTAAAAACTAAACACATGGGATGGACACGTCCTGCTCTGAGCCTTAAATTGGGTGGAATGGATGGAGTAGCCAGCTAATGCCTTTCATTTATTTAGGTGCTTGCCAGCTATTTTTCCCTCCTTGTTTTAAATCAAAAGTTGCATTTAACAGAGGGTCGTCAGCAGACACATCCATTTTATGGCACTGAAGGCCTTGCACCTGAATATCTGCAATATTTCCTTGCATTTCCTTCCTTCCCTGCTTCCTGCACATCCCACGTGCCTGGAACTCTCTACCTGAGCCAACCTTGTAGTCTGGCAGAGGCAGATTCCTTCCCAGGTTGTGCTGGGAGGATTTCCTCTCCCATCTCCACCCAGGAAAAGCCAACACCATTCATCTGTGCGGCCAAGAGAGGCCAGGGAAAGGGATCTGTGCACTCCCACAGCAGCAAGGGCTGCAAACACAACCTCTAAGGAAATTTTGGGCCATCAGGGCAGCTCTGCCTCAGCTTTAGAGGAGCTCTCTGGCTGCCATGCAGAAAGGAGACAAAAACAAAGCACCCCTGGCTCAGTATTTCTGGCAATAAACACCAATACAGGCATGCAGAACCACAGTGAAAGGGACACCAAGGAAGCAGGAGTGGGAAAGGTGGACAGATCCCCTCTTCCCAAGCCCACTGGCGCTGCTGATAATTGATCACACAGCTCGCAAGGATGAGAGTTCTCATTTTACTTCTCTTCTACTTCACCAGGTGAGTGCACTGTGCTGGGAGAGAGCCTTAATTCCCATTTTCTCCCCCTCCCCAGGAGCTCCTGAGGTGAGGCAGGATGGGGAATTTAGGAATCAGCACCATTATTAGAATCATCATCACATCTGTCGGGCATTAAAAGTTTCCTGAATTGTTTTCTTTTCTTTCAACACATCGAACCTCTCTGAATATCAATGTGAACACAACTGTTTCTAATTACACCACATCCTGTTTTAATTGACTTTAATTGCTTGGTATGTTAATTTGCATCCCAATGCTCAAATGCTTTTTTTAAACCCTTGTCAGAGCCATGCCAATGTTTAAGCAGTTGGAAACGAAATAAAAATTTCTGGCAGGCAAGTTTTTGCACCAAGTTCTTCTCTTACAATGTGATCGAAAGAAAAATTTACAATGCTGTTTAGACATACAAGTAGGTGGAAATGCACCCAACAACTCTGAACTATCCCTGGGTGGTTAACTGGAAGTACATTGGAACCAAAGGTCCTGAGAATGGATATTTTATTAACTGCCACGAGGTTTAAGTATCAAAGAATAGGAAATAAGTTGAGTAGCAAGTGCTGGAAATTTAAATACTAAAACCTTAAAGAGGCTTAGATGCCACTCAAGGTTAATCTATAGATATTGAGGTACCTATGAAATGATTTCATGAGTGAGACACCATAAAGATTTTGAGAACTGAGCTAGATTTCAGTTTTACCTTTTCATACCTAAATAAGTAAACAGCCCAAATATGTGCCCGTGTTCCTATTTATCCCTTGGGACTGCTGAAATTAAACAAAAAGGTGTTTTTCTGAACACTCCAGGCAGAGCATGCTGCAGGGTGAGGGGATCTGCCTTTTGAGGACAAGCAGAAGAAATTCAGGATAACCCTGTTGAGAACAAGAAGGAAGATTTCCATGCAGTGAACTGAGCACCAACCCATGGAAATCTCAAAGCCCCAGATCAGATTTCTTTGGCCAAAGCTGTTTCAGACCACGCCAGCCTGAGCTCCATGCACTTGCTCACAGCAACAGAGGCAGTGAACCTTCCTCCTTCTCTTGGCCCTTGCTAAGAACACACAACCAGAATTCCTGAATTAACTCTGACTTGGAGGCCAGGGAGTTGATGGAATTTGTTGGAATCCAGGGCACAGAGAATGTCCCTCTGCCTGTTTTAATAGGCTCTGACCCTCAGCAGAACTCTGCTTTTAACCTTAATCCATGGGAAAAATTGCCAAGGCTTTGGGATGAGTTAGAGCACACAGGTGGGAATTAGATAGTAGTTTGTCACAGGGTGAAGAATTTAAGGTTTTAGGATTTTAATATGAGAGTGAATAGGAGACAAGATGGAGGATTTTGGATGTTGTCCCTTCTTCCTTCTTGTCCCTCCTCAGCTCCATTTTCTGTAGCACTGGTGGCACAAAGTTATTGGTCAGAGAAAGCAGCAGTGTGGAAGTGACGTGAATGGATCAGTAGAAGTTATTGGTAGAAAACTAAAAACAAAGTAGGTGTTAGAAAGTCATTGGGTTAAACAGCTTTAAAAGGCCTTGGTTTGGGTGTTTGGGGTCCATTTTGTTCCTGGCTTCTCACATGCTGGTTCTGGTGTGCAGACAGAGCTGGACTTAAGAATAAACAAAAACCTGAAGACCAAGAGAAAGAGAGTCCTGCTCGTTCTTCACCCTTGGAAAAGAACTCAGCAGGGGAACCCCCTCCACAGGGCCCAGGTGGTTGGGTTCCCACTCTTGCTGGGACCAAAAAAACCAACAGAATTCTCCCCTGCAAGCTGCAATGTTCAAGCTTGTTTGCACTATAATGAACCAACTGCATTTTATAAACAGGATAAAATTGATCTTGATGCTTCAGGAAATCACTGGCTTGCTAAACCCTGTCCCCTACAATCCTCTAATGCTCCACTGGGCTGTAAACACGAGGAATATCGATGCAGGAATTGCCAGAGATTTGCCAGAACTCACTATTAAAGTGTTTATGGAAAATCAGACCTGCTCCCATGCCCTGCTCATCCTTATTTTTCACAGAGTGCTTTAAGCCTCGTTTAATATATCTTTATTTTTTATTTATTTGAAACCATGACCATGGAGAACCAAAGTGAAACATCAACTGTGCCCACACTGCACTACACTCCTGTGTGGAAAAACTGCTCAGGAACCAAAATTTCACTGAGTGATGCGACAAGGAAAAGAGTAATTTTTATCCAGGAGAACAAATTGGCACAAATATAGAAATGTAATTATCATATCCTGCCTGGCAGCTCTGCTGTCTGAGTAGACACAGCCAGGAACCACCAATTTGGGCAGAATTTCCATCAAAAGTTTTTAAACTGTCCCACGAGCCACTGTCAAACCAGACTTGGTTTCACTGATACTTGCCAGTTTCACAAATTCTGACTTCCTAGATGGTACCAGCAGATGATAAACACAGTAAAAGATTTTCTTTACTTTTTCAACTGCCATGGGATAGTGTGAAATATTCCATGCAGCATAGTTTGGAAAAAAGGCTTTTCTTCATCTGACTCTACACCATCTACAGAGCTACAAGTGACAACTGAAAAGGGAGATTGTCCACATTAATTTGATTTACAGGAAAAATGGTATAAAATGGTATAAAGGAATGACGGCTGATTCACAAGGTTTTGAAAAACATGTCAAAAGGGAGAAAACATTCAAGGTCCACCTACATTTTAAAGCTAAAATTTCATATGCAGAGAAAGAAATGCAAGCCAAAACCCCAGAGAACACCAGGTAAGTGGAATTATATAACTGGAATGAGGGGAGGGGGTTAGAACCAGCAAAATGGCTGTTTTTCCTATTTTCTCTGTGTGTTTCATGGATTTATTCAGCATCATCTTCTGATTGTCATCTTTGTCTATCCACAGAGGGAATCTTGCTCCAGAATAATTCTGGTAAACCATCCTTAACCAGATTGCCTTTGAACTGCAGAATTCCTTCTAAATTACCACTGAATCCTGTGTGACTGCAGACAACCTCACTCTGACCAGGAATAAATTCAAACCCCAACAGCTGAGAAAATTTAACGAGATTTGAGGACTGAGAAATAAGTATCAAAAAGGAAAAATTCATTGGGAATAAAAATTCAATGAGATGAGCCTGAAGAAAGGGACCAGGAGAGGACACTCGGTGAAGGGGTGGGAGAACCTGAGTGGTCACAGGAAGCAAAAGTTTCCATATGAAATAATACTGCAGAAAGGAATAATTCCAGCACCACATCACGCTGAGGTCATTGCCTGGGACACAGAAAAATCCCTACCTGGCAGAGCTCTGCAAATCCCAGTTTTTTTCCACACGGTGGTGAAGGCAATAAATAAATAAATGAAAGTCTGAGCCCCGCTGGAATGGTTTCCTTCACAATGAAATGAAAACTTCACCCCAAAATTCACAAAATTAATTTTAAAATTAATTTTAAAAAAAACTAAAACCAAAACCCAAAACGTTCTGTTTAACTTTGGCATTCTTTTAACCGAATGGGTGGAAGGGAGATCTCTCTTGAATGAAAAATGCTTTAACAAGCCAAAGTTATGATTTAGAAGCCTTAATCCCACATTAAAAATGGGTAAAAACCCCCTATTTTCCATATTTTTTGCAGCACGAATTATTCTTTACATTGGGTCTGACTTTATACACTTTTCAGCACTTCCCAAATTCCATTTCAAATATTCTTTGTTCAATAAAACTACCTGCCTGTAGCGCAAAGTTCCAAAAGAAAGAGAAGTTATGGTGGAAGGCTGAATCAAAAGTGCCCTATTAGAAAGCCAGGCATGCAGCTAAAATTGGAAAACAATGAGAAAGCACCAAGGGCAGACAATATCCATGCACAGCAGCAGCTCATTTTCCCAGCTGAATTGAGTGAACAATTCACTTCCATGATGAGCTACTTCTCCCCATAAATATTCCTGAAGCAGCAGCAAGTTTTCTAAATATGTGTTATTTCCCAGCTCATTCCAACAGCTGGGTTTGTTCCCAGCTCACCCAGGAGCATTAAAATCAAGATCTGTCTTCTTTCTGCTAAAATTGCTCTTCAGGCTTGGTAGTTCTTTTGATGAGGTCTACAGCCTTCCTTTTTAATAATAACTAAAAAATCAGTGCACTGTCTAGAGCTAATGTAAAGGTAGATTTCCTTGTATTTGAGCAAAATATCTGTAATTAGGCAGATCCTGCCCCAAAACATTCATTTGTAGGACGACCAAGAACAGAATATGCAGACTTGTCCAAAAGTCCCAGTCATGGAGACCAGAACGCACAAAAGTACCCAGAGAAAATGTAGAAACAGTGGATTTTATCCCATTGCTGGAATCATTTATGTGAGCACCTGCATTTAAAAATGATAGTAAATTATATTTAAAATAAATAAATAATAATAGCAAATAAGTTTATTAATAATAAATTGTTAAGAATAAATAAATACATAACGGCAATGCAGATAACCAGACTAATTCTTGATACATGCACAGCTCAATAATGACCTAATCAGAGACAAATAATGTGCCAACAGCTTCAAAAAAAGGGGGAGTGATCATAAATAATGGGCTGGATCCTGAAAAAAATGACTTTAAGTCACAGGTCCTTTTATTTAAAGGATTCATTCCAGCCTGAATTGGCCTTGGTCAAGTTCATAGTGCCAAATTCACAGTAAAATTTACACATTGTACAAATCAGGTTTTGGTGACTGCTCTGTAGTGTTTTTAAATGTTCACAAGTGAATCCACACTAAAAAAAGGATCAACCTGAACTAAAAACTGAGTGACTGGTGGAAACGTTTCATTAATGTTATTACATTTTTGCTGTCACTAAATACCAAAAAGAAAAGCATTTATCTATTTCATAGATCAATACCTATAGCAAATACAACTCAAGGGCTCAGTGCCTCCACCCAGTGCTTCCTCAGTCTCCAAAATTATATTTTCCACAGTCAACATTAATCCTCCACTCTCCAACTGTTCTTAGAGGAGTTATGTTGATGGAAAAAGCGAAGGCTGCAACAACCCTCAACACCAAGGTGCCCAAAAATGTGCTCTCCATTTGTTGGGAAGTGTGTTCCACGTTGTTAATGTGCTGTTAGCACACTTCCCTCACAAAAATCCCAGCAGCTGTAAACACTGCCTGCCCAAAATAACTCTGGGGAGCAGAGGAAGGTCTGTGCTGGAATTCTCAAAGGCAGAAATTTGCAGAAAACCTTGAGCAAAGCGAGCACTACAATTTGGCAAGCAGACACAGCTCCCCCAGTGGAAATGGGGGATTTCCAAAAGCAGATTTCCAGTGCTAAAATCATGGTGTTATTGTCCCTGGCACCTGGAAGGTGTTTGTTGGATTTTTTTCTTTAAAAGCAGTGAGCGTTTTGGGTTTCATGGGGTTTTTGCCCAGAAAAAAATTCTTGACTGAAGATTATTATTTTATCTCCACCATTAATGGTGCTGATAAACCAGTGAAATAACAAAATTCTATCACCATAATTTGATTTTTTGTTTAACATTCAAGGGCACAAAGAGGAAGAGCTGCCCTCTGGTTGTGGGGAAGGTCTGTGCTGGAATTCTCAAACGCTGAGAGTTGTAGAAAACCTTGAGCAAAATGAGCACTACAATTTGGCAAGCAGACACAGCTCCCCCAGTGGAAACACAAAATCAGATTTCCAGTGCTAAAATCATGGTGTTATTGTCCCTGGCACCTGGAAGGTGTTTGTTGGATTTTTTTCTTTAAAAGCAGTGGGTGTTTTGGGTTTTGTGGGGTTTTTACCCAGAAAAGACAATTGATTGGAGTTTATTATTTTAGCTCTTGATTGAAGTTTATTATTTTATCTCCACCATAAATGGTGCTGAAAACCCAGTGAAATAACGACATCCTATAACTATAATGTGATTTTTAAAAATTAACATTCAAGGGCACAAAGAGGAAGAGCTGCCCTCTGGTTGTGGGCAGGGAGAGGAAGACTGATGGGGAGGAAGAAAATTTCAGCATCTTGGCTGAGCTCATCACTGCAAGCAAAGTGTTTATGTAGAGCTCCCATCAAGGAGGGAATTTGCAGAGCCACAAATATCTCAGAATTAAAGACTTTTATTTAATCAAGTAAAAGTCAAGTTTAAAAATCAATCAGGAAGAATTTTAAATATAAATTAGGACTAATTAATCAACTGAGGGTTGGAGGTTTTTTTCCATGTTGTAAAGGTCTTTAAAATGTACAAGCTTTTCTAAAACAAAGCTGTTCCTTTCCTGAACCTTCTAGAATTTTCAAACCTCTCAATGCCATTTAATTTACCTTCACAGACAAACCAGATACTGAGTTATTACACATATACCCAGAAGTTTGCACTTTGCTTAAAAAAAGCATAATAATTCCTCATAGCAACCCCATTTCTGTGAAAATAATTCAGAATTATCCCACAGTAGCACCTGAATTTCCAGTTGTGCAATTGATTTTACACAAGGCAGAAATAGGGGTTCAATAAGGCATTACCTGAATTGGAATTTTGACTTATTCTAGACAGACCTTCCAGTTCTCACTCCTCAGGTCCTGTCCCATCCTAAAAATGTTTAGCCTTAAAGCAGGTAGAGATGCAAAGGTCAGAAGAGGGCAGGAGGGGATTTTTCCTGTCGCTCCAAAATGTGTAACATCTTAAGTGTGCATTGGAATGGACTGAACATTTTTGCCCAACTCCTCCTGATTTAGGATTTGTTTGCCCTCTGACTCTTCCTGCAGAATATGAAACTGGGGGGTTTCCTGGAGGAGTGTTGTCCTCATGGAATTATTAGATTCCCTTAAATGATTACTTCCAGTGAATCAACATTTTCCCGTAAAATTGAGATTTACCAGAGCATTCCTTATCATCTCCAGCTTAGACTCCTGCTTGATTTTCCTCACTTGTAGTCCAAAAAAACCCCCAAACAAACAAAAAACAACACCACCACCAAAACACACTCCCAAATGAACATCAGCACCGAGGTAAAAAAAGAAATGCTGGATGAAGTCTGGGAAGTGGAAGCAATGCTATGACCAAAAGGATCATAGGGGAGGTTTTCCAGCCAGAACTCTGTTCAGGTGGCCTCAAAAGGTAAAAGGTGCCAGTTTTTCCAAAAGGAAAAGCAAAGTCAGCCAGACTCTGCTGTCACCTTGCAGGCCTTGCCTGACAAAGAAGTAAGGAGAGAATAGGGAACTGGAGCCAGCATTTGAGAAGTCACCAAAAAAATGCATAACATTTCAAGTAACTGCAAATATTAAAAATACAAAACATTATTGCAATGGTAATAAGAATTTTCCCTAGAATTTTGCACCAAAACTAATCATATGTGAGACTCCCTTTGGAAATTATCCTATCAATCCTCCAAGCACTCCAGCAGGTTTGTTCGTGGCCATCTCCAAACCCATCAGTCACTCCTGCAGTTTTCTGGGCACCACAGCACTGTTTAATCTTGTGCAGTAAATGCTGGGAAAAAAGAGATGTGTAAACTGGCAGGCAAAGATATCCTAGAGTGTCCAGTTTTATATTCCTTTCATTAGGGTTGGGATTAAATGTGACACACTGGATTTCTTGTTCGGACTCAGATGATTACTAGTTTTTATCTTTATTACAGTTTTACAAACTGTGAGTTCCACAGTGCTTTAACAAACTAAAAAATGGCTCCGTATCTCTCTCTACAAGGCCTTTTAAAGATAGACTGTCTTATTAAGAAATTACATCAAAATTATTTTTATTTTTCATTTAATAACTACTCGTGGCCCGCAATGCGGACTTTTTAATTTAATTACACAATACTACCTAAACTCATGAAGAAGAAGGTGAAGAAGAAGGACTAGTGTCTACCAACACAGAAAGTCTAAAGGTCTCAGTAACCAAGATTCCAACACTACAGCACACCCACACCTTTTTTAGTTCTGATGATGGTTTTTGTGATCACCAAATGGGTCAGACCTGACCAGGGGCTGCAGGAGGGGCAGTGCAGAGGCAGCTCTGGTTTCTGCTCTCTGTGACAGGGACAGGAGCCAGGGAAGGGCTGGATCTCAGGGAAAGGTTCTACCCCAGAGGGTGCTGGCACTGCCCAGGCTCCCCAGGGAATGGGCACGGCCCGAGGCTGCCAGGGCTCCAGGAGCTCCCAGGGATGCCCAGGGTGGGATTTTGGGGTGTCTGTGCAGGGCCAGGAGTGGGACTGGTTGATTCCTGTGGGTCTGTCCTAACTCAGGATATTCCCTGATTCCATGAACTGTCTTGTCCCTTCCAACCGAAACCATTCTGTGATCCAATTGGGAAGTTGAGGACTTTTGTAGGAGAATAAAGAGCTCACATTTAAATGGGAAAAGGTGTGTTTGTGTGCCCCCAGGATGACAGCTCAATTCCTGTCAGCCACTGAGGAGCACGAGCTCTTATCTCCATGGTGACAGCTGGGAGATGGAGGCACCATGAAGCATTTACAACACTACTTGTGCATTAAGCATGATAACAAAAGTATAATAAATAGCCTCAGCACTCAGACTAACAAGCATCCTTATCATCCTGACCCTGATTCTCCACGTTTCCCTTCCCCATGGCTACTCCATCCCCCCTAATGCAGTCAGTCACACCTTGACTGAGGGTTTATTGCTCTGTAACTTCCCCCCTAAGCAGCCTCTAAATGTCGCTGCTAAATCACCTCAAGGCTGACTTGTAGGACACCGATCTGACACTGCTGCAATCCATTTGTGGGTTTGAGCAGGTTTTCGGTGTGAGAAGAAAAGGTGACGTGATGCATAGAAAAAATGAGAGGGGTGACATGATAAAAACCTTAGGCTGGAGTTCAGGGGGACTGAGGAGTACGTGACTGCCACAGATTTATTTTTCTCTCTCAGGGAAATGCTTTGATCTCTCAGCTCAGCAGAGATCCCTGAGTGGCTGCTCTGGGGATGTAAAGGGTCTCTCCCTGGGGAGCAGAGACCTCTCCCTGTGCTCATCCCACACTTGGAACACTGAGATTCCAACCTCAGCAAGGCACTCCAGGAGTAAGGGACACACAAACCAAAGCACAAAAATCCCCACTGACCTCGACCACTGCAATTCTCCCAAATATATTTTACACCTACAGTAAAGAACCCAGAATTTTTTATTACAGTTAATTAAGACCAGTGCCTTACACTTTCTACAGCACAGCTATCTACTAATTGTCTACTACAGTGTCTGCTTTCTACTTTCCATGACACAGTCCAGCTTACACAGGATGTTTTGAGTTTCTTCCTTTCTTTTTGGAAGCACACAAGTTTTTTTTCCAGCAGCAGGAGTGAATAGCAGGTGCACAGCAGGCAGCTCCCTCCTGGGGATGTGTTTTAGTTACCAGCCCAGCACCAGCAGCTGCCTGGAGCTGCCTTTGTTGCTCGTGAGGCAATTTATTTCATTTCATTAAACTTTGCCATTCCTGGGAGTGAGTTTGGATCTGAGCCACGGGAGCCGACACTGGGGTGGGATGCAGGACTCGAGTTTGTAATTCTCACAAGAACAGCCTTGTAAACAAAACTTGTACTACAAAGACACCTTCACATTGGAGATAAAGCCACAAATCTGGACTTTGCTGGCTGCAGAAAGCAGAGGCTGCCTTCCCACTGGCAGGAATTTGGTTTAATATATCCTTGGCATACAGGGTCGTGGGGATGGATACCTAAAATTGCAGTTAAGGAGCCAGTCTTGAAGCTGGACAGATTAGCAGAGCTGAGGACAAACTACCTGTGTGAGAATAGGGGATTGTAGCTGTTCTGTTTCATGGGAAGAAATATGGAATTGGAGCAGCATGAGGAAAGTCAGAGCTGTAAATATTTGTGTATCCCAACTGAGGGACCCTGTGTGCTCCTGCAGAAGAAAAGGTGCAAATAATATTCCAAATACACAAAGCTAGACTCCATAAAAGCAATATTCATTGCAATTTCTGTGCAGAAATTCTGTGCACACGTAGAGACCCGGACATGGCAACCACACATTTTTGGGGAAGGCAGCTTTGGAAAGACCTCAGCTGTAAATCCCAGCCAGCAGCAGTGCCACACACCTGAAGGAATAATATTTTAACCCTGACACGTGCATCAACAATGATATTAACCAGGAAATTTTGTATTTTGGCTCCTGTTGGATGCTCTGCTGCAGGGAATTGTTCATTGACTACAGGGAAGGGGGGAAGGGAATGGGTAAGGAAGGGCAGGTTCTGTGAGAGAAGTGAACTATGAAGAGATCATACAGGAATAAATGACGGGAACTGTTTGCTGGGTAAGAAAAAAAAAGTGTAATTTTGATAATGAGCTAAAAGTTCCTGGCAACCTCAATGGCAAAAATAACCTTTATTTGTTACCTTTAGCCAATCAGTGCATTTTCCCTACAGAGATTGCTGTGTTCATCTGTGCCTTTGGGCTTTCCCTTCCATTTTGCAGCAATTTTCCCTGCATTGCCACAGCAAATGTCACAGCTGGCCTTCCCCCCTCTGCTCCTCCTGCCCCTTCTGCTTTTTCATATTTTAGTTCACAGACCAGGTGATTTCTCTGCCCAAAACCTCTCCCACCTGCAGGTGCCCTGAGCTGTCCTCAGTGCACTGAAGCACTTTTTACTCTCTTCAGCTGTGGACCAGGGCTTAGATCTACCCTAAATATTCATATAAAAGTGGATTTCCACACTAAGGTGCAGCTGGGAAGGGCTGAGACCATGAAGACACGATTTTGATTGAAGTTTCCTATGTAACACCTTCCCCAGCTGTCAAACAAGCAGGTCAGGGAATCCACCGAGAAGCACAAAAATTTTTTTTTTTTTTTTAAACAAACCTGAGGTGTCCTTAAATGCTCAGAGCACAGGAGAGTGGAAAAAAAAATAGTTTTGAAACCTCAGAGCGAGGAGGCGGAGAGCAGGAACTCTGCATGCATCTCATGAATGTTCTACTTTCCCCCTTTGAATACAGAGATCAGCCTTGGCCAGAGCTAAAGCCTCACCATGAAGGGCCATTCTTTGCTGTTACTTCAGCCTAAAACAAAAGACACTTCAGGAGATACAATCGTTGCTGCCCAGTTCCTTTTCCTGGGCTCCTACAATGGGCCCTAGTTCACAAAAATTTTTCTTTTTTCCTTCCACACATATTTCTCTTTTTTTTTTCTTTTTTTTTTTTTTTTTTGTTTCTGTCCTTTTGCTCCTTCTTTCTGCCTCATTGAATCCATTAAGGCCTTTAGATGGCCTGCTATTGAGAAATAAATTTTCTTTGGGACTAGTGACTGAGTCTTAACTGCTGGCAAGCAAGGCTTAACTCCTGATGGGAGGGAAAAGGATGGGTAAAATATATGAAAAACCCATCTCTGAGTTTGGGCTCTTCAAGCACACTGGATACCTAGCAGTGTCTTGCTCCTCAAGGAAAAGGAATCACCTAATCCCAGAAATTTTCCCACTTCTCTCATGCTTTAATCTTGACACACTGAGCTCTCTTTCTGCTTGTATTTCCCAGCAGATGAATAAATTCTCTTATTTTAGCTCCATATGCCAGTGATTTTTGCACAACTGGAATTTACACTGCTATGAGAGAGGTGCTCAATTAACACAAAATTACCCCCAGTCAGAAATATCAGCACTGTTCAGGCCTGCTCATGGTGTGGTAGATTATTTCAAACCAAGAGAGCTGAAATTCACCTCAGAACCAGGACTAAAATCCCTGGGAAGAAAGAATGAAACCTTCAAAGTTGTGAGAGTGCCAGAAATCATTCACAAAATATAAAGGAATATGAGCTGGAAGTGTGTGGGGGGTGCAAAAATTACTTATCATGTCTGGATGATGCAGTTTTTTGGGGATGTTCAGTGAAATATCCATGAACCACCTCCTGCCCTGCAAATGCAGGTGGAGGAGGGAGCAGAACTATTAAAACCAGAGCTAAGGGGGGAATATTTGGAGTTCAGTAGTGACAGGTGACACCACACTCAGCCAGCAGGGCCTGGGAGCTCCCATTTTGCATTTTAAATTGTTCACGAAAATTCTGGGCATTTTCCTCAACAGCAAAACAAAAAAATAAATTATAACCAAAAGTTAACTACAGTTGCAGCTTTATTTTATATATTTATTTTAGTAGTGCATGATGTAGAGCTTAATTTTTTTAGAATAAACTCCCAACAGGTGAGGTGTCTATTTTATGTTGAATTATTCTGAACTGCAGCCTGGGACAAGTGGTCTTCAAAAGCATTATAAAATGGAAAAAAGCATAAGGCTCTCTACCTTTAGTTACACTTTGTTGAGATGTGAGTGTGAATTAAGGATATTTGAGTACATTTCCTTGGCCACCTCCATTATTCATTATATATGGTCCAGTTTTCAGTGACTGTTTCCTGCCCATCACATTCACAGATTAACAATAATGTCAAAACCCCTTTTCAGGACATTTTTCTGTTACTGTTAATAGGATTCTATGTCAAGATGTCCCAGCAAACGGGCTGTACCTATTCTCTTTCATCTCTGCTTTTTTTGACAGATATAATTAATACAGACTTCCCAAAATTTCCTGCCACTTAACTGGCCCTTCCCTGCCTTCAGCTCAGCAAATCAAAGTGATCAATGGCACTAATTAGCAAGTGAGGAACGGTGCAGCATTGCAAAGGACAGCAGCTGTGCACTTAGACAATGAATTTCAGAGAATCACAGAATAATTAAAGTTGGAAAACACCAACCCTTAACCCAGCTCTGCCAAAGCCACCGCTGTCCCCAGGTGCCACATCCACGAGTCCTTTGAACACTTCCAGGGCTGATGATTAAACCACTGCCCTGGGAGCCTCTCCCTGTGCCTGAGCACCTTTTCAGGGAAGAAATCTTTCCTCATCTCCAACCTGAACCTGCTGCAACCCGAGGCCATCTCCTCTCATCCTGTCCCTTGTTCCCTGGGAGCAGAGCCTGGCCCCACCTGCCTGCACCCTCCTGTCAGATAATTTTAGGGAGCAATAAGGTCCTCCTTGAGCCTCCTTTTCTCCAGGCTGGACATCCCCAGATCCCTCAGGAAGTTCATCTTAAACCCCTCAGACTGCCCACAGCTTTAAATGCACTCAGCAGCCTTTACAGAACTCTGCTCTAAGTTCTGTATGTAAAGGGTAAATTAAATGCTCAAACCAGGAAATATCTGGGGGTCAATGGAATCTAATTAATTTTCCTAAATGCAACTTTTAGAGAAGATTGCAGGTGAAGGCAATAGGCACAATCGCAGGAAAAAGAGAAAAAAAATCAATAGCAAAAGAGTAAAACAAGAACAGATGCCCTCATTTGCACATATTCAACCCAAAATCCTGCTTCTTGTGACAGCTCAGCAGCAGAGTTGCCCCTCTGAGAAAAAAAGCAGCTCTCTGCTTTGCTCTGGTGTTTGTAACTTTTCCAGTGGGGTTGTGGTAGAAAGTGAAACACTTCAATGAATAATGAAGGTGACAAAGACAACAGCAGAGCCCCTCATCGGTTTATGTTTATATTCAAATTTTATGTTTATATTCAACTTTTATGTTCATATTCAACTACACCACCAAGAAATCTTGCCAGGTCATTTCTGAGGGTTTACAATGATGAGTGGCAAACTGAACAGTCCTTTTGGAGATGCAGGGGATAAATCAGGTGAAAAGTCATAAAGGAGCTCCTGTGCTATCATGAACCTGTTATTTTTTTTTTACTCATTATTTAATCAAGCATCTTAGCTCATCTTTCTGTAGAGAGAGGAGCCACATCAGAGCTTTTTCTCATGTAGCACAGCACAACCTGCCAGCAGAGCTCTCTGGGCTGTGGTTAACAGAGCATCTGCAGAGTGCAAGGGGGTAAAGAGTGACTGACAGAGCCACAGGTTTATCAGAGGCTTGAGGAGAGCCTGCAAGACATTTGCAAATTTGGATTATGACCTGAAAAACCAAGCAGATTCATTTTAGAGCAATGAGAGGAATGACAGACTGTCTTTACAAACAAACTGTGGGTCTGCTGATAGACAGAACTGGCACTGAGAGATAAAAAAACAATGGGAAGGATTCCACTGATTGATGAATAGGAAAAGATATTTGCCTTTACAACCAAACTGTAGGTTTGCTGATAAATGAAATTGGATGTTGGAAGATGAAGGGAACAATGGGAAAAAACCCTAAAACTTCCATGAGAATTAAAAATTAAAAAGTGGGGTTATACATTATAGGGGATCAGGCATTCCGGGAAGTCTGTACCTCTCAATTACCTCAGCCAATGGGGAAGGAGAGAAGGGAAATGCGGCCGGGAAATTCAGATAAAATGGAGGCTGCATCCTCCAAAAATTTGAGAGACCCCAGGGCAATGCCCCATGGCCTCTTCCTTTATTGGAATAAAGTAAAAGGGATTCCTCTGTCTCCTTTTTGGACATAAACCTCTGATGTTTGTGGATTATTTTCCTGCCAGCAATATCCAGAGCCTCTTGGCTCTGGGTCTACACCATCCCTGCTCCCACCCCTCCCCACCACCCTCTCCAGTTAGGAGCCTCTGCTCCTGGGGCAGCTCCAAAACTTCACATTGAGAGGCAGCTTAAATTCAACACCTCCTAACGTCAGCAAGAAGTGGAAATTCAGGGAACTGAGCACAAAGAGAAGGAAAGGATCAAAACATTCAGAAGTCAGAGTCAGCTAGAATAATATCCAGTGATTATGGTATGTAGAGTAGCTCCAGAAAATGTTGAAGAATGGATTCCTGTGAGATTTTGCTTTCTTGCAGCTGGTTCTGCACAATGAGAAGGATTTCTCATCACTTATTAACCAGTAACTAGTGGAGAAGTAAAAATCACTGCACAAGAACTATTTGAGTTTAGCTCTGGCAAAAGAATATTTTCATGATCTTAACAAGAACGCATTCAAAAAGACCCAAAATATATGAGAATTGGTCTCAGTGTTCATACAATCAGTGTGATATTCTAATATTCAATAAAACCCTGCAGGAAGAATATTCTTTTAATATTTCACATCAGAAAATGCTGGCTTTATGTTGAGTCATAACATGAGAAAACCTCATCTACAGTTTAATTTATGTGCTGTGGGTGGGCTAAAATGTTCTGATATCAATAAAATAAAAATGATACAAAGACTGGGGATTTTTAATGGGGTTTTTAATACTGTTGATTCAACTTCTCCTCATCTACAGCACAAAATTCTGAGGCACCTCAATGCTGATTAGCTCTCATTCCCACTTAAGATGTCCAAGCAGGAAAGCTAAATTAAATTTTAATTTGAGTCTATTAATTTAGATTATTAATACAGAAGCCTTTTCTAACCAGTAATTGGAGACACTCAAACCCATGTTCCATAGTGACACAGATGATACAAAAAATGGGCTTTGATTTGGCCTGGGTAACAGCAATGTAACAAGGTAATAAAAAAGAAATAATTTTTAAACGATATTTTAATGAATGAACATGTAGGGAATAATTGATTAATGGAGGGAAATTGAGCACTGGAAGAGGTTTTCCCAATACATGAGCAATCCCTGTGTTGGGAGGTTTTTAAGATGCAGCCAAACACCAAGACAAGAGTTCCAAGTTCAGTGCTGAACCTTCTTTGACCAAGAAGTTTCACCAGAGACATTCCAAGGTCCCTCCCAACCTTTACAATTTTCCAGCTCCAAGCCCCTGCCAGGGTTTCAGCCCAGGGATACCAGCACAAGACAGGGATGTGCTGCTGCACCCAAAAATTAACAAAGAGCAGGAGAGAAGACTTAAAACGGTTTTTCTATAAGTGTGAGTCCAGCAGGCTCCTCCCTTCAAAAGGAATTGGGCAGAAGTTGCAGCGAGACCTGACTGAGCTCAGTGGAATGCTTTGTTCTCAAAAACTCCCAGTAAAATAAAAAATAAAAAGGAAAATATTAGGGTTACTGTCTTTAGCAAGTAATTTAGAGAAAATCCATTGGCAACTACTCTTGTTGCTCTCTCAGAGTTTAAAGCACCAGGACATTTAGTTAAATTAATAAATGGATAATCAAGATCCATAAAAGAACAGGTTCCCTTCTACCTGAAGATTTCATTTATGAAATAGGAAGATCAAAAAATTAGGAAGACTCAGCAGCTCTATGTACAATATTGAAAAACTCAGAATTGTCATAACCAGAAATCAAAAGTACTTTGGAAAACTCAGATTCTGAACCAAACCTAATGATCAGAGACTGGAATGATAATTTAAATGTCAAAAAAATTAACTTTCTTCAGTCTTCTAGATAGTTCTTACCTCTCCTTTGGAAGGATTTGATCTCAGCTACTGAAAACTCTTCTCCATGAGATGGAGATCAGATATTATCAAGCAAGTGTCAAAATGCACATCAAATTATGGCAACTGCATTGGCATATTTTTCTCCTGATTTTGAGTTTCTCATTGAAAGATCCTGCATTTTGTGTATCTGCAACATTTAAAATGTGAAAGCTGGCACACAAATATCTTTGGATCTAAGACTGGATAATTCAGGGCAAGAAAAGCTTGAATAATTAAGGACAAGGACCTCTGAAAGGACACAAATCCATTTCACCTGAAAGCTGCCAGAATCACCTGGATTTATCCTGCTATTTCACATCTGTTGGAATGGAAAATGGAAATGCTTTGTGAGAAAATGATGAATTTCAAGAACAGTAATGGAAAAGTTTGGAACATCCTGTTAACAGTGTAATAAGCACTTCCTCTGGAGTTAAACTTTATGTTAGTCTTAATATATTTAATATCCTGAGATATTAAATATTCATGAGCTGTGGTAGTGCTGGTTGGAGAATGATGGGGTTATTTTATAACAGCTTTTAAGGCTTGGATTCTTTTTCCAGCGTGCATTAGAATGCAGAGTAAAAAAGAGGAAAAGGGTGAACCAGCCTCTTGAATATTTCACAAAGCACAGGTGTGTGGGGAGGACACACCTCCTCCATCTCACCTCTCTTTCCCCTGTCCTCTTTCTCCCCACTGTCCTGTCCCACAGACACCTCCCTTTGAAAAAGTTTCAAAGGTGATAAAACTTTAACAAGTTTTCTGCTTTGCATAAATGTATTTCTTTCATTGAAATTATTCAATTCAATTAAAGTATGTCATAAATTTAACAGACTGTTATAATACTATAATAAAAAACCCAGAAGTCAATTTTAAATGTTTCCTGGAAATGAGCATATAATAAATTCAATTTAGTGGGAAGGCTTATGGATGAGCTTAAATATGAACTTTAGAAATGGCATTAGATTTGAAATGGAAGCTTCAGTCCAGAAATTTGCTATATCATTTATATTTCAGAACATTTAATCCATTTATAGCATCCCCAACACCTGAGTTCTGCCTTTGTTTTTAAGCTGGGAAGTTTGCTGCTCTGGGAAGGCAGTGCCATGGCCCAGATTTCCAGAGATTAGGGTGGAAAAAGTGGCAAGTGGAAGAATATTGAATAAACAGTACATTAATAAATTAATAAACAGCAAATGTATGCCCAGGGACTAAACCTGCGCTGCAGAAACAGACGTGGAGAAAGAAATTATCAATATTGGCTAGGACAGATCCTTCCTGAGAGCCATGGACCCTCTGGAAAGGCAGATTCCTGGATAGCACAGAGTCTCCTGAGAAATGTGGGAATTTACCAGTCCTGAGGAATTCCTCAGCATTCTGGAAACAGAACAGCTGCTCATGGCAAACTGATTTAAATGGTGCAAGTATATCATGAGTCTGCCTCTTACAGAACCCTGATCTAAATGTTTTAAGCTAGAGCCCTATCAAGCTGAATATTGGGTATGAATTCTCTTTTCTTTGCACTTCTGTTGCAAGCCTAGGAGTTATTTCTGCTTGTTGAAAAGTTTATTATCTCATTTCTTGTTCCCAAAACAGGCTGTTCTTTCCCAGGCTGACCTCATCAGAGAGGTGGTTATCAAAATCAGACTGAAATAAAATCAATTTATTCTACCTACCTAAAGCTGAGGGTTTAGCTAAGCCATCAGAAAAAGGAAAAAAAAAAGGTCAGACAGGTTATCCACCTTCAAAGCACAAGATCTGGTTCTGGGGAAATGGTATAAACGGAAAGAATGAAAGAACAATGAAATACTGGATGTAGACTCCAGAAATGTAAAATAAATCCTTTCTAAAGTGACTTCAGCCCCCCTGAGCCCAGGGCTGCTCTCTCTGTGGCCCAGCCTCGCGTGCGTGCACACACACGCAGCCGCCGAGCTTTCCCCTGCTCCCTGGGGCAGATTCAACCACGCCACAACACATTTCCATCCTCAGACTTTCCTCCTGATGGAGGAAAAAACCCAGTTTTGCTCAGTTTCATTTCTTCCCTGCCAGCTGCAGCCCCTCAGAGAACTCCAAAGCGCTCGTGCAGCTCCCCAAGCGCCGGCGTCACGGACGCGAGGACATTTATCCCGTCATTCCCTCGCACGCTTTGGCTTCTCCACATTCCTCTCTTTAGGGATTTTCCCCTCCTCTAAACTATCCATTCTGTTGGAATCCAGGGCACAAAGAATGTTTCTCTGCCTGTTTTAGGAAGCCCTGACCCTCAGCAGAACACTGCTTTTAACCTTCATCCCTGGAAAATTACCAAAGTTTTGGGATGAGTTAGAGCACACAGGTGGGAATTAGAGAGTAGCAGTAGTTTGTCACAGGGTGAAGAATTTAAGGCTTTAGGATTTTAATATGAGAGTGAATAGGAGACAAGATGGAGGATTTTGGATGTTGTCCCTTCTTCCTTCTTGTCCCTCTTGAGCTCCATTTTCTGTAGCACTGGTGGCACAAAGTTATTGGATAGAATAAGCAGTAATGTGGAAGTTACATGCATAGATTAGTAGAAGTTATTGGTAGAAAAGTAAAAACAAAGTAGGTGTTAGAAAGTGATTGGGTTAAACAGCTTTAAAGGCCTTGGTTTGGGTGTTTGGGGTCCATTTTGTGCCTTGGTTTGGGTGTTTGGGGTCCATTTTGTGCCTTGCTTCTCACATGCTGAGTCTGGTGTGTGCAGACAGTGCTGAACTCAAGATAAGAAAAAACAAAAACCTGAAGACGGAGACAGTCCTGCTTGTTCTCCATCCTTGGAAAAGAACTCAGCAGGGGAACCCCCTCCAAAGGGCCCAGGGGGTTGGGTTCCCACTCTTGCTGGGACCACCAAAAACCCAGCACACTCTCATCCCTATCTCTGGAGAGCATTTCTCAGCATTTTCCCTGCAGTGGCTGGATGAAGGTGGGGCTGCAGAAATCTGTGTGTGTGTGTGGAAATGCTCAAACACTTGAATGAAATACTCAATCTGCAGCAGATTGAGTGGCACAGTTGGCAAACACACCCAGGATTAGCAACTGGGAACAGCCAAAATGTTGATAGTATGAGAGTTGTGTGCCGTTGACACAGCTGAAAAAATTCACTCTGGCGTTTTCTGGGTTTTAAAAATCCATTGCATTTGAAATATTTCGTTTATAAACAGAGGTCATTAAAACAGAAACAAACAAAAAAAAAAAAACCCAACCACAACCCAAACTATGTAAGAAACATTTGAAAATTAAATGTTTCAATGCAGCAATCTTGTTCCTGGTTTCCTCTAGTTCCAACATGAGAAACCAGTGCTTTTTTTAGGTCCTCCCTCCAGATCTGTGGCTCTTTTCCTCTCTCAGTGTAGTTGATTATTCATAGATTCCACTCAGAGCTGTGGCTGATTCCACTCCAGGGGCAGCTTCTCCCTCACCCCGTGGCTCCCTCTCCCTGCTCCCAGGATTGAGTGGCATTCACTCCAAAAGTGCTAAATATTTTCATTTTTCCCCATAATATGCCCTCTGAGTGCTCTTATTGTTTCTGCTCTTGGTGTTCAATCCGTATTTTTAACTTCTCTTTTTATGTGCATCAAAACTCTCAATGAGTCTTATTTGGGACTGGGAGTTTTGACTCCTGACAGTTTGAGGCAAAATCCAAATTTTGCAGAATCTGTGCACAGAAATCAACACAACCTGGTTTCAGAGTTCAAGCATTAGCCAGTAAAGCTCATTGCTAAACTAACAAAAATAAAACAAAACCACCCAGCCTCACCTAACAGAATTAGGGGGAAAGCAAGTCACGAAACCAAAAAAAAAAACAAAAAACCACAAACAACTCTTAATTCACTTTGCTATTTATACACCCCCGAAGTGTAGTTCCTCACACATGTGAAATTCCCCTTTTCTGGTGGAAATAAATATTTTAGCCTCACCTTTCCAGTGGATTTGGTCCCTTTCCAGATGCAGAAATAGCAAATAGTCCAAGCAGCCAGGAGGCACAGGGCGAGCTCCCAGCGCAGATTCCCAATGTGCTCAATCCCATCGGAAATTGCCAGCACCCTCCGTCTTCCAGGGGGAAAAAAAAGGGGAAAAACATCATAATATTGAGCTAAAACAGCACTATATGTGAAATGCTGGGATAAAACTGACTTAATTACAAAAAAAAAAGAGATTATACTATTGAAGAAAACAACATTGCCTATGAAATACTGGGATAAAGTTGAATAAATTACCAAAAAATTATAATATTGAGCTAAAATAGCACTACATGGGAAATACTGGGATAAAAGTGAATTAATTACAAAGAAAGGCTGTAACATCGAAGAAAAACATCATTAAATATGAAAAACTGGGATAAAACCAAATTAATTACCAAAAAGAAGGAGATAATATTGAAGAAAACAGCATTATATATGAAACACTGGAATAAAATTAAATAAATTGCAAAAAAAGGGTGGTGATATTGAAAAAACCAGCATTACATATGAAAAACCAGGATAAAACTGAATTAATTACAAAAAACAGATTATAATATTGAAGAAAACTAGCACTACTTGTGAAACAATGGGTTAAAACCAAATTAATTTGATTCAAGGACTCTTCGTTACTCACTACTGAAAATACCCCGTGCTATGGGAGAAAGGAAGACAAAAGATTAAACCAGAATATTCCCAGTATTTCATATCTGGTTATAAATGAACCAATGTTTTACTTTTTCAGGTCAGTGACAAAATTTTAATTTCAGAACAACTTTTCCTTAAAGTAAAAGAAAAAGAAATTATTTGAATTAGTTACCAACAGATATGAGCCAAAAATAAAACACTTCCTAAATAAATGTTTTGGTTGTTTTTTTTATTTGATTGGTTTCCTTGAATAAAAATTCTAACCTTTATTTTTACCTGTTAACCTTAATTTTCATGAATTTCCTTTTGGAATAGTAACTACAACATTAAAATATTTCTTTTCGAAACCTCAACATTTTGAAGGACCTTAAAGCAACAAACACACACATAAAAACATTCACAGAAAAGCCTTTTAACACTCAACTGAAATAAACTGTCCTGAGCAGAGATTTCTTTGAAATCTGTATTTCAAGGTAATATAAACAGAAATTATAAATTATTACAACCTCAGTACTCCTCTCCCTCCACATTGTGAGTGCAAACAAATTAATTGATTTTCACTGGTTTCAACTGATTATATAATTAATGTCCACATAGCTATACACATAATTTCATTACAATTTAGTAGAAAGGTTAAATATTAAATTCAAACCAGGCAAACTACAGTTAAAGATATAAAATAATTCTTCCTTTTTTATTTGGTTCCGTTATTGTCTGAGGCAATAAATTCAGGGATATAAAGTCTGATCCTGAAATTCCAGCTAATAAAATATAATAGTTAAATGATATAGAATATTTATATGAATAAAATAGGATATTTATATGAAATATGAAATATTTAAATGAAATTTTAAAAATGAAAAACAGGAGGAATCTGCTCTGTCTCTGCAGTCACCCTCAGCAGGTGAGGATGAAGGGGAATTCCTGCAGGGATGGAGTAGGAGATGCCAGCAGCTGGAGCCACGGAGGGAAAATGGAAATATTGAACCATGCCCAGGTTTTCCAGGTGTCTGGACAGATGCTGCAGCACCTGGGCAGGTTTCACACCTCCAGAGCTGCAGCTGCTGCTCCTGATGGATGCAGCCACTCCTAAAATGTGTGTTTAAAATTTCCTCTTTTGCTGGGGAATGACAGAATTAACAGGATAAAGAAAAATCACAATTAAAACCCCAAACCCCAGAATTTATCTCTATATTTCCCAATTAATAAAGATAGATCTCATACAAAACAAAACAAAAATTAAAATAAAAAGGCGGGGCAGGGCAGGAAGTCAACACAAACTTTTTGAGTATTTTCTGCTTAAATGTAAAATTTCTGCCACCTCATCCACCTTTCCTCCCCATCCAGGAATTGGTTTTGTTCTTCAAATCTTTATTCTTCAAATCTAGCACCAGGTAATTTGGGAAAGAAGTGATCCAGCCTGGAGCACCCTCACTTAGCCAAGACCTGCAAAGCCCCTGCAAAGTTCTGTCATCAAAATGCACCCAAATGAAGAGAGGTGGCTTTTAATGGAGGGTTATTTTAATCAAGAAGAGGAAGGACATAATTGGTACCTGCAAACAACATCACTGAGACATAATTACACAGGGAGGTGATGGAATGCATCCTTAAAATTCAAGTTCTTCTAAGCTCTTTGACAGATGAACTTGGAATTTTGCCTAGGATGAAGTCTACCCTCCTTACAGATTCTCATTCAAAACCCAAATGAAATCCTTGAGTTCTTAGATCACCCAGAAGAGGATTAATTGCAAGAGAACCAGGACAAAAACTGGCCTAATATGATAAGAAAATGAATAAATAATATTAGGGCAATAAATAATAAAAGGCCTTTTAAAACAGTACATTTTTAAGATGAAATCTGAGACAAAATATTTATGGTTGGGCCACAATAATAGTGAAATGGAAACCTTTTTCATTTAGCTATATTTTCACTGTAAACTAATAATGAAAAAGATTCCTCATGTTTTAATCAAACTGGGTTTTTTACGGCTATTTATGTACATGTGAACCTAAACACAAGTAAGGTTCCTTTTCCAAAATGGGTGTGCAAGTCACTTCAATTCCTACACTGTTCTTCCCTATCCACAAAACAACTTCATAAATAAACATTCTCTCTCTCTCTCATGACTGAAACACTTCTCACACCAAATGATGCCTTTGCCTTAAGAACATAATTTTTAACGAAGGCTTGAGATGAAGATTTTTCAAAGCAACCAATTCCTGGGAGCAGAAAGTCAGAGCTCAGAGTTTTCTGGATGCTCTGGAAGCCCCAGAGAGCAGAGACACCTCCTTTGCCCACCCAGGACTCTTGGCCTAATATTTTTGTAAAGTGTCATACAAAGCAAATGGGAAATTAATGGACTCCCCACAATTAATTATCCCTGCGGGTCCTATTTAAAGCAGACACGTGGTGCCAATCAAGGGGAACTGTCAGCACCATAATGAGCATTTAATTACCCCCAAGTGCTGTAAATCGGTTTGGATTCCCTTTGTTCCAGCAGAACAATGGGTCGGTGTTTCCCTCAGAAAGGAACCAGCAACAAGTCCAGAACTGATAATTAAACTATAACATAAAATGTATGCAAAGAATGGATCCAAGGAGGAGAAAGTCTTGCCCAGAGGCCAGCAGGGAAATCCCTCACAGCTCTCCCTGAAATCAGACCTAAATTCTGCTGCTGGAACCATCTGAAACAGCAGCAGTGGCTGAAGTTTTCATAGTGGGGAGCAATCAGAATATGAAATTCTTCTCACAAAGCTTCAGTTCAGTCATATCTACCCCTATTCTTTTATTATTCGACTGAAATAATAGGAAAATTGAAGCATTTTGAAAGTATATGATTGTCCTCTGTGTCTGAGAAGTGAAGTTGGTGTTCAGGGATCAGATCACAGCTCTGCTCCTCAGCAGGGCAGCTTCTACCTAAAACCTGCCATAAATTACTGAAAACAGCAACAAAAATGTTGTGCAGCTTCTTCCAGACCTTCCTCCTCTTCTCTTACCTGCAGTGCCTTGTTCTCCTCAACTCTTCATGAACAGAATACAGAAACAAGCAGTAAAATCAGCACTAAATGTGCTCCTCTCTGATTTGAAAGAGCCAACATTTGAAAAGTTCTACAGTGAATCTATAGCTCAGCAGCTTCACATCACACTTGGGTGAAAAGAAAGAAATAATTTTATCCTGTGTATCAAGACTTGTTAAAGCTGAGCACCTTTAAAACCCCCTTAAATCAAATGAGAAATAACAGATTTCATTGAAATGCCTTGACTCTTTCTCACTAGAATTCACTGCTGCCACTTTAGTTGAAGAAATGATTATCAAGAACATTCCTTGATAGATAAAATCCCAAGAACCTGGGAGACCACTGTAGCTGGCAGTACAACTGCAGGTATCATTTGAATCACTCCAGAACATCAAATCCCTGCTTGGTACAAACCAAACTCATCAGGATTTTCTGGCAACAGCTTCAGGCTGTGTGAAACTTTGCTGTGAGAAAGATTTGTCCTGCACTGAAGACACAAATCCTTAATTACTGTTGGATCTCACTGAAAACAGAAATGGATGAGAGTCTGAAAGTATATATTGTAGGTATTGAGCTTGTTTTGCTGTTGCAGCTGTTTGAGGGGTTGTTGTTTTGTTATATAAAAATACTCAGCCCTTCAGCCCTGTCCTGGGGTGAAGGGCCTGGGAGAGCTGTGTATCCCAATCGGTTTTTTTTTTTTTTTTCCTTGTTCCCATGCTCCGTTTGTTTTGTCTATGGCCTTGCCCCTCCCCCGGCTGCTAGCTTAGGCTTGGCTTTTGCTGCTAGNCAGCCCCTTGAACCCACCCAGGGCCTGGGAGAGGAGCCAAGGCTTTGGTGCCATTTGAGCTTCTTGGGCAGAATATTGAGGGAAACACACTCCACTGCCGTGGGGGGAGCTTGGAATCAAAGGTTAATTCAAACCAGGGCAAGGTTTTAATTCAGTAGTAGCAATGTATTAATTCTCCAAAGTGTATCTTGCTTGTAAGTAGAATATTAAACCCCAACCAGAGTGGATTTGTGGTGTCTCACACTGTGCTTGAAGGTTTCATTGCCTCTGATCACACACATTTAAATTGGTTGATGTTAGTGAAGATTCTTACATTTCTTTCTGTAAATAACACAGAATAAAAGTGGCAAACGTTCCAGGAATCTAATGAATAAAAGATAAATTTGGATGGAATAATAGGACATATCTCCAAAGGGTGGCTGTCAGAAATGCTGAGGTTTGGTCACAAGGGTCTGTGCAGTTGAGCTGAACAAAATCATGACAACATTACTACAGTGTGCATTAATTCTACTCAGAGTAACAAATATTGTAATCCTGCCTTAAATCTCTCTTGAATCTAAATATAAAAGTGGATTAAAAAGAAAATAAAAATGGATAGTCAGGAACATATAAAGAAAAATGTCAGCATATTTTCAGTACACATAAAATAATAAACCCAGGAAGAAATCAGACCTCATGCAAGGACCTTGTGCTCTCCACATGCCAGGAACACCCCAAGGGTGTTGCCAAGGGTTACCTCTGCTCCCTGGATTCACAGCACTGCACGAGCAAAATTTACACAAAATTCACACTGATAAAATCCCACTGGGAGATGATTTCAACAGGTGTTATATACCCACTGAAAATGGGACTAATTTGTTTGAGAAATGACTAAAACACACTTCAATTTGGTGCCTCAGTGCATCTGAGAGGAAGAAGGCTCCTCTGTTGTTGGAATTGCAGGAGAGGGGAATGTTATGAAATAATTGAAAAGCAGCCTTTCCACCCAAATCTGAAAACAAACATTCTGAAAGCCTACACACTATTTACTGGCTATGGGAACACTGGATTTTCCTGGGAAAGAAGGTCTTCATTAAAGTTTGAGGAGCTGGAACAGGCTCTTGAAGAGAAAGAGGATTAACAGGATTAATGCCAACACATTGTTGAATGGAATGTCCTGGAGTACTTGCTGAGTTATTTCATATTTGAGAAGCTAAAGAACAGCTCCAATCTATTTGGGGTAGGTCCCTTCATGTTCCCACTTTGATGTGGAGCAGTTTCAAAGCCCCTTGGCTCTAAAAACCCAACAACAAACAGCACCCAAACAGAGGAGCCTCTTGAGGTGCCTTGTCCGTGGGGATGTGTCCAGCCAGGAGCTCAGGGGGCAAAGCTGGGCCAGGCTCTGCCCTCAGAGCACTCTGGGGCATGAAAAGACAACAACATCATGCCATGAACGGTGCTCCTGTCCAGAGCCCTTTCTTGTTTTATATTTTGGTGCACTTTTATCCCTGCAGCTCTCAAACCTGGCCCATATTTACCTTGTGAACCTCGTCACTGAGCTCCTTGTTCAAAAACCATAACACACCTGGGGGCTGCACAGATTGCTCATCAGTTTAGGGGAAAAGGATTGAGATCTTTGAGACATCCCCTGTTTCTGTGGGAAAGTGAATTCAAGTTTCTATCTAAAGACATTTCCTTAACTCACATCTTTCTTTCTCTCATTGCACTTTATGCAACTAATATTCGTTTATTTCCATGAAAATTTGTTGCTTTGAATATTTCATATCCAAATGCATTCAAGTATCCTCTGCAAGTACACAGCTTCTGACTCAGAAACTCGAGCAGATATGACTGAATTCTGAAAATTCAGTATTCCCATTCCATGCACCAGAATCCTCTGTGGATGCTTGAGGTGCCCGGAGCTTTCCCATGCCAAAATCCCTGTCAGGAAGGTGAAACATTTCCCTGTGGCTGTCTGATCTGAGCTGATTGCTGTCTAATTTGGGAGAGGCAGTTCCATGCATCCAGACTGCATAACTGCAAGGTGGAAAAGAAATAGCTGAGAAGGAACAAGTTGTTTTAAAAGAGACAGAGAACGCAAGATATTAAAGATTTGAGATATTCTCCACTGCCTTATCCACTTATATGATAACTTTGGAAAATGATACTGAAAAACTGAAAAAATCTATGCTGAATGCTAAACATAAAACTGTGAAACCAAAAGGCTGGCAGCTTACTTTGTGAAATTCTCTGATTTTTTTAAGATAAACATTTTATATAGATGAAGGTAAAAAAAATTATCCTTCAGTAAAAGGAATCTAAAAAGTGTTTTTAATTCTTCCGTCAATTCATTACTGCATTTCTTGTACTGGTGTGGTTTGTTATCTTTTGACACTGGAAATCTAAAAATGGTGCAGTATTGTCTTACAGAACAGGTATAGAACTTTCTGTGTCCTGGAAATATCAAAGCTGGGAAACATTTTTCAGCTTTAACACTTAAATCGTCTTCTATACATTACAGGACTGTAAAAGATAACTGTCAGATTAGAGACTTTTTGAGTTTCATTGCATTAAAAAAAAGTAATAGTTAGACGATCATGTATCTCTGATGAGAGACTTCAGTAAAAATGTGAGGGAGACCTCTCCCTTTTCCAGGAGGAGAGCACATGCTGGAGCAGTGATCACCTTTATGAGTTTTAGCCCCAGAGTAGCACAAAGTCATAGAATGGTTTGGGTTGAAGGGACCTTAAAAATCACCAAGTGCCACCCCTGCCATGGCAGGGACACCTCCCACTGTCCCAGGTGCTCCCAGCCCCAGTGTCCAGCCTGGCCTTGGGCACTGCCAGGGATCCAGGGGCAGCCAGAGCTGCTCTGGGCACCCTGTGCCAGGGCCTGCCCACCCTCACTGGGAGGAATTTCTTCCCCGTATCCCATCTAACCCTAATCTCTATTGGTCTGAAGCTATTCCCACTTTTTCTGGCACTCCATGTCCTTGTCCAAAGTCTCTCTCCATGTTTCCTGCAGCCCCTTCAGGCCCTGCAAGGCCACACTGAGCTCACCCCAAAGCTTCTCCTCTCCAGCTGAACACTCCCAGCTCTCCCAGCAGAGCTGCTCCATCCTCTGCTCATCCTGGAGCCTCCTCTGGTGCCTCCAGCAGCTCCAGCTCCTTCCAGGGCTGGGGCTGCTCCTGCCCTGCACAGAGCACACCCTGAATCAATGTCAGAATTCAGCAGGCTGAAGGAAATAGGTTCTGACCTTGCTTCCATCCAAACCCTCCAATTTGGATTAGCAGGAGAGGAGGAGGAGCAGAGGCACACTGGGCACTGCCTGCCTTGGTCGTGCTGCCCTGAGGAGCTCGGTGACATGATGATGACATGGGCAAGAGTGGCCCAGTGACAACGTTAAAACCCAACAGAGAGCAAATATCTGACAGAGATAATGCCTTAAAAAGAAATTACTCCTTCCAGACTTTCTTCCCCCCTCTCTGGAGTCTGATATTTGGGAAACTACACACGGGCTGGCTGTGCCAAGTGTTTTCCCAGGGCAGAGGTGTGGTAATCACTGAAACACCTCCAGAACAAGCATGGCTACAGCTGCAAAGTCAAACAAATCCCAGTGGATTTTTTGCAGGTTTAGTCACTAAAAGTGTTTGAAATCGAGAGAGAGAGTGTGGATGCCAAAGTCTCCCTGCAAGTCAACATGAGCTGGCACTTTGGCTTTTCTGGAATATCCAGAATAAGAGCTACAGGCCCTGTGTAGTGTTCAAACCTCTCTTTTGAAGGTTCCATGGAAACTCTAAAATGGGAAATATACCCAGAGGTTTCTAAAAGAGCTAAAAATGGCCCTTGACAGATATTGCTGGATACCCACGTGCACTCCCCAACCATCAGTGCTCAAGGATTAGAAAGAGGTAGTTCAGCTTTTAGAAGATAATCCATGGGTTACAGAGTGAGAGAAATTTATTGGAAGTTCTTTAAAGTGTAAGACTTCATTTCTGGAAATCCACTTAACTCCATACTTGGCTTGTTTCTCAAGGCAGCAGACAGACAATTCCCAGTGGTCACATTAGCAAGAATCCCTCAGCTACAGCATTATTCTGAAATATTTACCTTTTCCAGCAGATCCAGTGTGAATTACACAGAACAGAATGAATCATGCCTGGTTGAGCCACATTTGCTGCTACCCAGCCTAGCTCCTTCTCCTTAAATTCCTGCTAGGGTTGAATGTTGTTCCATTCATTACCCATTTCTACACACCTCCAATTAAAAAGTGAAATTAGGCTCTCCTCTGCAGATTTTTCTCAAAATTTCTAGTCCAGCTTGCAAAAAATGAAAATAATTACACATTTCTTGTGTCAACCCCTGTTTCACTAAAGTCAGTACAGGTTATTTGACTGTTAATATATAAATATATTATTTTTTCATTTTTACATGTGTGTGTCTGTGTATCTCTCACACTGAGACAGTCAGGGATACACAGAACATCCCATTCCTGACCTATTTTCCTTACCCCTCTTTCATGAAGTCATGGCAACTTCTCCTTAACCAACCCCAAGGGTTTCATCCTGTTAAATCACTTTTTGTGCTGTTCCACTCACCTCTGCTCTACAGTCTCTTCTCTCAATATACCCAATGACTCCTTCAGGCTTTTTTTTTTTTGTAATTTTCCCTCTTTTCCTCTCTGAAGAAGCCATCCAGTGACAAAAATCTCCCTTTTTATTCACCTTGAGTGGTATAAATTAGCTCAGCACACAGCACCAGCTGTGAACTGAAAGCACCCAGAAGAAATCAAGTCAAGCTGGTGCCTCTCAGAATTTGTGTAGAGCCTTTTAGAAAACCTGTACAGTTGTACTCAGCTTTTCACTATTAATTAAATGTTCATCAAATGAGAACTACTGCATGTTCCTGTAAAAGAGACCTTCACAGTGAGTTTTTGGCTACAAATTCATGTAACAAATGAATGGTGATAAGCTCTTATCTCTTCCTCACAGAACAGGCCAAAAGAAAACCATTACCTGACTGGCAAAAAAATCTGAAAAATTGAAAAAATTCCTCTGTCAACATATTTCTTATCTCACTGGCCCTGGACTAAACCCTAGTCACAAAAAAAAAAACAACCCTAAGACATTAAAAAGAGAAGGGGCACAAGCAGTAAAGAATAACTTCCAGCTCAAAAGGGAAAAAAGAAAGCTGCACATGGACAAGAGTTCTTTTGGGAGGTCTCAATGCTTTGTCCACATTTGCAGCTCCTGGGTCTTCATAAAATATCACTCTACTCTAGCACTCTTCAAATTACAGAATTATTAATTAAGTCCAGATTAATTCTATTGGAGGGATTTTTCATTTATGAACTAAAACCTACAGCCATCAGGTATGAAATAATTAAAGAAGAGTCGTTGAAGGGATTTTTGGGGGATCTAAGTTATTTCCTTTGCATCCAGAGGACAGCAGTGCCCCTGCTGCTGTTTCAAGGCCTGCACTGGTTGATGTTCTGGAGCTTTCCAGGAATTCCAGTGCAATATCTAATGAGCTTCCTCAGGAAGTCCTCCTGACACAGCAAAGCAATTTTGCTGCCATTTAAGAATATAGTGCAGAACAATGAAATAATTTTTTTAAAAAGCATGATTGTTTTGTTTTGTTTTTCCAGCCTGTGCTCATTATAATTTCTGCACAGTAAAAACACCTCTCTTTTGAGCATTTAATCTGATCTAAAATCCCAAGCAACCACCCTTTCTGTTAATGTCCTGACTCTACAAAGCTGTATTTGGGAAATACACTAGAGAAGTGTCTAAATATCTGATTTTTCTTATGATGATATTTTTTTCAAGAGCCAAAAGCAGACAGAGGCTTGATGAATTGCTTGGAAATCTGTCCTTTACACAGTATCCATGCTGAGATAGCCAAAAACCAGAGGAATGTGACTCCTGTTAAATGATATTTTCAGTTACTTGTGCATCTCTAAAATCTCTCTCACCAAGGCCCTTCACATTCCCAATTCCAAGAAAGGGAATAAAAGTACTGGACACATTCCTGGACAGTTGGAAATAAAAGACTCTTATTTGCTTGGATATTTAAGAGATTACAGAGGTATGAAAAAATATGCCTTGGAAGAGCTCCATGTGGTTTGCTGGCCCATCCAGCCTTGCACATCTCTTTCCTGTGGTCAACCAGTAAAGAAAATAATTCCTGGAGTGGGCAGCTTTGTCAAACACGGATGGGACTTTCCAGCTTGACCCGTGGGGAGCTACTGGAGGGGACTGATTGGTTTCAGGCAGCAAATGGCACCTATCTGAGAGTATCCTACTCTCAGTTTTCCAGATTTCAAAGTTTGTGTAGACACTTCCTACTTTCAGTTTTCTAGAAAATTTAAAAGTTTGTGGAGGTATTTTAGGAGGCTGTACATAATGACTCAGGAAAAAGATGATGAGCTGGTTTCATAATTGCATAAAACCAGATATAGCTGAAGGGAGGCCTTTCAATGGAGGGGTTTTGTATATAAATAAAAAAAAAATCTTAAAAAACCTCCCACAAAAAACCCATGGCAAAGGCAGGAGAAACACTCCTGGTTATTTTGGTTTTGTGCTGCTCCTGGCTGATTTGGCCAAGCCCGTCATGGCACCACTCAAGGTTTTGCTATTTTAGACCTTTCACTTCATATTAATTTCACCCCTTCAAGCAAAATGTGCTTCTCTCATGTAATCCTTCCCCTCCAACAGCAAGAAGTGCATATATAGATGTACAAGTCTAAACACACATTCCTATCCTAACCCCAGTCATTAAAATGCCCTTATTGTTACAAATAAGAAAGATTTACCATTTTTCAGCAAAATTGGATATCCAAGCCAGCAGCTTCTAAAGATCATTGTTTTTAAGCACCTTGCTCAATTTCAGTGCATGTTTACCTACCATTAGTAGCAATAATAGCATTTCTAGAACTTTAACAATTGTGCATTAAGGGATATTTTAAGTAGCTCATGTATGACCTTTGCTACGAAAAATTAATTTCTGGTTTTGACACCACTGCAAGCCAAAACTTGACAGTATTTTAACACATGGGAACCAACCAAATAATACAAAATCCCAAAGCAGTAGAAAGCCAGGAGAATTTGCAAACTTGAAGGTCATTTTTTCATCATCCATAGCGAAAGTGTTACATACAACAGGAAATGTAAAAATCAAAAACCATGGAAATTCATCCACCTGACGTAGGGTCAATACAGGAAAAATTGGCAGCATTTTGATACCCATCCCATTTGCTTTTTTCCAGCTGAAGTCAGGCAAAGTCAGTGATCTTGAGGCAAGCCCAGATGGAGAGCTCATGAGGCTCCAAAAAAACCCAATTTTCACACAGCCCCTTATGAGCTGGCCAGCAGGAGGAGGGTCTGGCATGATGAATGTCCTAAAAAGGGGCTGGTTCGTGGTGGTGCTGGATCCCCTGGGCACTGAGCACTGCAGGAGCAGGCTCAGCTCACCACTGACTCTTCAGTGTCCTGGGGATTAACCACAATGTGACTCCTGCACTGGTCTGTAGCCTGAATGGAACAGGAAAAACCTCTTTTTTGACTTTGCAAGGAAAGGGTTTGTGTGCCTTTTCCTTTTTGCTGAGAGCAGCCCCTTTTCTTTTTGCCCAGACAAAAACCAATGTTTTTTTTCTCACTAGGCTTTACTTGGAAACGCTGGGGATGTGTCACCCCCTCCAGAGAGTGACAGGCCAACAACCAGACCTCCTTGAACAGAGCACCAAGTTGTTGCTACACAGCCAATAAAAAAACTATTGAGGTGGAATCAGCCACAAAACCGTGGCTCCTCTTTCTGTCCAGCTCCTTCCCAGGCACTGGAAAGCTCCAAATTCCTGCCCGTGGGGACAGGCTGGAGCAGCAGCCAGGAGAGCACACGGCCATGGCTGCAGCCCCCACACCTGCCAGGAAATTTCCTCTCCCAGGAAAGCAGAAAAATGATGGAGCAGAGCAGCTCCCCTCTGCTTCCCAGGCTGCAAATACCCCCTCACCTACAGGCACAGTTCTTTTTCATATCCTGCTTTAATTTATCAGTAATTAGCTGCTAGCACTACAAACTATTTAAAATTCGGACACTAAAAGTTCTATGTGCCACACCTTGAAACTGTGATTGTTATTTGGTCTTAGAAAATCCTTAAACTATACAATTGGGATGGGGAAAAGACCATAAGTGAGAGAAAACAGGTCAAGTCTCTGAATGCTGGCATGAGTATGAAGGGAAAAGTGGAAATTCAGTCTCTTGTCTGTCCTTTGGAACACAGCAGCAGAGAGTTTGAAGAATAAAAAGTGAATTTTTATCAGTTTAGCTGCTTCCCTTAGAAGTTGTACACACAGAATTTGGAACTTCTCAAGGCTATGGCTTACAAGGCCTTTTTGAGTAAGAAATCCTTTAATCCCCTAATTTTGACCAGTTGTCAGTGGTGTCTGCTCACTCAAATGAAGCTTTAAAACACTAACAGGGATAGATATTTCTAAACAGGAAAATAAGCAAAGAGCGTCCAAACTGCCAGATTTTGCTGCACCTCCAGCAGGATCAGCCCATTTTCACTGTGTAGCCACAGGGAAGTGATTATCAATTACAATCTCACAAAAATATTTAAAGTTTTGAAGTTTAATGAGGTTCTTTGGAATGTACCAGGAAAACAGAAGTTAGGACCTGCTGCAGGATTTCTCTCTGAATCCTTTCTCAGTCTGTTTGTTTTAACAAAGAAACAATCCATGCAAGACAAAAATGAAACTTTCTCCCTCTGTGTGAGGCAATTCTCGTTCTCCAAGCAGGAAGAGAAGGATGAATTGTCAGAAGTCAGACTATTCCTGCTAAGGGAGCAGCATCCCCTGGGAACACCCAAGGCAGGGGATCTGGAAAAGCTCCATGGCACTGCCAGGTATCTCTGCCACCTCTGCTCCTGCCTGAGTCCCCACCTGACTTCAGACACACCTTTAGGACTTGCCAAGGCTGCAGAAGCAGCAAAAGCTTCAAATATTTCAGCAGAAAGGCTGGAGTTTTGGTTTGCAATCCTCCAGCCAGCTGAGGATTTGGATTTACTTCCAGTCATGAGTAAATAAGGGCTGAGAATTACAGCCCAGCTGGTGGAAAAGACTTAGCAGCACCAGCTAAAAGAGAAAAAACTCCTTTTCAAAGCCAGAAATAAAGATGCTTTGGGCCTGGTGTATTCATTTACACACTTAAACCCAAACCAAACTTGTCCCCTGCTCCCAACCTCTGCTGGCACTCAGGGAATGTAAATCCTGTGTGAAACAGAGCAACCTGAACTTCCCCAGCATGAGCAACTCAGACTGGGAGCACTGGGCTTGAGAGCAGCACAGAGCACTGCAAAACCACTGGGGAATTATTGGGTCTCGGCTGATTAGGCTGGGTTTAATTAAACCCATCTGAAGATACTGTGATTAAAAGGCTGTGGCAATGGGAGATGGCTGTGAAAGGAAAGCTGCAGCATCAGCCCGACACTTTACAAATGCAGGGTTGAGTTTCACAT
The DNA here is from genome assembly GCA_013396995.1 of Dicaeum eximium. NCBI lineage: Eukaryota > Metazoa > Chordata > Aves > Passeriformes > Dicaeidae > Dicaeum > Dicaeum eximium. The sequence continues at coordinate 133,856 of VWZP01006286.1, read as the reverse complement.
GTAAACAAGCTCACTCACAAAGAGCAAACAGGATCACTGTGCACAACAATTACCACTCTAATCCACAGATTAAATCAACAGACAAAAAAAAAAAAAAAAAAAAAAAAAAAAAAAAACCAAAACAACACCAAAAAAAATCCCACAAAACCCCAATTTCTTTTCCCCACAGCCAACCCCTCACACAATAAATTGGCTTTATGTGGCCACAACTTAGAGGAATTTCAATGGCAGCCTTGGCATTGCAGGGAGCAAAGTGTGAAGGTTCTGAATGACTGTTCAGAACCATGAAGAAACCTGGAGCCTCCCCCTTCCCTACTCCAGAACTCGCCTTTTTACTATTTCTTTCAACAAGTTTACAATGAGTTTAGGGCTCCTGGCAGCAGAATTTACAAAACCATAAAGCAGCATCACAAGAACACCACCTCTGGCTGAGGGAAATAACATTGCTGATAACACTTATCTCCAGGCAAATTAACTCTTCTGGTAATGTTTACTTTGTATTAGCTGCTCTGATCTGCTCTTTACACAGAAAGACCCTGCTGTGCTTTTATGTCTGATATTTAAGACATATAATTTAACTATAATCTTAATTCCAATGAGTTATTTTCAAGGCAAAATCAATCCTGATTTTTAATAAAGCCCATTCTTCCACTTTGAGACTAGTTTTTCACGGATTGTTTTTAATTTTGAAGCCACACAACATCACAACTACTTAAATTTCAAACAAAGCAAACACTTTCCTTAGCAGGAAGAGACTACATTTATTTTCTGTGTGCAAAACTATGCAACTCCAGTTTTGCTTGGACAGACAAAGTAAAAAAGTTTAATATCTTAAGTTATTTTGGCCAGCAAGCTGTTAGTGTTACAAGAAGTTTGTCTGTGACAAAATAAAAACAGACATTTCAAATAAATAACAGATTATTTAATTTATCTTTTTTTTTTTTTTTTTGTGTTTGTGATTTTAAAAGGTTCGGAACGTGTATTTTCAACTTTTTATTGACAAGACTGTAAAACCAGCTTGAGAAAAGGCTAAATCTGATTACCCCCCTCCAGTTACATAATTTATTCCTGATTTAGCCAAAATCAGGTAGGGAAATATGCCCCAAAATTGAAGGGTTTAAAGCCCACTGCAAGTTGATTGCAACTTGAGCCACAGAATCTTGTTTAGCTTCATTTTCAGAGATCTCTGAGAAGGGACATCCCTAAAATGGATTTTTATGTGCTTCAAAATAACACTGACACAGGAATTCAGGCAACCCAGAGATGAGCACTAACACAAAACCCACAAAACCAGAGAAATATGAGAGTATAGAACCACAGAAACACAGAGTGTAAAACTCACTCTGTGCCCTCCATAGAACTGAACATTTCCTACTTCTCTGGATAACTGCAGTTACCATCAGTGGCCAAGTTGGGAATATTGTTGAAAATTCATATAAATTCAGGGGGTAAATTGGCTAATACTTGTGAAAATAGATTGTTCATTTATTCCACTGATATTGTCTTAATTCTCGTTATCTCAAAGAACCATGGAAGATTTTTTGCTAAAAAAAATAAAGTTGTATCATTATATGATGCCACCTGAGAAACTTGTTTATTCTGAAATATAATCTGTGGGTAGATACATTTTGATTTAACATGTTAGGTGTTTGGATTATTGAAAATCTTAACAGAAAATAAAGGTTCAGTTTTGCCCAGAGAGTGCATATGTCTCTCATATTGTTCAGGTTTGATTTAGTTGGGGGAGGGGGGGATATTTTATTTTTAAATAAAACAGTACTATTTGCTGAAATAACCCATGAAGTCTAAGTTTACTGATGTAGCAAGAAAAAGAGATTCAGGCAGACAATAGCACATCCTAAGATTCAAGGAAATTATGTCAATGTACACTTTTCCCTTCAAGGAGTTTTAATTCCTGGTTCTTTAAAGTGTAGCTGTTGCTGTCCCAAACACAAAACAACCTCAGAACAAGGCTCTGTCTTAAAAATAAAATGAATGGGTCCTCAAGAAATTGTAGTAACCCAGAATTGTGTAACAGGCTTTGAATTGTGAAATGACTCAGAATTCAAAGTAACATTCCATTTCTCTGATTGGCTTAACACACACGACGCCCTGCAAGGAACAAATGGGAGGCTGCACTGCACTGATTAAATATTTACAGTCAGAAAAAATATGTCACCACAAAAGTAGATCATCTTTTGCAAACATCTGATTTTCTTCCCTTAGTCTAACTAGAAATCAGAGTCAGGGGGACAGGAGAGAGTTAAACTCTCCTGTTATTCCAGCTGAATAACTAACACTTACACAGTCCTTTAAAAAATAATGAGGTACAGAAGCCAGAGTATTAGTTAGCTGAAACAAGGATGAGGATGTAGCTCTCAAACTCCTAAGGGAAGAAACATTTAGAAAGGAGAAACAAAAAAAAAAAAAATTAACAGTAGCGGCTCCACGAGCGGCACNAAAAAGAAAAGAAAAAAAAGGAATATTGTAAATCATCTTCTTTCTTTCACCTTTGCCTCCTCATTAGTATGGGTTGGAGGCTCTTTCCTCCAGCAGCAGGAGCCAAGCTCCCGAGCAAGTGGCACACTTTGTTCTGTGTCCTTTCAGGATATGGAATTCCTTTCCTTGTATCCTCTTAAAAAAGAGTTAAAAACTCTCATTCTGACTGTGGCTGGATAAGAAAACGTCCAGCTGAACTCACATCCCTAAGTGCTATAGGGTTACGAGGTGTAAATGATCAAATCATTGCACAGTAATGAATAGTCTGATCAAATATATAAAGTTTTTGTGCACTTACTCCCAGAATTCCATCACTGGAGAAGTGGCATTTTGTAAAGAGACTTGGCTGCAGTTGCTCATGTTGAGTTTTTGAAATTCCACACAATTTTCTAGAAAAGAACAAAAAAAAAAAAAAGAAAAAAGGGAGTTTGCTACGTTGACATGCGAGTCCAGTTCTTGTTCATGTCCCAGTTTGTGCACCTTGGAAAGCCCCCATTCTACACCACATTTTCTGGGTGAGGTTAAAGGGTTTTGGGATGTACTAAATGCCACAGCTGCTCCTTCTGCAACACCAGGCTATGATAACCCAGGAAAACATCCATGAGGACTCTCCTACAACACTTCCCAGAGGCATGGGGCCAAAAAATCACCTCAGGCAGAAGAAAGAAACATTGAAGCAAAGGATTGGGAATCCCAACGTGCTCCTACTCCAGCTGCTGGTTCAATGGTTTATGGCTACAAATGGCTTATGGAACATGGCCAGCCATAAACTCCCACTTTTTCCTGGTAAGGCAAGTGGATATTTCCTCTGGCTTATCATTATTATTATTATTATTAATCTCTAACACAAAGGCCAAAGCAGCCCAGCACTGTGGAGCATTTGAGCAGTGATAACACTGGCCAAGCTCCTCTGCAGGGCTACCAAAATTGATACCAAAGCCTTCCACATCCACTGGGCCCAAAATCACCTCCCTGACAGAAACGAAGATTTCAGGCAGCTTTAGGTGTGCTCAGAGAACACAAAAAATGGCCAATTAGTGAAAGCTATGAAAGACAACATAATGGGTACTTGATTTGAAGCTGGACTCTATATAAGGGATAAATGCAAAATTTCAGGAATGTGGGAACAAGGACAGTGGGATGAGCTGCTCCCCATGGATGTTTGGGATCTACAGACTCAATAAGCAGAGAATTACAGATTTAATATCAATGAGAGGACAGATGCAGAGCCCTACTCTGCAAACCCCTCTGAATACATACCTCATCCTCCATGCAGGAGGCTACTTTACATGCAGCAAGGATTATTTATGAGACTAAATTTCCAGAAGTAGCTTGATGAACATTATCCCTCAACATCTGGCATTTAAAAGAGCACATCCAAAAGATACAAATTTAATATTTTTCCCTCTCCATTCAAACTCCTCCTGATTTCATTAGAGTGAAAGAGCAAGATTGCAACCTGTCATCAGGTCATTCTCTGCTGCAGAATTCACTCACTGTGTTCAGGGAGAATAGATATGATTGCAAATGAGAGTCTTGGGATTTAGCCAGAAGATCTTACAGAATTAACAAATCCATAGTCTTTTTGTGCTGACATTATATTCTAAAGGAGTAAATGCTTTACAGTGACCTAACCCAAAAAGGTCCAAGGCAGTTTTACTCCGGGTTTCCTTTCTCTTGCTGTAGTGGGATGAGATTGGTCCATTTCCACAGACTTTGCTACACCAATAGCTTTGTTCAGGACATTTCAATATATTAAGCAATCACTTGGGAGGATTTTTCTAGTGGTAATCTCTGCTGAGGTCATACCTGTATTCCATTCGTGGCCACAGGAGGCCCAGGGAAGCTCTGTAGTAAAGCAGTTGAACAAATAGAAGATAGCCCATGCTAAAATGATGATGTAATATACATTTAGGTGTGCCTCTATAACTTGGGTAGCATAGCCAATGCCTAGAGGAGCAAAATAAAAAGTGAGATACAAAAGAAAACTTCTGCTTTTCAGGCTGTATTTAATTTTGAAACAAATGCTTATTCATAAGTATATCTTCACTTCAATTCTTACACAAATTATTTCATTTTACTTCAAAATGAATGCTTTCTTTTGCAGTAGAACACAGAATTGTTACCTTCAAAGAGAGGGCAAATTTTTCTCCAACATGTGATGCCTCCTTCACTTGTAAACTGTCCCAAGGCCGTCTCCAAGAAAAATACTGGTATTCCACAGCAAATAAAAAACACCACGTAGGGGATGAGGAAAGCACCTGCCAGTGAACATTGAGGGGGTGTTGGTTAGAATGAACAGGGCTCCTCAGCTGCACAGTGAGGATTTTTCCATGAAAGGAAGGATCAGCTGTGAGCCACCAGTGCACTGTAGGAAGGGTTTATCCTGCCCCAAATATCCAAAGTTAATCTGTAAATCAGGGCCCCGGACTAAAACAGATCAAAGTTCCTCAGCCTAAAGTCAGCTCAGGAGTCTCTCAAACACAGAAAAGATCCCAGCCATGCTCAGCTCAAAGTTCTGCTCTGCCAGCACCACATCAGTCTGCACCACCCTCCTTGCTTTTTTCAGGGCTGAGGAAGTGTTACAGGTATTAAACCTGAGAAATCCTTTTCATGTTATTTGTATGAGCCTGATGATCAGGACTGCAAAAAGGGAATGAGCAAACAAACTTCAGAACTACTTACAAGGACAGGAAAGCAGGGCCTGGCCTTATCAGCCAGAAACACTGATGTGAAATTCTAAGAAAATCACAAAGCATCAACATTTTGGTTGGATGCTGACAGTAAGCTCCAGCACAGGTAGTGAAGCTCAGCAAAACCCAAGCACAGCACACCCACACCCTGCAGCAGCTGCTGTGCTTCAGCCACCTTGACCAGAAAGTTGAGACAACTGAATCCACCTGCTCTGACTGGCAGCTTCTTGCATCTCATCACCAGGAGTCTCTTCCCTCAGCCAGGAAATCTCCCTGGAGATGAATCCCAGGTGCCCCTCGAGCAATCCATAGGGATTCCACAAAGAATGGAATGCTTGCATGGCTTCTCTGGATAATTTACTGGCCAGTATCAAATCTAGCTTGGCCCTCTCATACACACAATCACAGTGGGTTTAACATGGTAGCTTGTGGAAATCCAAAGTAGCATCTTGGACTGTTTTCCCAAGACTGTTCCAATAGGCATATATCAGGAACATTAGAAAACAGCAAAATGCCCAGCTTGCAGAAAGATCATATTCCAAGAAATACCTAATTCTAAACACACAAAGAAATTAATTTTCCTAAAAATCTGAACATCCACAACCTAAAATTATGGATGATTATTCCTACACTCCCTGTTATAACTTGGAGTAAGTGCCAGAGAGGTTACATCTCACAAGTTCCAAACTACAGCTTCTAGATTTGTTCTGCAAAAAGCAATTTATTTCACAACTAGCTCAGATATTTACCACTGTCTTCCCCTAGCACACACCAAGGAGTTGGATGCATCAGATTTAAGCACCAAAAACAAACTCTGGTCTAATTCCAGCAGGGGGTTACAAAGCCACAGGTCACAGACTGAGCCTTCATTGACTAAAACTGGTCAATGGCAAATGTCCCGTGGTGCCAGGGATATACCAATTAAATCACATCCACTTTTTCTATTCTTAAAGAATACAGTGGTGATTAAATATGACATATAAGTAGTTACTTTTTCACCAAATCACCCAGAACAATGATTGAAATCCTTTCTACCTCATGTTACAGCCTTTAAAATGATAGCACCACCTTTTCACAAGCTGACACACACCTACAAATGGGCACCTAAAGGTGGCTGCAGGAACCCAAAAACTCCACACCAAAAATATATTCCTGTAATTTCCTCTGCCAAAAGTTCTCTGGGAACACTTTGACCATCAGTAAGAAAGGGCTGTGTATATGATATACAGCGTGTCGATATTCAGGATTTGGTAGCAGCATTCTCTAAAGAGCTGAACTCTTGTTACCCAACTTTGGCCAAAACACAGAGACGTAAAGAGAGGAACTTCCAACAATAAACACAACTTGCACAGCAGGATTTGTCCTGTAGAAACAGCACACAAAACGGGCTAAAAACCATCCCTGAGTTCAGATAAGGAGGGACAAGGAACAGAAATTTTGCACAGCAAACAAACCCATCAAGGAGCAGATCAGTGCTTATCAGCCCTGAACATCCTATTTTTCTTCCAGCCTCTGTGTTTACACTGCCACTGACTCAGGCCTTAAGTGGGGAGAATGTTGAACCCAGTCCACAGAATTCTAAACTGAGTTTGTAATTCACTTTTCTTTCTTCACTGCTGCCCAAGTCACAGCTGATGTGCTTATTCTCAAGTGTCATTTATCTTATACAGTTTCTAGCTGGCTACAACCAATACATGCCACATGTTATACTCCTGTGGAAGTTGAGTCTGCTCTTTTCTCTCTCAAATAACATTCATATTTTATATTTATTAGGGCTTGCCCTCTTCTTTGTGTGACCTGCAGTTTTACATCTTCCCCTACCTTGCTGTAGGATTTGGGGAAGTTCTGAGGGAAAAAAAAAAGAACATTGAGGTATAAAAAATTTCATGCGACAGAGAAAATAAATTTAGTCTTTGTGGCATTATTAGAAAAAATATATTCATCCTCTCCAAAGTACACTGTTGTGACAAATGAAGTGCTGCCTTCTTTTCTGTGTCAGACAAACTTAGCTAAGTATGCCTGGGTGTGTATTCACATGCAGAAGACAGCGTGTACTACTATAGCAGAACGCTGGCTTCTCCTGCATGAAACATGCTACTGAAAAAATACGTCAATTTACTAACGCTACAGAAACTTGTAAAAATAAATCACACAGTGTTCGGAGAGAAGGAAAGAGAAACACAAAGATTTTTCTCAGTAGTCAGATGTTTAATGCTTCCCTGTCTGCCCATGCACTGAAATCCTGAACACGAATCTCTTACTAGTGCAATAAATCACTGCAAAGCATTTTTAACTGTTTAATTCCCGGGTTTAATCCCCACATCAATCCACACGTGATGCCATCTTACCTCCTCCGTTCTTGTAGCAAAGATATGGGAATCTCCAGACGTTTCCCAACCCAATAATCTCCCCTGCCACAGAAAGCACAAATTCAACCTTATTGTTCCAGTGACCTCTTTCATGAACTTTCTTATCATTGCTGTGGACGAGGTTGGTACTTGAGGCTTCTGGGTCCAAAGCATCTTCTGGCTTGCCATTAATGATAGGAATAGTCTTTTCAGCTGTCATGACTTTTCAGCCTAGTGGAGAACAAAAGAAAAACACACAGGTGTGTTAAGACACTGATCTCCAACGACTGAAACCTCCAGGGTGGCACTGGCTTATCGTTACCTGCGGAAATCTGCGGGTGAAAATGAGGGAGGCTACTGCCCAAGGTTGGAAAAGTTGTAAGGCAGGGGAAAAGGAAAAGAAAGGGGTGGGGTGAAGAGAGAAGGTTCCGCGCAAGGGAAGGAGTTATTCCAAGTGGAGCCAGGTAACTTGCTAGCAGAGAGGGAAGCCTTTCAAAAATCCCTCCCCAGGCATGGATCCCAGCCTGCCTGACCTACCAGAGGACAGGGATGTGCCGCACCTTCCGTGCGCACACCTGAGCTCGGGAGCGCGCAGGGATGCGCGGAAGGGCTGGGATGGCCGTGGCCTGCCTGCAGGAGCGGGGGAGCTCCGGGATTACTCCCCCGGGGCTCTGCCCGTGCCTGCGCGCCGGGGACAGGGGCCGGGCTGTGCTCAGCGCTGTGCTCAGGGGCGATGCTGCGGCTGCGGGAGCGCGGGCAGGGCACGGCCGGCCGGGGAGGAGGCGTTCGGGATCCCGGGGANCTGCCGCTGCTGGCGGCCCGCCGTGGGTTGTAGGATGCTCCCCGCGCTCTGGAGCCGGAATTTGCAAATGCTCAGCCCTCCCCGGAGCTATGGTTTAACACCCGCCNCTCCCCCGCCCGCGGGCAGGGCCGAGCCCGGCAGGTTCGCAGCCGCGTCCCGCATCCCCTCATCCGGCAGATCCCGCATCCCCGGCGTGTCCCGCATCCCCCGCAGGTCCCGCATCCCCCGCAGGTCCCGCATCCCCGCTGGCTCCTGCATCCCCCGGCGTGTCCCGGTCCCGCAAGCGGCGGGCGGGCCGCGGTGACAGCCCCGCACCGGCCGCGCTGGCGCAGGCCCCGCAAGTCAAAAAAAGGAACCCGCCGGGAACAGATGACAGCAACTTGAGCTGGAAAGGGCGGCGGGGGGAGCCGGGGGACAGACGGGATGAAAAAATAAACGGAGGGGAACATTTGGGAAGTGTGGAAACAATGTGGGCGCTTTCGAGTTACACCAGGGAAATGCAGAAGCAAGCAGCCCGTGTGGGCATTGCTGGCTGGGGCTTGGCTTAAAATTCAAGCTGTAAAAGAGGTGAGAATAGGGGAAAAAATTATTATAAATGTTTTTGTTTCAGGTTGAATCAATTATTTCGAATAGAGATTTTTTATTTTCCATCTAACCCTCTCCTTTTAAAAATTTTTTGTAGGTCAGTCGTTTTCACCCTAAGTTTCCAAAGCCAAATTAAATACCTCTTTTTTTTTTTCATCTCTGCAGCTTCTCCTTGGCAAATGGCAGCACCCAAGCCAGGTTCTTGCTTCAAATCTTCCCTCAGCTCCACTCTCTGCTGCAGTTATGATCAGCAAGGCTTTGCTCTGCAACTCCAGGGGATGCACTTGGGAACTCACAGGCTCCTAAATCCAGGATTCTCTGCTGGAAATGTCCCAGACACAGTCAAATCTTCTTCCACGTGAATCCTCTCCCTCTCAGCCTCCAGCTCCAAGGATTCTTCCCAGTGCCTGGCCACCTGTTAGCCTGCTCATGGAAGACAATGGAGAGATGCCCATGGATAGATTTTAAATTAACTCAAGCTGACTTTGTACCCTGCTTGTACATTGCACATTGGAGCTTCTGCTGTGGTGAAAGTTTCCAGGATTTTGCATTTCAGCGATGCCTGTCACAACAGTGGGTGCTGGGGCCTCACCCTGTCAACTCTCTGTCACAGCAACCCTTGCACCTAACAGGTGCAGGATGAGCCTCTCTCTTTTCTTCTTGATGCCAGCATTTATAGTTCTAGTCAAACCTATCTTAGGAAAGGAAATCTGCCAGTGGAAAAAGTGAAAAAAATTTGCAAAATTCTTATATTTAATTTTTTTTAAAACATCCTCACCACAGATATTACCAAAGCTGGGTTTGATTTTGAGTGGTTTGCATTTGTGGGTTTTGTTTTTGTTGCAGTTGGTATTCATTAACTGAGGATGGAATAGATCAATTTTTCCCAAGCTGATTTTGCACAAACTAAACCCAACTTGGAGGGCTTTTTTGTTGATTTATTTTTACCTCCTTCTTCATCTTGTTTTCAGCAGGGATCAAAACAGACCCTGTTTTTCTGTCTCCCAGCCAGGCCTAGCAGGCTCAACAGGACACACTTAAACATCAAAGCTGACAGTAAATTCACATTTTATTCCTGAGAGTAATTCTAAAAATGGAGGGAAGCTGAGGGACAGTAAACATTTGATGATTCAATGTAGAGGAGAGACCAATCTTCATCAAATAGATTAATGATCCCACATTGAAGGGCCTGCTGCAAGGGACAGTCTGCAGGCAGATGCTGAAGGTGTTTGTTTGCTGATTTGTTCAGTATTTGAAATGATTCATTCCTGGTGTCAAGTGTTTTATCCACTGCTGTATTCCTGCACCGATTCCCATTCAGTCTCCTACCTGAAAGTGAAAAAACTGAAGTCTTTATGGAAGTAATTGCTGGCTGCTAATCCTTGTGAACACTTCCCAGTGTCTGCAACAAAAAATGACAAATTTTAGAGCAGGCTGAGAACCCTTTTTTAAAATTCTGATGGAGCCTTTGCTGTTGCAATGAGGGGGATTCCCTGGGTTACAGGCCAGGTGTCAGTTCATACTCTCACTGTGTCTCTGGTGCTCCTCATCAGGAATTCCTGCCTGCTCCTCTCAGCCTGTTGGGAGACCCTGCACAAGTTTCCTGGCCGTGCCTTTCAGGCTCCACATTAAAATTATGTGCCCTAAAAAGCAACTCAAGTTCTGCTTTATTCAGGTTTATCTCCACACTCCCAAGGAATCCTTTACAACTCTGTGCAGAAAGTACAGGGGTGGGGGTGGAAATCAGATGTTTCTGCTCACCAGAGAATGGTGCTGTGAAGAACCAAATGTTCCAAGGCTACATTTATTTAGATTTATAAACTAAAATTAATCCAGACAAGTCATTCATACCTAGAGTAACTTGGGAAAACAACCTCCAAGAAAATCCACATGTCCACAGGATTCTGCCAGACTGCCAAAATTAATGTCAGCTAAAGTCACATGATATAGCTTTGGAAATTAAAAACTGGGGCTTGGCTCATTTCTTCCCCTTATTGTAACTCTGAATTTCTGTGTTGTTTCTGCACTACAAAATCCTGTGACAATATAATTTGGTGGGGGGGTGGGGGAGGGGAGGAGAAGGAACAACAATCCTCTCCAGATTTAAAACCTTCAGTTTAGATTTATTCTAATCAAAATCTGCACAAGCCTTCTATAAAGATTTCATAAAGCTGGACTCTTTGTGGGTAAATAGCTACACAAAAGCAAATAAATACAATCAGAATTTCAGCAGTGATAATAATCTGACAATAGTTTGGATCAAAAGCCTAAAATCACAAAGCCATTTGTGAACAAGACCAACACATTTAGCTGTTCTATTAGAGGCTGACTTCAATCAAAAATAGGCTGATTTGTGCCTAATCAGTTTTCTGTAATGGGAAAAAAAATATTTCTTTGTTGCAGGTAATTTTGAGTAAAGTAACACCTGATTGTTTGGCTTCTGTTTAGAAAGGCTCAACCCCTATCATTGTAGATATCTCTCCATCCAATTTATTGCCTCACAGTGGGTGAGATGCTGGGTTTTGGGTTGAGTAGAGCTGCAAAAATCACTTTTCCATCTATTGATGTTGCCCTTCCCTTGTCCCCTGCTGTCAGTCTGAGACCTGTATTTTGTTACCTGCATTTAATCTTCCAGCCCCTCTTCTAGACAGGAGTGGGTGAGAATATTCCACAATAGGGGATTTCTGCTGCAGACTTATGCTGATCCCCTGGGAAAGGTGGCACAAATCAGGGTTTCCTTGAGTTAATTCCTCCATTCCCACTGTGCTTTAGGGACATACCCCTCTGCTAATGGGTAATGGTACCTTGAGTTTCTTAAACATTAATTTTATATACAGACAACACTTGGAGACAACTTCCAATCCTGGGTTATCCACAACATCCAAGAGTTAGCAGTCACCCATCTGAGTGAACTGAAATCTAGAAAATAGCAAATAAATGACAGCACTAAATGAGAGGACATTTTTGAAAGGTTTTAATGGGACCTACAAGTGAGACCAAATAAAAGAAATACCAAAGAGACCTGAGAAGAACTGGATGCATAACACCTCAGCTGCCTATAGTCGATCATTCTTCCAGATTAGAAGCTGAATTTGCACACAGATACAGATGTTATCAGCATGCCCAGCTCATAGTTATTGGGAGCTGCTCCAGCCTGGAAAAGGAATGAACTCTGAGGAGAGTTTCTGCTCAGCTCCTCTGGATATATTTTCAACTATATTAAAATATTTTGTATTATTAAAGGTACTCAGTGAACAATGGCAGAATTTAATTCAGGTTACAGAAGCTCTCTGCAGGCACATAAAATCTTTTACCTTATCCCAGACACTCTTTCTTCCCTGTTGTAAAGTAAGGTAAGGGGTTGCTTTGTGCACTGGATGTTCTGGGTCAGTATGGGAAGATTGGTAGGAATCACACAAGGAATTAAATTTCAAGGAATTGAATAACTCTCACACCTCTGATAGGAAGAAGCATCTCTCCCAACCCTTAGGTGGTGGTCCAGTGCCTTTCCTTTCTACAAGCAGCCCACTGAGCCAGGCTTTGTGTTAATCCTGGAATTTTACAAAACCAAGTTGCCTTGAGGTTGAGTCTATAGCACAGTAATTAAAAAGATGAAATTCCAGTTTATAGATGAAGATGATCATTCCATGCTCTGAGGTGTCATGCTCAGCAGCAAAATATAGGGCCAGGAGGGAGGGAGGATGATGATTGAGTGATGGCATTTGTCTTCCCAAATATCCCATGGGATGAAGTCCTGCCCTCCTGAAAACGGCTGAACATCCACCTGCAGATGGGAAATAGAGAATTCATTCTTTCTGTGGCTTTGCTTGCACGTGCAGCTTTGCTTTACATGTTAAACTCTCTCCATCTCAGCCCCTGGGCTTTCCCATCCCAAATTTTCCCACTTTTGCCTCTCTGATTCTCTACCCTCCCAGTATGGGAACCTGTGCAATATTCAGGTTCAGTGAGGGGTGGCAGCAACACTGCACACTCTGCCAAATGTTGCTTTAAAAGACATTAAAATGAAAAGCAAGTTACCATTAGGAGCACAATGATGGGTGTGACTGAGGGGGTGGTTTGGCTCGGTGTCAGACCTGAAACAGGAAAAAAAGCTTCAAAAGACAGGTCAATCCAGAATGAAGATAATTCATTTTTCTCCCCAATGCAAAATAATAAAAAATATATACAACCCCCTAAAATTTCAACTCAATCACGTTCTGCTTTTGAACTAGAGTGCAACAGCAATATGTTGCTTCAAAATTTGAAAAGAGGTCCCATATTTTCAGAACATTTCCTTTATTGAAGTCTTTTTGGCTGAAGCTGCATGTCAGTAGAGCAAAGTAATTGCCTGGAAAATATTGATTAGCTCTTGTCAAACCCCCCTTTGCATTCAGTACTTCCATTTTAGCAGTGTCAGCATGCAAGCACTGGCACAGCAGTTTAACTGGTGTGTGCTCAGTTCTCTTTCAGCCCCAGAACAGTCCCACGGACACTGAGCCCCTGCAAGGGATCTGCCACATAAATTACATGTGACAACTTGCACTAACTCACCAAACAATCCCGTCCTGAGCTGTCTGCTGGCACATTGCTAATTAACAATTAATTGCCTTCCACAAGACTCCTGCAGAGCAGATGATGTGATACTGCAGATGTTTCAGGCAACTTGTGTCTCTGTGCAGCGTTGCAAAGTGCCCAAAGATTTCTTTCAACATTTTGCTTTTTGTAATGGTATTTTGAATCAGATATATATTACTTTTGTTGTTTTTTTTAAAATACATTGCAGTACTTTAATACTGAAACACCTCTTACTAAAATACTCTCTTTACAACTGTGAATCATTAATTCTTGCTTGACACCTGTAGGTTTATAACCTGAATATTGGGTCAAAATAGAACTTAGCTGGCAGACTGGGAAAATAAATTCTTGTGAAACCCCACCCAATTATGCCCAGCACAAGCACCATCTCTGCTTCAAGAGCCAAAAGAGAAAATACTCTCCAATTTTATTACATCCACTTACTAAAAATGCAGGACTTGTTTGTCTTTCCAATAAATATTATAATATATTTAAAATATATATTATAATATATAAAAGAGGGAATATTTTATTGTAAACTCTAATCCACTGGGAAGGCAAATGGAGAAGACACAAAGGCACCAGATTATCCAGAACTTCATCTCTGCTGGGCAATTATTTTTCCCAATGACTCATTAAAGGTGAACAAAGAAACTCAATGAGAGAAGAACCCTCCAGTAAGGAGGCAAACATCACATTTAGGTGCACAAAGCTGGGCCTGGAGGAGCTAAGACCAGCAGGGAGATCCTGACTTTGCTGGCACAGATTCCAGGGGCCTGACAAAGGGTGTGCTGGGAGGGCAGAAGGAGATGTGGGAATTGCTGCTGCACTCCTCTGGAAATGGATGAACAATTCAGGCACAGAGGACAAAATAGGCAGATTCCTGTCAGTGGGAAAAGCTTTCCTGGAAATTTTCGGAAAGCCCTGAGTTGATTTTAGGTTCTTCCCCCAGAGGGTGCTGGGCCCTGCCCAAGCTCCCCAGGGGATGGTGACATTCCCAAGGCTGCCATAGCTCCAGGAGAGTTTGGACAACACTCCCAGGGATGCCCAGGCTGGGATTGTTGGGGTGGTTGTGCAGGGCCAGGGCTGGACTGGATGATCCTTGTGGGTCTCTTCCAACTTGGGATATTCTATGACTATTTTTATGTTTCAGGATATATCTGACCGTTCCTACTTCCTCTCATCTCAGTTCCTTTCCTATCCACAGGAAAACTGAAACTGATCCTACAGGGTTTGACTGTGTTGGAAAGAAAAGCTTAAAACACACTTATCTCAAATTCTCTTCCAAGTGTCTGGCACTGAGGAGAATCATCGCTCTACCAGAAACACAGAGCCTAATCCCTGGAAAACTGAATTCAGGAGAGGGGAAGGAATTTTGCTGGAGGTCATTTTATGCATAACTTCTGCCTATTTTTGACTCCCTCAACACCCTGATGTTTGTAGGGTGAGTTGTAGGTAATAAATCAGGCAGAGAGGAGACATCCCATATTATCTGAGACGTGGAGTTCTGGCTTCACAGTAGCAGGAAAAAGAAGTTGGGCTTGTTCATTTTGCAGTCTGTAATAAGGGAGGCAGTAGTAGAAATAATCAGTTGAGATTCTGTGCTTCCACCATGTTTTAATTTAAGCACAGTATCTGATGAATGGTATTCCCAAAGCAGCACCTATTTCCTAAACTCTTTCTCTAAAATTGACTTGCAATTTTTTTTTAATAGGAAAAAATTCCCTATGCTGAGGAAGACTGGGCATCAATTTTAAAAAACCTCAATTTTTTTAGAAGTTTAACTTTCTCTGAATATTGTTCTAGCCATCATTTCCTCATGACTAAAACTGTGTAATTAACTAAAACAGGAAGAAGAAAGATTTCCGTATTCAATGTCACTTTTACTTATCCCACAGGGAAATGAAGACTTTGCTGATGGAATCAAGGCAAATAAGGCTCCCCAAAAATGTTAGAGCACGAGTGACAGTGACACATCCATAAATGTCACATCTTTACCAGCCATGCTATCACAACCATACAATTTTTGGGAGCATCATTCTGTGTTTTGCAGTCAACTTCTCCACCTGCTCCTGAGATTAAATATCATTTAAGAGTAGAAAAATTGCACCCAGAAGAGAATTTCCTCTGCAGAGGTCTCCATAATCACAACCTTTTAACTTCTTACAGGCTACAAAATATGCTGCAAATAAACACAATAAATTTTTCCACCAGCACATCATTTACAAAACTTCCAGCATATTGAGCCTGAAAATAATTTCTAAAGATACTTTGCAGATTTGGGGCCTAAAGTTTTCAGAAACTAAATTACTGAGGTGGCCTTTTCTGTGGAAAAGTGGCAGAATATGGCACTTTATTCATTGTTTGCAGTTCAAAAGGGGTTTGTGCACCTTAGACATTGATTGTTTGGATGATTAAAGTAGCTGAGACTAAGGAGATATGGCTTTATATCTGTAAGTGCTTTTATCTTTCCTGAAAGTGTGAGTTTCCTCAGCTCATTACTAACTCTACTCGCAGAATAAAGAGCTGTAATCCACACAGTAATAAAGGTTTTAAATCAGGCAAGGTTTTCTTCTGAGGTTTGTTTTTAAACCAAGCAGGGAGGGTGTGGAGCAGCCAGCTCTCAGTGCAATTAATTTCAGGTCCTTCTTAGTAATGATAAGAAAGTATTAAATTTCAGATGATAAGAAAGCATTACATTGCAGCTGCTTGTGTTACATGGATTTTTGATTCTAACTTGATTCCCATTTTAAGTCTCCTTAAGCTTATTAAGAGTTTCCCAGTTCAGCCCTGGGTTTTACAAGAGCCTTGAGCAAGGAGCAGAGCAAAGTGTCCCTGTCCTCCAGCCCTTGGACACGCAGGGATGGTTCAGCTGTGTCCAGTGAAGGCAGAACTTAGAGGTGAAAGACCTGACTTTATACAGAGATAGCAGCTGCTCTAGAAACTTTCTCCTATGCTGTTGTACACTCAAAGAAATAATTTGTGTTCATTAGCTGCATGGCAAATAAATCCGCAACAGACCGCACGTGTTAAGCTTGTTAAATCCTCACTTATGGATTTTGTGAACTGTAACACAAATCGTTATCTACCAAATATTTCTATGCTCTGAAATGTTTGTGCACCCTGAGATGCACGCTGGGCTTTGTGCAGTGACTTTTCTGCAGGGCTGTGGTTGTGTCACAGCACTCTGACCCAAGGAAGGCACAGACTGAATTTTGTGTTGATTCATGAGGGGGGATCATGGAACCGTGGAATATCCTGAGCTGGAAGGGACCCACAGGGATCATGGGTCCAACCCCTGCACAGACACCCCAACAATCCCAGCCTGGGCATCCCTGGAAGCTCCTGGAGCTCTGGCAGCCTCGGGTTGTGCCCATTCCCTGGGGAGCCTGGGCAGTGCCAGCACCGTCTGAGGTAGAACCTTTCCCTGTTCTCCACCCTAAACCTGCCCTGGCACAGCTCCAACCCCTAAAACTCTGTGTTCACACTTTATAATCTCGTGCATACAGAATTTTTTGAAGCACAGGAGCCCTCAGTGATTTCTTGAATTGTTTCGGTGCCCCTTTGCTAACAGCATCCTGAAGTCCTGAGTCCCCTTTTCTATTTGCAAATCAGAATCCTGGCCAGACACAGAAAACAACCCATCTATGAGTCCATTTGATTAAAACAAAATTTGGCTGCTGCCTAATGGCTTGCTCAGGAAGCATTTGGGTTGCATTAAAATGAAGAGGCCAAAGCAAGTTCCTGAGCTGCATTCAAAATCCAATGTTAAAGGTCAAAATACCAGAGTGAATGGCACCTAATCTGTGGAACAGCTTTCAGGAACTCTTTTTACCACCTTCAGCATTTACCACTCTCTTCTTAGCTGAAGCAGATGTAAATTATGGTTTACAAATGGGATATTTAAGAAAACTTCTTTGAGGATACTGGAATAGTTAAATGCAATAAACTTAAGACACGCTTGAGTTCTGTAATTAATCTTATTTTCCTGTAAGTAGTTTAATCTTAATGATGATTGTTGTTTTACAAGATACTATTCTAATATAGATGTTGTTATTACCCTTTGTCAGGTGCACTACAACATCTGTAAAATCTGCCCAAATTACCATTTCAACTCTACAAACGTCATCCTATTCCAATTCTAGGCTGAAAAGAAATTCTCAGTCTGCATCTACAACTATGAAGAATCTAAAATAATTCATAGTGCTAAACACATATTCTCAAATTTGAAAAAAAATGTATTTAAACTTTCCATGTTCCAATTCCTAATTAAGATCTTTTAGAAGTAAATGCATCTTTCACCTATGTTTGTTTAAAAAGGGTTACATTATAGTGTATTTTGCTTACAGTTGGTTCCTTCACATCTTCCTCTTATGTTGGCAGGCTTTAAGATTATCTTAAAATGCCTTTTCCCGAGGGATTCCTCATCAGCTGTTCCCAACCCTGTGATACCACCCCTGCAAACCCTTTCCAGCAGGGCCTTTCTCAACTGGAAGGATTTTCACACAACTATAGCAAGTTAATGTTCTTGTTTTATTTAAGGACTTGGGGGTGGAGTGTTTAAAAAGCAGCTCCTGCTAAAATTCCCTTTCAATAACAATAATGGGCTTTCCTTTCTCATTGGTGCATCCCTCAAGTATGGAAAAATGAGTCCCTGCAAGCTCCAGCCCAGTCCTGAATACCACACTGAAAACTAAATAGCAATAGTAGGACATCTTAAAATATTCCCAAAACTTGGTAGAGTACTTCAATCCCTATTATAGAAGTCAAGCCTTATTTTCCTGGGATTTTCTACAGCAACACCCTTGCAAACCTAAAACTCTCCTAAAAATTTAACGCTCATTTTTCTTTTGCTTTGAATTAATTTTTCCTCAAACATTTTGGTTTTTTTTCAAAGTAATAACTTCCAAGACTTTTCAGTTCACTGTTTTGAACTAAATGGTTTGAATGGAATAGTCCAGCTGGATTGCCCTGTCAGCATTTTATCTTTATTTCTATTAATGCTTGATAATACCTCTCTAAAACAATTTTTATTATTGGTTTGCGAGGCAGAATTACCTGAATGTAACCAGATACAGCTTTTCCATTAACTGAAGTGTGTCTCTGGCCCATAAAGAGCTCTCTGTGGTTTTACAACATTATTTTAATTTATTATTTAACATATTTAATGTTATTTATTGTAGTATTTAATGCATCATTTAATATTTTGATATATTAATGTTATTTTACATATTAGTTAACATGAGAATAACTTTGCTTATAAATATAATCCACAACTATTTTATAGGCCATTTTAAATCTACCATTATAATTTTGATATTATTGTTCAAGTTGCATCTTGCATTTAGTTCCCTCACTCTAGATTACCTTAAAATTTAATCACAAATGCAAAAAAAAAAATTAAAAAGCCCTATATTTAGACATGATTAATGACTTAGAGTTTCCTGCCCATGGCAGGGGTGAGAACAAGGTAATTTTTAACCCAAACTATTCTGAAATTGTCTGAAAATGGGCCTCCCATTTCCACTCTCCTTTTTATTAGTATTGATTGATTTTCCAAATCACATTCCAAATCAGGCTGTGTTTGCTCCACTTCTGGATGAAACAGGTAAGTATTGATATAGAGTATTTCTAATTTTCTATGTTGTCCCATGCTGTTCTACAGGTGCTTTCTAAAGACTGCAAAAATGCCACAAACAGGAAAAATCCCTTGCTAAGGAATGGACTTCCTCCGTTTATTTCTGTCATTAACTTGGCAGCACCGTGCCTAATTGCTGTAAGGAGGGACTCAGGGAGCTGAACAACATCTTGGCACTTCAAAAAGAAAACTGAGCCAGGCTTGCCTGTTCTCCTGAGCAGCTCTGAACCCTGTCCAGATGTGCTGTGATCCAATAAACTCCGGAGGGAATCGCTGCAAACAGAACATTCTGGGTCACCAGCGGCTCACTGCAGTGGCTGGAGCTGTTCTCACTGCACTGCTTGGATGCTGGCAGATAAACGGGTTTAAAAACCTCACCTAGACACAAATAGGCGAGAGAAATGTAGATACAGAATCCTTAATTCATCAGGGGCGACATGCTGCTGTAGATTTGTGAGAGAGGCAGCAGCAAGGAGGAGAAAGAAATCCCGCTGGAATTTTTTATCTGGGTGAACCATGAGTGACCCAACATTACATCAAGGAGGAAAGAGAAATCTCCTCCGTGATTCCACCTTGATTTTTTATCCCTGTGAACCATGAGTGCCCCAATGTAACATCCCTGTTTTATTAAGTTTGGCTCAATCTCCCACTGACTCTAGGAACAGCTTAGAACATTTTTTGTAAGACTACTCCCCCAGAGGGTTGAGATCTATGATTTACAGCTGAATCTGAAAGGCATGGCTTATTTTTGAAAGAAAAGCCTGCTGCTGTCACCTTGTCCTGTGTTGGCAGAACAGAAAGGTACTGGGTTTTTTAAAGTGATCTGCAGCAGAGAATTTGAGCTCACAGCTATAAAACCTGCTCCTGTCTCCCTGCAACCTGCTTGCTGCAGCTCTGACAGGTATTCCTGACTGCTGGAGATGCACAAACTCCCCTGAACTTGCAGCTATTGAAGGAGGGACCTTTCCAAGGAGCAGCTTTCCTCCACCCCCTCCCACTCTCTGGTGGGCTCTCGTTTATCTACAAAATGGGTTTCTCAGCAGGAGCTGCTTGACAGCAAAATGGGCCCTTGGCTCAGCCACCCGATGCTGTCAGCGCTGAATATCTGCCTGGAACAGGACTTGATACTCCTTAAAACAAGTTCATTAACTGTTTGACCTTTTCTACTTCCTAGGAAGATAAAAGTATCAATGCAAAGCCAGCGCAGAGCCGCGGACCACCGAGGATGCAGTGGCACGGTTTGTGAGCAGGGCCGTGGGTGAGAGCAGAGCCCAGGCTGCCCGGGGAGCGCAGGGCTCCGCTGGAACCGCTAAAAGTCATTAACATTCCCCAAAGCTGTGCTGGGAGCTCCAGGGCCGCGGAAATGCCGTGTCTGTGCGCCAGGGCACGGACAGTCCCTGCGCCCAAACATCCCCCAGGCTGCGCTCCCCAGCTGCCAAGTTGCCGCTGTGTTTATCACTTTTACAAGTGAACAAAATGACTGGAAAACAGCAATAATTCTGCTCGTGCTCCAGTGATGAACATTTTGTTGCTGCTGTTAATCTCGGCGTTATGGATACGTATTGTAGTTTTGGCTTTTTGCAAATATTAAAATAGATTCTGTACGTGTGGTGTTAAAGTAACTTCGCTATAGAGATATAGTTTTTATTTCTGTTGTTAACTAAAACTTAGAAATAGCTGATATAGATATGCTTGTGTTAAAATGTCTGCTTGGTTGGGATGATATCCAATGAACAAATAATGAAGACCTGCTACTGATATACCAATTATCAAAACTCACTGTCTGAAAACAGTATAGACCAAGGCCCAAGACCTGGAGGTGACGCTAAAATGGATTAAAACCACAACCAAGAATACACATGCTCTAAAAAGGTGGACCCGAGGAGAAGCCATGCTAAACAGTTCTTGGAACATGGAAACTAGTTTAGAGAAAAGTTTAAATATGCAACAGCTGATGCAATAGAAATGGTATCTAAAGGGTGTTTCCAAACCAGCAGGTGTGCTCTTGGCTGAGTGCCAAGATGTAACCTTTGCTTTATTGTCTTTGTCTCCTGTTGTCCTTCATTAAACTTGCAAATTTTACCAGGAGAGTGAACCCTGCTTTTCACATCAATAACAGGGTAAATGGAGCAACTGCAAATCTGGGGATTCCATTAACTACAGTGCAATAATGTCAATAATTATCATAATACATAACATCATCATTCAGAGCATTTTCACATCCAGTTACATCACTGATATGTGAACAAAAAGGTATTAAAACATTATTGTCACCCTGACTGCTTTCTTGGATTATTTTCTGAGGGCTTTTCATGAAGACCATCACGAATTTGTCAACAACTTGAGCAACCAAATGACTGTGTGGCCTTGTTCTGTATAAATCCCATTTTTCCTCTGCCTGTTCATTATCAGTATTCCCTAAAGTATCAGCAAGTGCAGCCTCAGGACTCGTAGGCCTAACCCATGCTTAGCTTCAAGCATTTAAGACTTCCAAATAGTAACATCTCTTAACAACCAAAATCCAAAATTCTGTTTTTACACGGTAATTGCGCACAGACGTGACCAGCTCTGGCCACCCACAGACAACAGATCCTCCTTTAGCCTCTGGAACCACTCTGCTAAAACAAACAGAAAATGAGTTTTTGGCAAATCTGTGTCATTTTGATCTCATTTCAAGTTGAGGAAGAGATTATTTTCCTCCCTTACCAAGCCTGAATGATTAAGCATTTACACAGTTCCAGAAAGACTGCAGAATAACTTCTTCCAGCATAACCAAAACTAATCAAGGTTTTGGATGAGTGTCAGTTCAAATGGCAATTGAGAGGACCCTGGAGATAAAAATTACAATTGAAAGGATTCTGGAGTTTAAAATAGCTTGGATACAAATATTAAAATAGACACTGATCTACCACACTCCTGTAGCCTAAAGTAACTGATCTACCTACGGCACATTTGTGTTGTGCAAATACCGTTGAGAAAAAAAAGGAAACTTTTTTTTTTTAAATCCACAATGCTATTGATTTCAAATGCTATCATACAGAGAGGATTTAGGAACTGGGGTCTGGACTTTACCTTGTAAAATAAATTTGAGAACAGGTCATCTGGATAAAGCTGGAGTCTCCTAAAGCACCTGGAGTTCTGCAGCACAAAACACCAACTCTGGAGTGCTACAATACCAATACAATAAAATATCTATACAATAAAATATCAATACAATATGAGCAAACAAAATCAAGCACCTACCTGTATTTAAAAATAATTTAAGAGATCCTAACTCTACTCCCAGATTTTGCATATAAAATTTCCAAAACCAACTTTAAACTAAATTCAAAGGGAGGGGTCAGAGCAGGTGATCAAACCAGTCCCCTGGATTGATTCAGTGATTTAAATCAGGTGTGATGGCCTGACTCCAGCTGGCAGATGTATATTGCTGTATTACCTTGATAAACTCCATTTGCATGCCAAAGAAATCATCCATTTCTCCACAAATGTTTCTTCTACTCTCAGAAAATATATTTTTATAAACAGATTTAAACTGAATTCATGATATTGTGGTTTATGGGTAAAATAATTACAGCTATTCTACCTCTAGAAGCTGAAATATATTCTTTCCATCAGAAGAGGAAACAGGCAGAACAAAGTTACTTCTCAAGCAGAAAATTGCTGGATAAAAAATGCCAAACAAAGCCAAAACTCCAAAGATAATATGTATATCAAACATTTCTCATAAATATCACCTGATGGAAGGATAGGGATTCATATCCTCTACTAATTTTGTCTCTATATCTTTCAGTAGAAGCATTTTATTGTCATTTGCTCCAGAAAACCAAAAAAAGCTCAAAGTTGTTTTACAAAAAAAATATTATTTCTTATAATATCAGCTAGGGCAAGGGACTGCTTATGTTGCCCCACACACCAGACAGAGCAGTCAGTGCTTTGGAGCAATTTTTCCACTTTGAAAAGGGACATTCCTGCTCTGTCATAGGGGGTTTGCCCAGTAAAGGGACAAACCCAGCCGTAGCTCTCAATAAAATTAAAAAAATGTTGACAATTATGATGTGACAGAATCACTAAGCTTGATCCTTTAGAAGATGTCAGCTTTTCCTGGTCAATTCAAGAAGGAAAAAAGAATTTTGTTTTCTATAATCTTCTGGAACATGTTGAGTGTTAATCCTGCTAATGCTGAGCAGGGCTTGGGGGATATTTTCTCTCTAAATCCACACATTTGCTGTTATACTCTCAGCCCACTTATTGTATATTTGAGTAGCTTGCTGGGGTTTACAAGGAATTATTCTCTGGCCCAAACTCTATCAAGCTCAATTCTCCACAGGACAATAAAGGACTATTTTTTTTGTCAGTAAAAATAATTTGATCTGTTTGTAATTTCATTGCATGGCCCCATTTATCTCCTTACATCAGTCGAGATGATTCGTGACTGTTGCAATTGGTTTAATTATTTTGGTAATAGTCTTCTGAGTTATAAAACTTATTTTTCCTCAGCACAATCACTTGAAATCCACAGTAATCTAAGAATACTTGCAGATTTTTTTTTAATATGTAATATATATATATATATATATATATATATATATATAATAAAAAAATAGCAATATGTGGATAAAGTAGCTTAAAGAAGAAATGGAATTTGCTTTTTTTTGCCTTTTCTAAGCATGATTGAATGCAACAATTGTTCAGTGAGGATTCACTGGGTTTTGTGGCTACTAGGACACAGATTTTCTACACACTTGGTGGGGAAATTACAGCAAAATAAACTTAGAAAAGTTTAGCTGAGGTCTGTTAAAGGCAGTTAAGTTTAATGGTTTGGCTGATGAACACCTCAGGAAAGATAAGGACCCTTGGCCTTCTGTAACAGATTTCAGTCTAGATCTGCACACAAACTGCAGGAGAGATTTTTAATAATTCATCTGATTTTCAGATACTGCAGAAATATTTCTAAATGCTGTTGCTGTCCACAGAGAAAAATGTTATCACCACCCTCATAATGTTCTTTGCAGGTTATAATTTTCCTTGCAGACAATAAATAATGGCTGTAATAAGCAGTAGGTGATGGGAAGGCAGAGAGAGTTTTATTTGCATTTATTTATAGCATTATTTAGACAGTGGTTAGAGCAAGTTAGGAAAGGATAACTTGATAAGGAAGCACCATATCACAGATAAACATTTTGGGGAGAAAGGATGTGGGAAATCATGTTCAACTTCAAAANAGGGCTTGGGGGATATTTTCTCTCTAAATCCACACATTTGCTGTTATACTCTCAGCCCACTTATTGTATATTTGAGTAGCTTGCTGGGGTTTACAAGGAATTATTCTCTGGCCCAAACTCTATCAAGCTCAATTCTCCACAGGACAATAAAGGACTATTTTTTTTGTCAGTAAAAATAATTTGATCTGTTTGTAATTTCATTGCATGGCCCCATTTATCTCCTTACATCAGTCGAGATGATTCGTGACTGTTGCAATTGGTTTAATTATTTTGGTAATAGTCTTCTGAGTTATAAAACTTATTTTTCCTCAGCACAATCACTTGAAATCCACAGGAATCTANCACTTGGTGGGGAAATTACAGCAAAATAAACTTAGAAAAGTTTAGCTGAGGTCTGTTAAAGGCAGTTAAGTTTAATGGTTTGGCTGATGAACACCTCAGGAAAGATAAGGACCCTTGGCCTTCTGTAACAGATTTCAGTCTAGATCTGCACACAAACTGCAGGAGAGATTTTTAATAATTCATCTGATTTTCAGATACTGCAGAAATATTTCTAAATGCTGTTGCTGTCCACAGAGAAAAATGTTATCACCACCCTCATAATGTTCTTTGCAGGTTATAATTTTCCTTGCAGACAATAAATAATGGCTGTAATAAGCAGTAGGTGATGGGAAGGCAGAGAGAGTTTTATTTGCATTTATTTATAGCATTATTTAGACAGTGGTTAGAGCAAGTTAGGAAAGGATAACTTGATAAGGAAGCACCATATCACAGATAAACATTTTGGGGAGAAAGGATGTGGGAAATCATGTTCAACTTCAAAACAAACCCCACTGAATGTGGTGGCACTGCTGAGCTTTAATGAGTTAAAACACTCCACTATTGATTGCTCTGGAAATCCATCATATTCCACTGCAGTAGCAGCAGAAAATCTGTGGGTGGAGGTGCAATATCAACTGTGATAAAAGAGAATAGCCACCACAAAAATCACAGGAGATTATAAACCAAAGCCTGGCCAAATGTTTGCACGATGGAGGAGCCTCATATCACCTCTTTTGAGCATCTATATGTTGCCTAAAATATTCAGCACATTATGGTTTCACCTGCAGCTTGTGCTGTGAATCTCAAATAATCCTGACCTCAGTCTGGGCTTGATCAAGCAGCTTTCATGTTCTGTATTTTAATTGCCTCTGGAAAAAAAAAAAAAAAAAAAAAAAA
>VWZP01006286.1:4947-108240 GCA_013396995.1 Dicaeum eximium | reverse complement strand
AAAAAAGAGAGAAAATATTCTTTACTTTTCCTGACTAAAAAGAGCTTCTTCCCTCTCTGTTTTTTTTCCCTGAAGCTGTTGGTGCACATTTAAGAGTCCACTGTTACAATAACAACATACAATGTTATTCAGATTGCATTAACAGGATTTTAGTCTGGATGTAAGCATTTTGCTTAATTATTTTCTAAGTTGTTTTCCTTGTGCCCACGGAAGAGCAGGGTTGGCTTCTGGGAATTACTCTGTGGTAATAGTCAGTGTGCAAACCAAGGTTCTCAGAATTTATCTAACATTTATTTTCCAGTTTTCTCCTGCAGAAATATTTGGAAATTAGCTATGCCACTACACAGGTATGTTTGTATTTTCCTTGTGGTTCAGTTGTGTCTTTGAGCACCAGCACCCCAAACCAAAGGGATTCTCCAAAAGTAAAAGTAAAGGGTAAAGATCATAGTGGAACTAAACATTTTTTAAATATAGACCGTGAAAGAAATGCTACATTTCATATTAATCTTCTCTGGAAGAGCAAAGCAGTGTGAAGCTATTTGAAAAACAATTTAAAAATTCATAACTGAAGTTACCCACATGATGGAAAAACCCACACCTGGTGGCCTTATGGGAAAGATACATGTAGCTAGCACAAAAGATATATCTTCCAATATTCCTTTTGGAATAATCTGATCTTTGAATGTGGAAAACATGGAAATCAAGAGCTGCAGCCTTAAAATAAAAAAAAAAAGTTTTAAGAATTAGGAATCATCAGGGAAACACAAAAGTTTGTGAGAGGGTACATTCACTATGAGAAGTGAATTATTGCTTAGCCTTGGTACACATGACCAGACTGTAGAAACATTAAATCCAAGTAAGTCAATTAAGCTTTGTTACTTCTTCATAATTAAAAAAAAATGTGTGTGAAAACTGGTATTAACACACTGAATCCAAAGACAGTGTCTGGAAAACACACACAAAATTATTTAATGTTCAAAAAAAAAAAGGATTAGCATTGTTCATAACTTCCAGAATTTTTTGTTCCCAGTCTCGTCAACAGTTTGTTTTACAGATATGAGACAGATGAAGTAATATTACATGCACTCATTTAATTAAAATCTAATTGAGTCAGAGTTCAAAAATACCTGTTACAAACAGAAATACCTTGCAGGAAATGATCAAAAGTTAAAAAAATTATTCCTTGTCAAGAAAATAGAGCTATATCCATTTATATTTTTTTCTTCCCCATATCATTCTCCTTTCTTAAAAGGAGAAATGGAGTAGCTTTACAGTGATCTAGTACACCCTGCTACCATGTTCTTGACTTAGGTCTTGGAAAAGGACTGCTAGCTACCTGATGGGGTTATTTTTAGAAGCTGAATACATCACCAAAGTCTGTTGTGCATTCCCAGAGCCAGGCCCAGGTGTCACAGGGAGGCTGGATGCGTTCCTGAAGCCTGCGGGCAGAGATCCAGCGGTGACGGTGCATATCAGGCTGACATGGAGCAGGAGGGCTGCAGTGCACGCTAAAAACTGCTCCAGGCAGCCAGAAAACATGCCAGGGAAAGGAAAATGTTGGAGTGGCTTTCTTTGAGTTCATCCCTGTACTTCTTACCGGGAAAGGAAGAATGGGAACACACTGTTAGGGGTTTAATCTCTGGGGTAGTAGCAGAGAAGCTTAATGGGGCTGGTTAGAGGAGCAGAAGCTCACATACGCTTTGTCCTCTGAGCAGGAAGAGCAGTGCTCACCCAGAGGACAGCCAGCACCACTAAAAGGCATTAAAATAAAAAAAAAATTAACTTGTGAGACCTTGCACTCATGTTATAGGTCAGGCACTCACAATAGTACCCAGAGAGAAGTGTTGATTCCTTAGGAGAGAAAAACATCAAGCACAACAGAAACACCTACAAGTGCTGCCACCAGGGCACCAACAGTGCCACAGTGTCCTGAGTGGGGAGAGATGCACAAGAATCATCCAGGGCAAGCCCTGGCCCTGCAGACTCCCCAAAAATCCCACACAAGTGCTGTCCAAACGCTCCTGGAGCTCTGGCAGCCTCAGGCTGTGCCCATTCCCCAGGGAGCCTGGGCAGTGCCAGCAGCCTCTGGGCTAGAACCTTTCCCTGATATCCAACCTGACCCAATTTCAGGTCATTCCAAATCTCTGGTCACCACAGAGCGATCAGTGTGTTCCCCTCAAGAGGAAGCTGCAGATCCCTGAGGATCCCCTGGTCTCCTCCACATGAGCTGCCCTGATGCCCTCAGCCACTCCTCACACAGCTTCCCCTCACGGCCCTCCGCCATCTTTGTGTCCTTCCTTTGGACACTCTTTAATAGTTTAATATTCTGTTTATGTTTTGGCACCCAAAACTTCACGCAGTACTCCAGGTGAGGCTGCCCCAGAGCAGAGCAGAGCAGAGCAGGACAGTGCCCTCCCCGGCCTGGCTGGCCATGCTGGGCCTGGTGCCCTCAGGACACTGATGTCCCCCCTGGCTGCCAGGACGCACTGCTAGAGCCTCAAGAGAAATATTTGCACCTCAAACCTCATCCAAAACACTGATTTGTACTCACAGTTCTCCTCTGGGACCTTTGCTAAGTCACCTTTCTCACTCATCCTTGGGATTTTTGGTTCAGATGTCAGTCCTTTTACAAGCAAACCCTTTTCCTTCCATTGGAAGCTCATGGGATGAAGGCTTTGCTCCATACATGCATTGGGTTTTGGGGAGGAATCTCCTCTCTCCCAGAACAAGGTCAGCCTGTCCTAGAGGGTAGAAAACCCTACGAGCATCCATCCAGTGCCACTCTCTTCAAAAGGCAAACTGAAAGCGTATCAAAGCCATATCGTTTGTGGCAAGATGAAAAGAATTCTAATCTAGTATAAAATGTTGATATTTGACAGTAGTTAAATCTCAAATTGTTTGACTGCCTGTTTTGTCCACAATACTGGTAGTCTCAGATGAGATGCTCTGGAATTGCCTCTTTATGGAAATGATCCTGATAGAACTGGTGATGTGAATTTGTGAAGAAATTATTCACACCAAACATTACATTAACTGCTATAGCCACATAAAAAGGATTACTACAGGGGTAGAGGCACAGTATCGTTCCAGATCACAGCCAACTATTCTTGAGCCTTGAAATTCCAGTATCTTCAGTACAAATATGTGAGTGAAGCACAAGATTACAGGTTACCTCTGTGTCCTCCACTCCACAAAACCACACTAACAATTTTTGGCCACATACAACGAACAAGAATTAAAGTTTTGTTTATATAATGGATTTCATTGTGGATGATATATTCTAAATTTTTCAGTTAACCAGTACTAAAAAGTGCATTTCCTATGAATGAGTTGTGCAATAGAGTTTTCCAAACTCAAAAAGCTGTAGCTCTTTTACATTCTAGCATTTGGTCTTCCATTTGTTTTCAATAAATTTATGAAAACGTACTGGTTTAGCTTCCATACCTCAGAGTTTGTTTGAATGCAGTAAAGTGGTTGAAAACCACTGGGGCAGTGATTGACTCCTGTCAATCACACGAGCACAGGCAGTTCTGCAGGATGAGAAAGGAGCAATACTCCTGAGGGCATGAGCTGAGATGGTGAGGATTATCAGACTGAAGGGTTTTCTGCTCTTTCCCCGATTCTAGCACTGCAACCCCCGTGAAACAGATAAAATATTTGCTCTTGGAAGCAAAGAGAGTATAATGAGGTGTTAACGAGGCAGTAAAAACAGGAAGGTAAATTGCAAACTCATTTAAGAAGCCAAGCTACAGACAAGGGCAGTGCTATCCCATTCCCAGAGCTACGAAAGAGAAACAGGTAAAATGTTCAAGAAAAATTCGTTTTCTGACTGCCTTCCAAATTAGGGTGGTCTACTCTGTGTGCTACAGAAATACTTCCTCTGCTCACCTCTGGCTCCAGGTCACTTGCTCACCCAGCACAGGGGCCAGAGCGTTAAAAATAAACCAAGCTTAAAGTGAACAATCAAACCACTACGTTCCTAAATCCCTGTGTTTTTTGTTAAGTGGCTATGATATTTAAATCTCAATTAATGACCTATTGATTATGAAGCCTTGCTGGGCAGGGTTATCTCCTAGTTTATAACCAAGAAACAAAGACCAAACTGCTTGTCAGAGGTCCTGTGCATAATTGAGTGATCAGAGTCTCTCAAATTCTAAAAATGTTGTGAGGAACAAAAGATCTCTGGCTCATAGAAAGATAGGCAGCCCTTGGCAGCCCTCACCATCATTTATGGCAGCAGTAGAATCCCAGCAACCACGCTTAGAAAACCACGTGCTGAATTTAGTGAGACATTCCAGCATTATTTAAAGCCACTATGAAAATAAAAAATCAGCCTCATTGGCACATGCAGTGGAACCTCAGTGGGCCTTCCTAGAAAAGGCTGATTTTACCTGAACTTTGGAAACATAAAACACCCAGAATAACCTCCATCCTTCCTTTGATATTTGTCATGGGGCACCAGCCTAGGAGATTCAGCAGTTTCAGTTCTGGGGCTGGAGAGGAGAGGACCATTGTTTATCTAGTCAGACCAGGATCCCTGTTTGGTTTGGATGAATTACATAATGGCTATAATCAGAATTTGGGGATGGTTCATAGATAAGAAAACACAGGCAAAAGCTTTTGTGCAGCAGTAAGTGCTGGTAATTAAGCATCACCCATTCTTCCCTTTATTTGGCGAAACTACACACAGAATATAAATTAAAATTCCCAAAGTAACTACCATGGAATTCAGTCCTCCCCCTTCAACCAAGGTGACCTAATTTGACTCCTCTCAGTTTTACTTTAATCTCCACAGTGCAACCAAATCTATCCAGCAAATGGGGCAAGACATCTGTTCACACAGGAACATGTATCAAATCCAGACTCATGCCAGGCATACACATTTGTATTTTTGTAGCCAGATTAGGAAGGAGTTTCTTTATACAACCCATAAAAGTTGTTTGCTGGTGAAGATAAAGGTGCCTGAGGAGTTGCTTGACAAATGTGAACTGACAGGGGCTTTTGGAAAACATTGTTCAGGTATTTGGTGTAAAGAACGGAAAGTGAAAGTTGGATTATGCTGAAAGCTTGCCTGGAAAATACTCACCTCAGGTCTCTGGGAATGAGAGGAGACTCCTCCTATCGAGGCAATGCTTCTCCAGTCCCAAATCCCTGCCCCATTTCCAGGGAGTGGGCTTGGGAAGCAAAAGATTTCCTTGTGCCCGCTCTGCAGGTACAGGTATTTATTTGTGGTAAAATTTTCTATTGCCTCTTTCAGTCCTTCTCACCTTGGAGGGGCCTTGGCAACATTTCCCTGGGCACAGCTGAGTGGGAGCTGCTCCCTCGGCGTGTGAGCCTGAGAAAAGAGGGACACAACCCACAACCTCAGCTTTTATCTCCTCCTCACGTTGGTTTTTAAGCACAAGTGTTGTGTATTGAGGATAACAAGGAGCTGTCCCTGTGTTCCCATGCCATGGTCCCCTCTGGTGCTCCATTTTCAGGTGTCTGATTGCAATTACACCAATTAACCTCAGGAAAAGATGAAGGCCTGGTGGGGCTGGGGGATGATTTTTCTGAAGCCACAATGTCAAGGTGTGACTTCGGTAGTCTCTAATATTTGATGTATCCCTCTATGTTCTTGGAATTTACCAGCTTTACAGCAAAGGAGTTTTGAGCTCTAGGACAGACAAATGATGGATCATGGATGCAACAAGCCCCTTAAAAAAGCTTCTCAGTGCAACCTTTTTTTGCTGTAGTCTTTATTGAATATGACCTGTGTATTAAATACATAAATGTAACCCATGCCCTGGCCATATTGAGGCATTCCTGCAACACTCTCCTTTTATCCATAAAATGCCTTGAAAAACATCTGGAGGAGAGGTTTCCCAAACCCCTTCTGGCACAGGCTGCTGTTCCTAGCTAGTTTTCCATACCACTTCCAAGTTGTTGGTTGAGGAACAGGCCATGAACAGCCCTGCTCCAGGAAAGCAGAAAGTCCAGAGCATCCAGGAAACACAGGATGGAGATCTGGGGAGGAACAGGGGAGTTGGGCTCATTCACAGAATTCACAGAATCACAAGGTTGGAAGAGACCTTCAAGGTCTAACACCAGCCCTAACACCTCAACTAAACCCTGGCACCCAGTGCCACATTCAGGCTTTTTTTAAACATCCAGGGATGGTGACTGCAGCACCTCCCCGGGCACAACATTCCAGTACTTGATCACTCTTCCTGTAAAAATCTTTTTCCTAACATCCAACCTAAATTTCCCTTGGTGCAGCTTAAGGCTGTGTGCTCTGGTTCTGTCAGTCACTGCCTGGAGACAGAACCCAGCCCCACCTGACTACAGCCACCTTTCAGGGATTGCAGAGAGTGACAAGGTCACCCCTGAGTCTCCTTTTCTCCAGGCTGAGCACCCCCAGCTCCCTCAGTGGTTCCTCACAGGGTTTGTATTCCCAGCCCCTCACCAGCCTCCTTGCCCTCCAAATTCCTGAGGGTGGCACTTGTTTTACCAGCTGAGATAGGCAGAGTCTAAACTGGGAATAGAGAAGTGACAGTTATCCAACTTTTTACCAGCAAAAACTCAAACTGGCTGCTGCTGAAGTTGTCAGGTTGTAGCAAGGATGTGCAGTCAGCACGGGAAGCATATTTAACACAAATCCATCGAGCTGAGAGCAAAGCTGGTTTGGCTTGGGTTTTTTTTCTTTTTGGTTTGGGGTTTTTTTGGTTGGTCTGGGGTTTTTTTTTGGTTGGTTTGGGTTTCAAGCTCCTAGAGGAGCACATCTGTACCAGCACAGGTACAGGCTCCCTCTGGTGGCTCATTTCCATAAATGACAGCTTTTCCCCCAAAAAAGCCATTCCCTGCAGTCCAACCAATTGGAGATGGCCGGACGAGGTGGAACCTGTTTGAGAGCACGTAAATTCAAGAAGCTCTAACGTTTTTTGTACAGCACTAAACAGTTAACTCTTTTATTATGAGTAAAGACCTGCGGGTTGTACAGGCTCTTTGTTGTTGCTATGCAGGCTGTGAAAGCATAGAGAACTCTTCATTTTAAAAACAATAAAAGCCTTTTAAAACAAGAATATTAACCGTGAAACAGTGTAATTTTGTTTAATAATGCTTAAAATCTCTGATTATTAATCCCACCCCCACTTTATTTGAAAAACTACATCCTTGTGATTACTTCAAAATCGATATTTGCTACTTTTTGGAGGTACAGAAGTAGAATGAGGCTTAGAATAGAAGATTGAAAAACTTGAAAAAAAACAAACCAAAAGCTTAAACATTAGTAAGAGCTGATATTGGACATGCACATGTCTTTTATGTCAACAAGATAGCAAAAAAAACCCCCACCAAAACCAACAAAAACCAAAAAACTCACATCGCACCTTAAAAATAAAAACCCAAAGGCAGTGATTGTATAATCAACATCACTGCACAGCTTCCAGCACTTGCACTCGGCTATTCAGCCTTGATCCCATGTGGTCCTACCCAAGACCTACCAGATTTTGACTGAAGTAGTTAAAATTTCATACGTGGCTAAATATAGCCTGGCAATCAGGAAATGCTGCATGGATGGAACCTTCCAGCAGGTCAGGAGCAGGCATGGAGCTGGAAGAGGTAACCCAAGCACATCCAGAGCATTTTCCACCAGACTGGAGTTAACTCTGGCCATGTCTGAGAGCTCCTGGGGCTGCACCCACAGGGAGGAGGAAATGGGTTCTGTTCACGCCACCTCCATGTTGTGGTATCGATAGAAATCTCATCAGAGCTTCTGCAAAATCCAGGAGAACTTTGACAGTTCCTAATTCTGGCTGTAAATATTTTGGCTGCAGCTGAACAAACTCTGGGTTTGAATAGGCTTCAACGATTTTTGGTTGCTTCAAGTTTTCACCTCACCAAACACAATTCTAAAGGATTTGTCCCTGAGTCTCCACAGGGAATGGTCCCTAGTTCTGAGGTAGCCCTTTGTGAAGCATTTCTTCAGTTTAATTTTTCATAGAGTTACAAACTGTTGGAAATTATTCCAGGATTGTTCTCTGCTTCTTGTCCCCTTTCCCTTAAAACCTGTCGGAATTGTCAGAATGGTACTACAGAAAATTGTGCCTTTAAGAAGTGTTCTTCTGTCAGTTTGTTTTATATTTTAGGCCAATCTCTCCAGAATCCTTACCTAACCTTTACAGTGCTGGAGAAAGGGGAGGGGAAAAAAAAGGTTGCTAGGATACTTGCAAAAAGGCAAATTAGCTGCACTAGAAATAAAACAAAAGGATTAAAAATCTCTAACCTTTTGAGTTAAACACCCAGTTCCAGCAACTGCCAAAATTTCATGGTCCTGCTTTTTGAGACAAAAGAATGCAGAATGTCATAGAGTCCCAATTTCATAGGCATATGGGATTTTAAAGCATTGCCTCGCTGCATTAAGTTTAAGATATGATGATCTCTGTGGTAAATTTCTCCTGCTGTTGGCAGAAAATTTGATAATTATTTGTAAATTTATATATTTCTTTTTGTATCCATGTTTGGAAGTGGAACTTTGGAGTTTTAGGTATTCCATAACACACTGAGCTCAGCTGAGCAAAGCTGAGTCCCTAAAACCAGGCAGAATCTAAGGCTTCAATGAAAGACTTACTTTTGGACAGAGCTGTGGAGTTCTTATTTTATATCACTTTAGTTCTACTGAACTTTTCTCCATTTATAGCTTTGGCAGCAAAAATCCACCAGAAAAGTGAAGCTGAAGATGGAGACTCTTTCCCTTCACTAAAATATGCACCATTGATTGAAACACTGACAAGAAATCAACTCTTGCATATTTTGCTTCATCTGAAGTGTAGTAAAATTTCTGCTTATTTCAAGGAAATCTCATTTTACATATTCAAATCCACTGCAGCAGAGAAAACGCACTCCAATTGCCACTCCCTGCATGAACTCTGAGGCAGAGCCAGCACTCCTGGAGAGCTGCTGGGATTATCAGAGCACATCATTTTCAGAGCTCTCTACTCCACTGAGTTGAGCAGGTTTTGATCAGACCCAGGCAGAGGATGAAGCCATCATTGCTCTGGCCCCTCTGGAATTTGGATGCAGTTGTGATTTGTAGGCCAGCAAGCACATCTGCTTTGATGGCTCTTTCTTCTTCCCTTTTTGCCCAAATAATGCCTGAAGCAAAACCCCTGTGCCCGTGGGAGACCTTCAGGAGCACTCCACAGATGAGGCATGTTGGGTGTTTTGGTCCAGAGAGATTCTACACAATATTTAGCCTGAAATATTAAGAAGAGTGTCAGGCTTTAACAAACCCACATTCTTGATGAAAATGGAGCAGGATTTGCTCCCTGCTCAGTCCCAGGAGGGAGGACTTGCTGGCCTGGGTGCACGATTGAGGGAGGGCAGTCCTGCCAGCTGTCTGCTCTGCCAATGAAAGGCATCTCTGCCTCTTCACCTTGTCAGAAGTTGTCAAAATTCCCTTTCCCTGGACAGCCAGTGAGAACTTTAAAAACTTCCAGGGCACAAGAATGCTGCCAGTTTCATAATCAATTCCCACGGCTCTGCCACTGCGATGTCTGATGCCAGCAAGGATTTGTTCTGCACCCCTTGATGGAAGGTTAGGGTGTCCTTACTTACAGAAGGAGTTGGAGATCATTATATAGCTCTGCCTTGACTATTTCCTTTCTCCAGCTGAGGCAATACATAATATTTCAGACAAGAAAAATATGCACCAAGAGCCTTCCCTTGATTTTTTCATTCATCTCTTTGACCCTTTTAAACCATGGATTTTTCTTCCTCTTCTTCCTCTCACCCTCATGTGAGTCACAAGATTGAGTTTGCAGGTTTTTTTTCTTTTAGTTTTTTTTAATTTTTTTTTTTAATTAAAACCAAAAAGTATAATCTTTGCATGCATAAATGGAACTGGAGTATTGACAATCCGAGATGGCAAATTGGGAAGAATCCGAATGCAGCTGCATGAAGAGAGAAAAAGTTTTTTTTGAATGGAAGCACATTGGGATAATTACAAACTTGCCAAATCGGGAAATGTAAATCTCCTTTAAAAAAAAAAAGGGCAAAAAATGTAATACTGTTGTGTTTCTGCAATGCTTACTGAATTAAAAATGCAGAGGCTGTAATAGTACAAAGCTCAAGATATACAAAGAAAAATGAGTCGTAGGAATCAAGAATTACTGAGGTCTAACAGGTCATTTTAAAAGAGCTCCAGAAGAGCAGATCCAGGGCATTCCATGGGCTCACTGCTCCCTAGGGAATGGAAAGCAAAACGCCCAAGGAAAGAGCATCAGCAGCCAGAGCCCTGCCCAGAGCAGCCACAGGAGGCAAAAACAGCCCCAGAGATGGTCCCAGGCTCCCACAGAAGCCCAGGGCTACAGACAAGCCAAGGAATCCTAGACCCAAAGGATCCCAGATTAAACCAAGCAATCCTAGACCCAAAGGATCCCAGAATAAGCCAAGGAATCCTAGAAAACACAAAGGATCCAGATTAAGCCAAGCAATCCTAGACACAAAGGATCCCAGAATAAGCCATGGAATCCTAGACCCAAAGGATCCCAGATTAAACCAAGCAATCCTAGACCCAAAGGATCCCAGATTAAACCAAGCAATCCTAGAAGACCCAAAGGATCCCAGATTAAGCCAAGAAATCCTAGACCCAAAGGATCCCAAATCTCTGAGGATGGAAAAGAGCTCCAAGGCCAGTGAGGCCCAGCTGTGCCCAATGCCCTCCTTGTCCCCAGCCCAGAGCTCTGAGTGCACATCCAGCAATTCCTGGGACACTCCAGGGCTGAGCAGCCCTTCCATGGGAAATTCCTCCTGCTGTCCCACCTGGTCCAGCCTGAGGCTGTTCCCTCCTCCTGTCCCTGTTCCCTGGGAGCAGATCCCAAATCCCCCCGGCTGTCCCCTCCTGGCAGGAGCTGTGCAGAGCTCAGGTCCCCCCTGAGCCTCCTTTTCTCCAGGCTCAGCCCCTTCCCAGCTCCCTCAGCCCCTCACAGCACTGACACCCTGCCCCTTCCCCAGGGTCACCTTTCTCAGGAACTCAACAATCTTCGGAAAAAATATTAAGGCAATTCAGAAACCATTAGGTATAAAGCAAAACATAATTAATTTTTCTATTCTAAATTCCATAAAATGCCTTTTTTTTTTTTTTTAAGGGGACATATGTGGTGCAATATGCTGGCTCCTGGAATACTTTGTTTAATATTTTTGTGTGATGATTCTCATTTCATTGACCATGCTTTTGAGAGGACATTAAATAGAATATATATTCTTTACAAGATAAAAAAAAAACTTTTAATATGCCAGACAGTTTTTTTTCTGGGGGGGAGACTAATATTAATAATTCAAGCCATCATAGTACTTGATTAAGCCTCTAGGAATTTCAAAGTATTTGTTAAGTAGCTGGAGTACTCCTTCAGAATATCTATTTCTGTTTAAAGATCTTAAGATTCAAATGACTGGCGTCTCTTGTTCAGTAAAAAAGATTGAAAGAGGAACTTGAATTAACTTGCTTTTATTCAAGCATATAGGAACCTGCTGGAGAAAAGAAAAAATGTGAGAATATAGTAGGCATGGCCATAGATAAACTTTTAGTAATAATTTATGTTTGGTAGGAAAAAAATATCAAAATTAAGCATGTCTTGGGTTAAAAAAAAATGTATTTATAATGTGAATCTCTTCTCCAGCACTGAATTCCTGATATTACAGCTTTATGATGATTACAGTGAAATGCAACAGACTGTGTTGTTGTGTATATAAAAGTGAAATAAGGTCTGAGAGGATCCAGCACTTTGGATTTCAGTGTAAATGAGAAAATTAGGAACCTAAAACAGGAAGCATAACTTGGGAATGTCATTGCTGGTTTTGTTGGTCTGGTTTTTTTCCTTGTTGAAATTCCTCCAGTTTTTAATCACCCTCTAAATCTTCTCCAAGCAGGGTAATTAGTGAGGGCACTGAACCCTAGGGGAGGCAGGCTGCAGAGGGAGAATCATTCCCACTGATTATCTTCTGTGCCACCCTTGATTTCCATGCTGCACCACTGTCTTAATCCACATTTAAGTTTAATAGAAAATGACAAATCGAACTCATTTGCACCTAAATAGCTTTTTAGAATTGCTTTTTATTTCCCAAAAATGTGCAGCACAGGTATTAAGTCTCACTTAACTTTCAAAGCACAACCCAAGTGTTGTAAACACCTTGGTGAGAAAACTCTGACAGGTGAACAATGTGAGTATATCCTCCCACAGGAAAGGCATTTGCAGGGTGTTCAAAGTCTGGAGCTTCAGTTTAAAAAGTAAAACTTGAGTTTCTCTGAGGAGTTGGTATTTTGTACAACCTGTGCAGAAATAACATTGAATTAGTGCAGAACAAATGCAGTAATTAAAGTGCATAAATGCACTTCAAAATATGGGGCAGTGATCCCACAACTCTGCACTATAAAGAGTTTTTCTGCTGCAACAAGAATGGGATGCAAAACAACTCCTTGCTGATATTTTTAAAGGTTTCGGTGGCTGAAATTCAGGTTTTATTGGCTGAAATTTTTAAAGAGATGCTAATAAAACATTTTTGCTTTTTCCAGTCATGTGCTGCACAGTCAAAAGTGACAGGGGAAAGGGGGAATGCCTGCTGGGATTTTTGAATTTATAGCATAATTTTAAAAAATACAGAATTCTCTGGCAGAGACAACTCTGGTATTCCTACTAAGCTGATACCTTCCCATTCCCCAGAACGCAGCTAAGTTACTAAATATAGCTTAAATATAGAAATAAATGTATTTCTATAACATCCTTAGGAACAGAGGAAGTATTAATACTAATCTGGTCTCAATGATTGGTGTTTCCAGCAGGAATTAATTCAATTTTTAGTCTCTTTATAAGTTGGTATTAGAACTTTGCAAAGGTCTGAACAAGTCCTGTAACACTGAAGTGTTTTCAGGGGTTTCTTCTTCAGGGATGGAAAGTTTCTTTATTTTTTTCTTCTCTGGCCAAACAGGAGTTTTCTGTACTTTTCCCCCTGAAACAGGAGGGCTGCAAAATGCAAATGCCATCAAGCTGTCACCTGAGTCCCTGCTCCATGTGGGTTGCACATCCTGTCCACTTCCAGCAGGGACAAAATCTGCACACTGAGAAGTCTGTTCAGCCCTTCCCTGGGCTTGTTGTGACCCCCAGCACCTGCCAAGGTTTGGTTCCCTCTGCTCCCAGTCCCTCTCCTGAATTCCCTGGCAGGTTCATCACAGGACAAGCTGCTAAATTCCTCCTTGCTAAAATGTCTCACTCGTGGGGTGTTCTCTCATCATAAGCACACAACAGAGCCAGAATAAATGCATTAATACCTCAACACCTCTCTTGTTTAGGAGATGGAGCTGTGCAAGCAAAATATAAAATAAATATTTCAGAGGGGCAGTTAAGAGGCAGAGTGTGTAGGACATGAAACTTCCGTTGAGCTCCTTCCAGAGACTTTTAAAAACATCCTTCTTCCTCTAACAACATATTTAACTTGTTCCTCCCCTCTGTGTTTGTTGGGGATTTTGCATAATGCAGTGTCACTAGAAACTTTCTGTCCAGCTGAATTAAGAGCCACCAAAAGTCTCTCTAGAATGGAGTTCCTGAGTGAAACTGAAAGGACTAAGTGGCTGAATAACGTTTTTTAATTTAAAAAAAAAGAGGATATGGCCAGTTGCTGTGGAAAAAAAGGCCATTCACTTGCCAGGGGACTTGGAGATTTTCAGACCACCCAGAAGGCAGGGACCCTGCCAAATCAAAACCCCAAGGACATCGTGCAGAAAGGGCTGCAGTTGGCTCCCAGGACTATTGGGATTTTACTTTTATACTTCAGTGTTTAGATCCATAAAGGAGATCTTGCACCTGAAACTTTGTGTTTTATCATTAATAAGTCCCACCTGTCTGAAAAAAATGCATAAGAGCAGAAGCAGAGATGAGGTGACCACTGGGAAAATCAGTGTTGCAGCTGAATGGGACTGGGAATGCCAGGAAAACCAAGTTCCTGCTCCAGGATGCCCTTGCCCTACGCAGCACCCAGGGAAAGCTGCAGCAGGTGGAAGAAGAGGCCACAAGAACAGAACCTTTTGTACCAAACTGGGACATCACTGGTGCCACTCTGTGAATTTTGGGAGCTGACACATGAAGTCACCCAGAGCTGAGATTTTGCTTGGGGTTTTGTACTTATCATCCCTGAATTTCCAGCTATGCTCTGTCTCTAATTCCTTAAAGTCAAAGCAAAGCAAATGATGAATGTTTGTCAGACTTTAAAGATATTTGTTGTGAAACCAGTTCCATGTGTTAATAAATGGGGGAGTAGCACTGTCAGGAATGTTGCTGTGAAAATAATGGTGGCAGTGGTTGTTCTGGGAATGTCTTCAGAGTTCCCATTCCACTAAAATCAGTATTAAATTGAGGAATATTAGAGTGATGCCGTGTTAGGGCTACCTAAACCAGAGGCCAGACAGAATTAAGAGAATAAAAGCAGTTCTATTTATTGCAGGGCCTTCAGGTACATTTAGGGCAGTCAAAGCCCCCCAGGGCCTACACCCAAAAATGGACCACGGGTCACATTTGGGGTTTCACACTTGTATAAGTTTGGTCCATTTGCACATTGGGGGTAAATCTCCCAATTCCAGCTGCAGGTAATGAAGTCATTTCCCCCAGGTTTGCTGCCCCAAGTCCCTTTTGTTTCCATCTGTGGGGCCTGAGGCAGTGAGGGGTCCTTGATTGCCAGGCCTGGAGAGGAATTGTTGTGTGTGCCCAAAATGGGGAAGCAGCAGCTGGCACTGTGTGTGGGGTTTGGAGTTACACACTAAAGAACTGCAGGGGCACAAATGGATGGAAAATAGAAAAGCTAAAATCCTAATGCATCAAGAGCATAGTCCACAGTTGCCCTTTAAGATGTGATAACCAGGTAAAAACTCTGTAAGTTTATAAATTAGCATTCCACGCTCGTGAGCTCATTTCCAGAGAGCACTGGAAGAATATTTATTATTTATTGTGTGGATGGGCAGTGCAGCTTGCACTGGTGAGCTGTGAGAGCCGGGGAGCAGAGCCTGGCAGCCCCAAGCTGGTTTTGTGTAGCAGCACCTGCCCAGCAGCACCAACCTGCCAAACACCAGGGACAATTCATGGCACGTGCCTGAATCTTCATTGTTTCCATTTGTGCTGGAATGAGAGCAGTGACTAGCGATGAGAACACCACGAAAAAGGCAATTTTAGTAGGTGCTGGTGATAACCCAGATTTATAAATTCTTTTACTATACTTGAAAAATGTAACTGCACACGAACTGGAGGCACAATAAGGTCCTGGCAGGGAAATTTACTGCTCTGAGGGATGACTGTGGCCTCCACCATCTGCACAGCACCTCAGTCAGTCACGTCAGGAGCTCGTCCAGGCATCCACAGAGACAAAATTATAATTCCTCCCAAAAACACTCCTGGAAATTTTCCAAGAGGGAAAACATTCCTCCCTCAAGTTTGTTATTTGAATGCTCTATTTATATAGTGAAGTGTTAAAATAATTAAATTTTTTTGGCCAGACTGTAATAATCTCTTTTGACAACCTAAGTGGGTAGCACTGCCATGCATTTTTTTCCTGGTAATAATTTGAGTTCTAGACCAGCTTTCAGACAAAAATCCTATTCCAGTTGAGAAATGCAGGTGCAGGAGAGGTAGAACTTCTGCAGTTTGTCACAGGTGAGGTAATATGGCACTGGCAAGTTGAGCTTTTATTTGACTCTGGGGTTTTTGCAGCCCCAAATTTCAATTTTCATTAATAAGTTAATACATTTCTTCAGGAGTAAGTCCCAGTATAATGTTTCTGAAGGCAGAAAAAACTTGACCACCCCCAAAAACCGAGGAGGAGGGAAAGATTAAACCTCTGTGTGATGTAGACAGGAAATAATTTTTAAAAATATCTTTAAACCATATTTTGGGGAGGGGTAATATTTTTTCATGTGCATACCTTTTTTTTTTTTTTTTACAATATTTGATGACTTGACTTGTCAAGCTTACTTTTTGCTAGTCCTGATCCTCAGCTATTAACTTTAGTCATAGCATTCAGTAGAATAGTCATTGAGCAAAAGAGAGAAATGGGAATTGGGAAATTTTTCCCAATATTTTTGTCAGATATATGATGAGCAAAAGGAAAGTTTTGTGGACCAAAGATATTCGTAAATGGAGGGAGATTTGTACCATTTCAGAGAAGGTCCCAAGTGTGGGCCCTGTATTTCACACAGTGACACTCTGCAGGACTTTGAGGTGACTGAGCAGTCAAATAAATGAAAAAAAAGGTAAATTATTGTAAAATGATTGGTTTTTCTGAAGTGGACTCACAGAGGTGTAAAAGAGAGGGTTCCAAGAGTTCCTACATCACAGAAGGACTTGTGGGTTTTGGTTGGGATAATAATTCCAGAAAATAAAATTTCATCCTTAAAGAAATCTCTGTTATCTCATTGTGCACATGAGGCTTTCAGCTGATAATACAAATATTTGGGGCTATATCCTCTAGTACAGCCAAAAAGTTAATTTTTGTCACAGCAACATTGATTCTGTCTCTTGTGTCTGTTTTTCACAAGATCACAGAATAATCAGGCTTTTTCTTATTTTTTCTAATTCAGTTTCCAGATGATTTACAAGGAAATGCTTCTCTCTCTTTCACTTTGAAAGGGCAATAAAGCTCATTTGGATATTCACTGTGCACAGGTGTAAAACCCCATCAGAAATTAGAAAAGGTTTTCTTCACAGCATCAGGAGGTTGAAATAATTCAGAGAAAAAAATTAAATTGCAAAAACAATTTGCACAAAGCATACTTTACTTTAAAATATTTTAAATTGCCTTTACAAATGCAAGTACTGATTCCAGTGTTTTTTAGTGCAAAGCCAGGTGCTTTGGGTAGGACTAGGAAAAAACAAGTCCCTTAGCTCTAATTGCTGAATATTCTTCTTGAACACTCGATTTGAAAAGCCCAAAAGACCAAACTGTTATTTGAAAACTGAAAACATTTGATTATTCAACTGGATAAATTATCTGAGACTGAGACAAGGCTGGAATTAACCTCAGATATTTCCAAAACTCCCTGAGAGCAGGCTGTGACCATTCCATTAACTGAATTGTTGTGCTACTTATTCTCAACAATCCATTTCATTTCCCTTTTCTCTGTTTGATGTACTGGAGATCACAGCCCTCCAACATGTGCAATTCAAGTTTTCAGTGCTGCTGACAAGTTAAAATTGAAGGTAGTTTTGTAAAATTATGAGTGTCAGTGCAGACAGAACAGAACAATGTAATTAACTGCAGAACAAGTCATTAAAGAGAGAGAAGAAATGAAGCTGCAAATCAGCTGCAAAGGCAGACTCTGAACTTTTGGCACCACAAATTGCTAATTCATTATCAGCATTGTTGTTGTCAGCCCTCTGAAATATTTGGCGACCTTTAAGTTTGGAAATGGAACTTTGGGAGCTTGAGAAACTCAGAAAAACACTAAAAAATGTACCTTTTCTTTTTGCTTAATTGAAACAGAGTCATATAGATCAGGTTTTCTATTTAAAAGCAGCAGCTGTGCCTTTCAGACGATCAGTTTTGTGGGATCACTGCATAAATTCACAGAAGGCCACTACAGACTGCATGGAGCAAATCCATAAATATGGCAGGGAAGTGTTTTGAGCCGTCACAGGCAGAAATCTTTTAACCAGAATCTATAATTGCTTCTAAAGTTATGGGTTTGTAATGCTAGAGCAGTAATTATTATTTTTTTAACTTCTGGAAATGAACAGACAGGAAACAAACAAAACAAAACCATTTGGTTCCTCATTGGAAAAAAAAGAAAAAAAATTAAAATATCGGGTTTGACCATAGCTAGGTCATGTCAATAAAATGCAAGGACTTTCTGCACTTGCTGTGTCCAAGACAGTGAGAAGTGTTTGTACAAGGTGAGACCACTCCAGCAGTTTCGAGCAAGGCCAGAAAAATTGGGAATTCAGCACCTGCAAGAGGATCCTGTGCTGGTGGAGTTGCAGCCCCCACATTTAAGATTATTATCCTTACTCCTGCCTCACTCAGGAGTTCTGTTTTGGGGTGGATTTGTACAGCCTGCTCTTTTAGGTGAAATTTATTAGGGAATTTAAGTCTGGAAAGAGTATTAGAATAAATCTTATTTTCTTGCAAATATTCCCATTGCCTCTATTAGTTACTGGGGATAGGAAGAAAAACACTCTGAATTTCCCTCAATTACTTTAATTCTGGTGTGTATTTTATCAATAAAACTGCTCTCTTTGCATCCAGCTGGGGAGCAAATGTTTTAAGGCCCAAGGAAGAGCTGAACAAGAAAAAAAAATCAAGAACAATGGGAATTATCTGTCAAGTAAAACAAAGCTTTTTCAGGAGTTCCTTCTTAATTTCTTTATAATGATCCAAGCAGATGAAATGGCAATTTTAAGAGTTAGGAAAGAGTAGCAACAACAGCAACAGTGCCATGAACTAGGGGCAAAGAAACCCTGACCTCAGTCTTATGTAGTTTTTTATTTTTTTAATGTACTGTTTTTACTTGTGTGTTGTTCACACAAAACCATATATTTATTTTTACATTATTTATAGTCCCTGTTTGTGCTATTTTTAAAAGCCCATCTACCTCTGGTCAGCAA
This sequence comes from Dicaeum eximium, assembly GCA_013396995.1. NCBI lineage: Eukaryota > Metazoa > Chordata > Aves > Passeriformes > Dicaeidae > Dicaeum > Dicaeum eximium. Next base: position 89,623 of record VWZP01006286.1, on the reverse strand, counting down.
TGAAAAACAAGTGTGATTCAAGAGAGCTCCAACAGAGGTCTTATTCTTCAGGGAAATCAGATTGAGTATGGACTTGAATAAATTCAGGCTGCAGCTCCAGCAGCCCGTGGGTGTCTGTGAATGGCTCATTTTGTATTCCAGACACACTGTGAGCTACAAATGCCAACCACCAGAGCTGCACTACACAGATCAGGCTCTTTCTCCATCTTAAAGCAACGACTTCCTTTCTGAAAACACACTTAAAAATCCTCTGAGGACAGAGTGCTTTAGTTTGGGAATTTTTTCCTCATCAGCGTTGTTTTTTTTTTTTTTCTGATTTCAACTCAAATGCTGTCTGAATGCAAGCTTGTAAACAAGGAAAAGCAGCAGAACTGAAATGGGGGAGAAAAATTGGAGTTTATCTGTTTTGGCAGATAAGAGCTCGCTGCTGTGATCTGTCATTTGGGTAATTTTCCCCTTCAAAGTGGGAACTGAAACTCATTTTGCTGAGATTTCCTTTGAAACTCTGCTTGCAGGGAGGCCGAGTTTTCCCACAGGACAAAGTGTGAGTTGTTTCATCCCACGTTTGTAGGAAATAGATTTGTAAAGGACTGTGAAAGATGCATTGCAACAAGACCACGTAGAGAAAAAAATACAGGTGATTAATGTTAGAAGTAATAGCACGATTGTGTAGCAACAGCTAATAGGCCAAAAATCATTTATAAGGGATTGTAACCAGGAAATAGGTTAGCTTCTGATGGAAGGCACAGAGTTTTACATCCCTTGTATCTCACTATTCATGGAGACCCATATTGGAATAAAATCTTTTAAAAGGCCTCCCAGTTGCCCCATCCCTCTAAAAGCTGGGAAAATCACCAAAAGTTAATCAAGACTTCAGCATCTGTGGTCCCCCACTCTGCCAATCACCTGGGCTCACACACACGGGGCAAAGTCAGGCAGCAGCAAACCTTTCAGAACAAAAGAAGCAAAATTGGCCAGGTTTGTTCCTGCACTGAGCATGCTCCTCCAGCCCGGGCATCCTGGGCTCCTTGTTTCCAAGGAAACAACCGGGATGCTCAGCACATCCTCCTCTCCCAGCATCCACTGCAGGAGGCTTTGGGGATTGGTTTTTTCCCCCCCTTCTGAGAAGACAGAAGACATCAATCTGAAATAATTTGCTGCACTTGATTGGCGTTGATTTCTATTTACAAATCTGTAATTCTTCCCACGAGTAAAGGAGATTATCTAAATCTACACTGAGATGAACTGCAGGAAATACATGGCACGGGCAAATTAATTTAATTATATTTGGGATGGGGTTGCCACAGTTTACAAGGGAATGAAGATGTTACACAATTGTGATCCCTAGATGGGGCTTTTACTTTGATTCTTTGGAGGCATAATTTGAATTATGGCTGATTTGTCATTTAAAAAGAAAAAAGAGAGATTGACAGAGCAGCTGCTTCCAGTGATCATGTCTGGAGCAACTGGAAAATGCTGAGGAAAACAAGGGGGAAATGAGGAAAAAATGGGAACAATTCTGAAAGTGTGGCCCACCTAAAAGAGATGGTGCTTCTGCCTATCCGTGGATTGGTAAAATAAAGGAAAAAAGGATTTACAGATTTAGAGGAGCTACAGAAAACCCTTCAGTACAATGATAAGGGATTCCTGGAGAATGCTGTTTCCCCTCTTGTTAGAAGCCTGGACTTTACCACCCAGGACAGTTTTTTGTGGCATCAAAACCTGTTAAATGTGACTGAAGAGTTGCAGTAGTTAGGTTTCCAACTTTAATCCACATTCTAAGTTATGGACTGCAAGTTTTCATTTCTTTGTTTATTCATGTGAGCAACACAAGTACAACAAATGACATTATTAAATCCCCCACAAAGTATCAAATTAAATTCTAATTAAAGTGAAGAAAGCCACTGAAACAGAAATAGGAAGTGCAAATAACCCTTATTAAATCTATAAATCCGAAATGACAGAAATTCAGGTAATTTCTAATATCTATTATTAGGAGCGTTTGTAAGAGCTCTCTGAGGTATGCAGACATTAATTCTTTTTATTGAAAACAAATACTCAGGAGATCACCAAAGCACCAAGAAAGGAGCCAGGAATTTTTCCGTGCCAAGACAGGCAGAAACTCCAGGGATTTTAAGAGACTAAGCTGGTTCTGTTTGGACACCTAATGAAAAGAACTTTATTTCCTCTGCCACGTTAAAAATCAAGCAAGATCCTGCAGAGTTTGTTCGTATCTGCCTGGCCTCTGAGAGAATTTCCAGGTTATTGGAGATCACCTTGGGCTGCAAGGGCTTTCTGCCTTATCTCCAGTGGAAAGCTGATAACTGCCCCCTATCAACAGGCAGGGAAAAAGAGAACTGGGTCTGTGCTTCAGGAAGGGACATTTAGGTGGCAGGATTTAAGCAGGTAATTTAATCTAAACACACTTAATTTGTCGTGCTGAGTAAGGAGAATCAGCATTGAAAAAGGCAATTTACTTAAATCCTTCTATCCTGAGCAAAGAATCCCTCAACAAGGCCATTGCCCATTTTACAGCCCTTGTGATAAGTTACAAAACCTTGCCCAGAAAAACCTCTTTCGTTATTGTGCTCTGTTCAAAAGCACAGAAATATTCACAGAAGGGAAATAGCTCTCTGGAGGTTTGCAGACAAAAATGTGACTCCAGCTTCAATCAACTGGTTTTACTGGAGGTCTCAAAAAAAGAGCCTTAGCAAAAAAAGGGCCTTAAGCAGGTAATTTAATCTAAACACACTTAATTTGTTGTGCTGAGTAAAAAAAAAATCAACATTCAGATAGGCAATTTATTTAAATCCTTTTCTCCTAAGAAAAGAATCCTTCAACAAGGCCATTGCCTATTTACTGCCTTTGTGATGAATTATAAAACCTTTCTCAGAAAAACCTCTGTTTATTGTGTTCTGTTCAGAAACACAGAAATATTCACATATTCCTCAAAAGGAATAGATATCCTTTATACTCCTTTTGGAAAATATCTCTGTGGAGGTTTCCACACAAAAATATTACTCCAGCTTCAATCAACTGGTTTTACTGGAGGCTGGAAGTGAGCCTCAAAAAAGAGCCTTAGCAGTAGGAACTCCCTGAATTCAATTTAGTTGCAAAATACTTGAAAAATTCCTCATTAATGGAAACTAAAATTAAGAGCGTTTTTCAAGTTGAAACCATCAAACAGATTGTTTGATCAGACTCCAGATTAGAAAGCGAACAGGTGGAATTTCTGTGGTTTTTTACAGAAATTAAGGATATTTGAAGGCCAAACCCAAGGCCATGGTGAATTCCACACTATTCATTGATTAGTCTGTTAGAAAGGGTAGAGTTGATGAGCTTTTACTCTGAATCCTTTCCTATGCAATTCTCTATTAAAACAGAATAAAAAGGGACCAGAATTACTATTTACATTGGTATCACACATATAAAAAATTTAATTGAAAGAGGAACATTTTTCACACAGCAGCATGAAAAGCAGAAATCTCTTCAAAGTTTGAAACTCTTTTCCAGGTTTTTGTGTTTTTTTTTTTTTTTTTTTTTTTTTCTGGTTACAAATTCAAAAAAATTATACTTGCAAGTTGGAACCTCCACAGGAAACCTCAGGGGGTTTAGGATAAAGTGTTTCTGCTCTTTGAAAAATCTCTTCCTCCTGGGACATATATTTTGTTTCAGCTTCCAGCTTCTGATATCCAACTGTACTTAAACTGAAGAGGAATAAAACATTATCCTGAGTATTGTAATCAAAGATGTCCCTTATTAACCAACAAGCAAAGAACTGTTGCAAAAATCAACATTTTAAAACAGAGCAAATCTGATCTTAGAAGCTCTGATTTAACTCATTAAATACTGAACAGTTCCTTTTTCAGTACTGAAGACCACACTTAGTCCAGGTTTACAATATCACCATTAGAAAATTAATTTCACTTTGGTTTTAAAAAAAACCTCTGTCAAAAATATTCTCCTCTTGAGTGCTATCCTGAGTGGGCCTTGATCTCTACAATACCTAGTCCTGGGAACTGAACCTGGCTCAACTTTAAAGCACAGATTATGGACAAACTGGCAAAAACCAGTGCTGCAAAGTAATTTTCCGTTTAAAAATCCACATTTTTGGGCATTGGTCTTGCATGAATGGTGCTGATCCATTTTCTCTGTATGTTCAATGCTATTTTCTTGAACATGAATGCATTAGAAAAGGATTCACTTTTGGTCTTCCTTACAATATTTTCCTCTTTGTAAATATTTTAAACTTCGGTTTTTTTAAATGCATTTTCTATTCTACTTGTACCTTTCAAAGCTCAAAAAGCCAAACCCCCAATTTTGCAGACTTAAAAATGAGCATTCTTTCAAGATTTTTGTATCATCTAAATCTAAATCTGGACATGACCAGCTTCATTTTAAATGAAAGCTCTGTGGGGAAGGCCCAGGACTATAAATCAATTTGTATTCCAAATAATTTCAGAAAGCAAGGAGAAGGAAGTCAGATAGGAGGTTTTGCTTTGGGATCACTTCTGAAGCACCACTGGAGTAATTTATTGGAATAAAGATGTAGGGCTGTGCTTTTTCTGAACTCTATGTATGCCTTCAAACTCTAAATTATATTTTTAAAGTTTGGAAAACTCTGCTTTTGACAGGAAATCCCCAGGAATCAGAAAGAACAGACTTAGAATGTTCTCTTGAAATCTGAAGAGCGCAGAGGCCAAGCTCTGAGGCAGAACTTGCACAGAGCCCTTTGCTGCTGGCAATTAGCACAAATCATTGAGGTGGCTCCTGCCCAAAATTCCAGCAACACCTGGGCAGCAAGACTGGCTTCAGAGGTGTTATCCAGGGTAAAAGAGATTCCCCTGGGAAGCCTGTTAATTTATTTAGAAGCAGAAACCCTTTCCCAGCCCATTCCCAGCCCAAGTGTTCAAGGCTGGGGATTCGGTGGAGTGCCTCTCGTTAGACTTTGTGATGGTCTAGGGTGACACTATGTGGCTAATCTGAGCACTGAAATATCAATTGCAAATCAGCTCTTGGGATAATTTGGGAAGAAACTGGTCTCACCTCCTGATTAAAATCCTGAACAGGCAAGTTTGGAGCTTCTCAGGTTTTTGGAGTGTGTCATGTGGAGTGGTGAGCATGTCTGAACTGTTCTCAACTTAAACCTGCCCAGAAAATCACCTGACAGAAATACCTGAAACAAGGCAACAATCACATTGCAAGCACCTTTACTCTGCCTTAACAAGGACAGAAGAGTTTGGCTATGGGATAGAGAGAGAAAAAATGATTGATGGGATTTCTTTTTCAGAGTTCTCTTTATCTGCCAGTTGTGTTTTCCAAAGGGTGGTAGGGAACAAACAGCAGGCAGCGCTCCCAGTCCCTCACCTTGATCTCTCTCCTGTCACCTTGGAGCTCAGTTTGGTTTCCTTGTGATGCCTCAGGTTTTGGCTTTTATATTTTTCAGGTTCTGTGCTGCTTTAGTGTGTGGGTCTGGGCTGCATATCAGGGGATGGTGAGCTCTGTGCACAGAGCAGGGANACTCTGTCCAGCCTCTGTTCCAGGGCAGCCTTCCCAAGGCATCACTTGTTGCTGCCCACCCCTCACACACACACAGCTCCCCTTGCCCCATCGCTGCTTCTGGCTCACCCACCCGTGTGGATGTGCAGTTTTTTGTGCAAATAACACCAGACCTCCCTATTTCCATGGATTTTCATGGCTGGCCTCACACAGGTTTGGGGGACAGTTTATTTCAGCTCATACGTTTTGAAGGGAATGTAGCTCAGAATTCCACAGATTTCAACACAGCTTCACCAGTTCTACCCCTTAACAATCCAAAGTCATCCTCTTGTGAACTTATCCAAGGAAAAACCCCTTTAGAGGAGTCAGCGGTGGGTGCAGCCATAACTTTTAATACTGCAAATACATCGGTTCCTGTTTAAATTTTCCAGCATGCACCCAGCCGGGAAAAACTGTCCCAGGCTGACACCTTGTGCAGCACCCTCCAGGTGAGGGGCTCAGCCCAAAACCACCACTCTGAATTGCACTGCCATGCTTTGAGAGCATCTTTTGCTGTTCTTCAGCTGCAGCTCCATTTTCAGGTACCCACTTGTAAGATTTAGGGTAGAAAAGCGTTTGAGGCTCATCTATTGCAGCAGTGAGTATGGGCTTTCATAATGAGTTCCAGCATTTTAATATAATCTCTACATAATCAGATCCTGCTCTTCTCTCGGCTTCAGCTGTGAGTGAGGCTGTTTTAGCAGTGTTTACACTGAAATTTCTCCAAAGGCCTGCCCTGCCCTTGTCCCAGTTTGCAGCAGTGTTTCCCTCAGAACTAACGTGAGTCTGGCTGGGTTTAGAGACCATCCTAAAGCAGTTTTTCTCCTCAGCTGCTCTGCTCATATTGAAACCCACAGCAGGAACAAATCGAATTTTTCTTCTGGGAAAAGTGCTCCTTTGGTGCCCCTTCACAGCTGTTTTGTATTCCAACCTTTGCCACTTCCACTGGTGCAGTTTGGGGTCACAATTCCCAGTCCCATTTCTTAAGTCCATCTGTCTCTCCTGCAGAGCCGTGGAGGTTTTGTTGGTTAAGGACCACCTGAGACATCTGAGATTTCTGACCCTTCCTGAGCTACCACTGCTGCTCTTGGAATTTCTATCCCAAGAGATCACTTTTACAGCAGAATTGTCCTTTTTCCAAACAATTTCTTTGTTCAAAGGGAATTTCTGGTTACTTCTCCAGACACTTTTCCTTGCATTTATTACACAGCGAAAACCAACCTGACTAATTTGGTTTTTCCTCGCTTGAATTCTAACAGTATTCTGTTAATTTTCCTAAATTCCTTCATGGACTATATCACTACTGAGACATGAGTATCCCAGTGGGTTTTCCACTGGCAGGATGCTGCAGTGTCCCTCTGTTTCCCTGTCACAATGGCTTCAGCAGGCAGAGCAGCCTGATTGCCTCTTAAAAGGTGTGAAATCAGAAGTGTGGTGTTAAACAAAGCTGTGATGATCTGCATAAATTGTGGGTAGATTTGAAAGTCTGCATTTAAAACTTTGGTAAGAAAATACAATTAAAAGATCAGAAGGGGTTTAATCTGTTTAAATGATTAGAAATTAATTCAGACCTGCTGGAAAGTGCTGCTTCCCTGCTTGAAAAGGGCTCAGAAGAGCTCCCACTCTGAGTTTGGCCCTGCATTTATAAAATATGTGAAGAATTGAGTTTTTGTACCTGGGGAACAGAGCTCTGGTTATAAAACCCAATTTCCAGTTTGAATTCCTGCACACTCTGCAAGCCCATAAGGAATTCTCCACCTGCAGCTCCCCAAGCTCTTGGGTCCACCCTCCTTGTTGAGCCTCTGAGTGCTCCTGTGTCCCTTGCCCTGTGACTTCAGCAGGGGAGTGACAGAATTCCCCCTCTGGAGTGGGCTGTGGGATGTGTGGGAAGTTTATCTGTGCTTCCAGCAGATCCAGTGCCCTGCACAACACTGGGAATTCCACACAGGAGCTGCTGGATCTGGAAAAGCCTCCTCTTTCAGCTCAGTGGGAAAAGAAAAATGATTGGATGAACTTTTTTCATCTTTGCTATCCTTAACCTGAATGACTTAATTAATCTTTGTGAGGAAAAGTTTTAAGCAGTATTTCTTCTAGATTTAAAATTGTATTACTCAGTCATTAGACCTTTTCTGCAGTCACGCTGAAGCCAAGTGGAAAAGAAGAACCCCAAAAAAGAAACAAAATCAAAGAATTTGTATCACCGCGTGCATTGCTATTGACAATGGTTTGTGGTTTGTTTTTTTTTAAACCTCCTGAATAAGACCATAATCTACTGGTATGATTTTTGGTTGCCCTACTTTGATAAACCAAAACCAAAATTCCACCTGCAGCAGTTAAAAAAATAAAATTAAAACAAAACCAACCCCAACAAAAAGAGGTAAAATGAAAAGAAAAGAAGGAAAACTGATCAGAAAGCAAAAGCAAGTCTTAGAAACAGCTCTTCCTTTTGATCAGAATAACTTCACATGGAAGAGACTGCTTCAAAGCTCAGCAGCTTTCTGGGAATTATTGAAGCTTGAGGAGAGTGTTTCAAGTGATAATCTGCTCTTTTCGTGGTGTGGACTGCACAAAATAGGCCTAATGAGATTCAGTTCTAATGTCACAGGTCTTTCATAGCTGCATTTTAATCTCTGCTGAGGGCACCCAGGATGCCTGAATGAACAGCATTTCTATGCTACAGAAATAAAAATTCCGTTTGAAGATGAGCTTTAGATAATTTGTGCATTTCTTCTCCACACAGAAGTGCTGCTGTGGGGGAAGGAGCAGGAATGGGATGTCAGGGTCTTCATTAACCCCTCAGAGGGACACACAGTGGTGGCACTTTGGTGGCAGCTGTGCATGGGCTGGGGTGGTGGGGAATTGAACAATGCCTTGGGATTTTAGTTTTCTATTTTCCATCCATTTGTGCCCCTGCAGTTCTTTAGTGTGTAACTCCAAACCCCACACACAGTGCCAGCTGCTGCTTCCCCATTTTGGGCACACACAACAATTCCTCTCCAGGCCTGGCAATCAAGGACCCCTCACTGCCTCAGGCCCCACAGATGGAAACAAAAGGGACTTGGGGCAGCAAACCTGGGGGAAATGACTTCATTACCTGCAGCTGGAATTGGGAGATTTACCCCCAATGTGCAAATGGACCAAACTTATACAAGTGTGAAACCCCAAATGTGACCCGTGGTCCATTTTTGGGTGTAGGCCCTGGGGGGCTTTGTCTGCCCTAAATGTACCTGAAGGCCCTGCAATAAATAGAACTGCTTTTTATTCCCTTCATTCTGTCTGGCCTCTGGTTTTAGGTAGTCCCAAAAAGGCATCAGGAACCTCCCTGATTTCACACTTTGGCCCTCAGTTTTTATTCTTAACAGGTTCTTCCAGCCTGGGATGTCTTAGCTCCATTTGAAGGAGAATTTCTCCCAGCCTGGCCCACTGGCATGGTGACAAATGCTCTGTCCCCTCACTGGTGCCACAATCAGGGGCTGCACCTGCAGCATGAAGTGAGTCTGGGGAATCAGCCCAGTGCCCATCACACACAGACCCTGCAGCACTAAGCCTGAGCTGGGCTGGGCAGGATTCAAACAAAAGCAGCTTCTGATGGTTAAAATTCCCTCCCTCTGGCCCTGCTCTTACAATGCTGCAGAATGTTTCCCTGCTGTGACTCTCAGACCCAAACACAGCCTCTCTGGGATGTTTGAAACCAGAGCAATCCAAATTTTGTATCTGAAGGACTCTGATTCAAATTCTGCCCGGTGCCCCTCCTGTCCTCCCTCTGCAGCAAATGTTTTTCTGCAGAGATGTGCCACCAGAGAGGGTGATGGCCATGGCACAAAGCTGGCAGCTCCACAAGCCTCTGTGTCACACTGCTCATGTACAAGATCAGTTTGTCCAACCCAGAGCCTCTGAGGGTTCGTCAGAGATTGGCGGGACAAGAACAGATCACCAGCGTTTCTGAAATGTGACATTGCTATTTATTTTTTATTCAGTTTTCCATATCAAACAGCACATCTGTGTACTCTGGCTGGAAATCAGCTGTTTTTCATTCAGAAACCTGGTCCTGGCATTTCCCTGTGTCTGAATCCAAAACATACAAACCTCATGCCAACAATTTGTTGCATTTCTACGGCATCATCTCAATCTTTAATGCCACAAGAAGCACATAAAAATGAGTTGCATACTTTCTTTCTTTCAGTATTATAATCTGAGGAACACATTGAAAAACCTAACACATAAATTACTCCAAGATACAATAAGACAAGAGACTGTAATTAAAAAGTATCACTGCAATGAGAAATCCACTATGAGGGGTTCTAAAAAAACCAACCCCCCCGAACCTCCCTTCTAAACCAACACATTCATGTCCTTTCTCTGCATTAACAGGTTTGAAAATATTTAACATTCATCCTAAAAAAATCTACTGCTTGCATTGTCAGTGACAGATTAAGCACAAGAATGAGCGAAAAAGTCTGATGAGATCAATTTTTTCCAGTGGATTTTAAGATGTGTCAGAGGAATCTTTGAAATCTGATATTGATTTCCACTGTAGATAATTTCTATCTGAATTCTGCCTCCCTGTTTAGACAGCAATAAATCATTAACATTAATTTGTGCCTTGCCTGTACTCCAGGATTGTTCTTAATCACTGACCATGGCTTCCCATCAGTGGAGAGATCCTAAAACACCAAACAACTACAAAATCAAAGTGCAAGTCCACAGTTCCTGTGCACCCTTTCATGGCCCTGTTGTTCTATTACACAGCACCCATGGATACTGATGGGAAATTAAGGATGATAAACAGGAAGAGCTGGGGGAGCTCAGGAAGAGGTAACTCCTGAAATCAAAGATACCTGTGCTCTGTCAGTTGGAATGTGAAGCAAAGATTAACTGAGCTATCAAAAGCTACAGAACAATGCATTAACTTTGGGATTTTTCATGGTTTATGGAAATTACTTCAATTATAGGTCTCTAGTGCAATTTCAAACCAGCAGATTAGAAGCAAAAAACAACATCAATAACTGGAATAATATTCCAAAGAACTGAAATAATGTTTGAGGATCCAGACCACCAGGTTGCAAACATCTCTCATTGTGATCAAAGGTAATCCTGATTTTGGGATGGGAGAAGAAAAGCAGGATTTCCTCACTGGGGCTTTGCTGTACTATTCTGCCCCAAAAAAGCCAAAATTTTACCAGGAAGTTTCTCAAAGTCCCTAATGGCAAACAGCAGAATAAAGGGGAAAAAACAAAAACAAAGAGCAAGGATGTGCCAGGTTATAAATCCCAGCAGGGTGGGTGGGAAATGCAGCACACAACCCTCACTACTCCCCCCCAAACCCCATTAGCAACACCCTGCAGGACACAACAGCTGAACAGAAGGGAATCACTCCCCTGAGCTCCCCAGGAAATAAAATATTCCCTCCCTTCAGCCCCTGCTCAGCTCCTTGCCAGCAACCCAGGCTGAGCTGCTGCAGTTGGTCCCAGAGCAGAGCTTCCCTCCCCTGCAGCTCCAGGGACTCACAGCCCTCACCTGCTGCAGCCTGACCTTGAATTTCCCTGTGCCTGATGCTCCTTAGAGATGCAAATTAGATAAATCTGTCACAGTTAGCAGCAGAAATGGTGTAGCTCCGAGCTTGGGATTTAATTGCTTACAGACATTAAAATTTCTGGGTACCTTGAAAAGATTCCCTTTTGGCACCTGCTGTTTCCTTGGTCTGCCCATCACAAGATTTCAAACACTTCTTGTGCTTTTTGGCTTAACCTGGAATTCAGTTTCAGCTACTTAAGTCTGAAAACTTTTTAAAATGGTGTCACCTACAGTTTTCTTTAAAGAATGGACTTTTTTTCTGTGTTGAAATTACTTGATCAGTGTTTCAGTGTTTGGACTTTTCTGCCATTCTAACACCATTTAGTTGCAGCCTCAGGATAAAAAGCAGTATTTTTTTAAAGTTGCTACCATTGCAAAAAGCAGGATTTCTTCTCTTTTCCTTTCCAACATTGCCTGCAAAGTCTTGACATCAAAAGTAGATGTTTTCTGAGCCCAGGATAATTCAATGAACAGTAGTTATTTTTTTAAAGCCAGCCAGATTTTTTTTCTACTTTGACAGCATTTATGGACTTATATTCTGAGAAACTAATTTACAAGGAGAGATCATTCAGGATGTTTAAATACCTGCCTGTTTTCCCTACCAAATCTCAGACTGCTGGGGAAACTAAAGAATGGTGGTTTTTTTGTTGGTTTGGTTTGGTTTTGTTTTTTTGTTTTTTGTTTGTTTATTTGTTTTAATAAATCCATGATTTGTAAAATGTAACATGTGCATGAGCTACTGAAGAAAGGAAACTCAAATTGTGACCTCAGCTTTGTCTCATTTCAGTATTCAATGATACAACCAAACACTTCAATGTGGTGAGACTGCAGAGGTTCTGCTTTGATAAAGAAATTAAATTAATACTTGGCTATAGGTGGGAAAGCTTTCCTGTGATGTGAGGTGATTCAGGGCTGTCCCAGCCATTCCTTTCAGTGTCTGCTGTTTGGAGGGATGGCAAAACTCCCATCAGGCTCACCATTAGCATAAGGATGCTCTGCCAGTGGCAGATCATAGATCAGCCTCCAAATTTTCAGGAACAAAATGTCCTGGCATGAACAGTGAGGAGACAAAATGCTTTGGCATTTTTTGGGAGTGCTTCTGTCCTGATACATGGAAATGAAAAGAAATAAATTGAATCATCCCTGCAGTGTGCTCAGCCAAAGTGGGCTTTCTCTGTGTTTTCTCATCCAGTGAAAATACAATTTATATCCAGGAGTCCTGGGATACAGGAGACTGTGGAGTGCAATACAGGGAAAGGAGTCAGAAGGAATATTTCACTATGGCCACTTTTATCACCTCAGGCTTACAGAAAATAGCTCAGAAAATTGTAATAGAGGAATACTAAAACCATCCAAATCCCTCACAAGCACAGACAGCAGGATAATAAAGCCAGCTAGAAGGGACTTCATTTCTTGGTAGTAGAATAAAACCTCCAAAAAGGTCCCTGTGGCACCAGAACCAGCTTCCCAAGGAGCAGCTGGAGCTGGTTCTCCCTTCCCAGAAGTGTGATGGGTTTGGCACATGTGAGCCTCTGCCTGGCAGGAATCCCTCTGCTCTGCAGATGTTTGTGACTCTGCAGCTTTGCCTCTGAAGCCAAAATCCTCTCTGATAGGTGGCAAGACACAAAGACAGCCCAGAGCACTGAATGTTCTGTTGGGGAGCTCTTCAATTCCCCTTTTTTGTGGGCTTGGTAGAACAGATATCGTATTCTGAATTAATTATGGCTTCATTCCCTGATCAGGCACCACTCCTGCCAAACCATACAGTGAGACCAGGCCTGGAACTGGAGAGAGAGGCACTGAAATCCCCCAGCAAGAGCCCAAACAAACAACCAAACAAGAGGGAAAGCAGTCTGTCCCAGGCCAGGAGCTCCAGTGCTTTTTGGGGGAGCAGCAAGGTTGGCACAGGGCCATGCAGCGGTGCTGGGCACCAGCAGGTCCATTTGGGACAGGAAGGTTTCTATTTGATTCCCATCTATGTGCACAGTGACATCTCCTAGAACTCCTGGAATCTTTGTCTCCCAGAAAATAATTCCAAACGGGTATCAAATTAAAAACTGTAATTAACTCTCCATATGCAAATAAGCATGAGAGAGCTTTCCCATTTGACGTGCTCTGGTGAGAAAGTATTAGTAACTCATTCCTGTGACTTGTCATCCCATCATTCTTATTAAATTTTCTTTAATAATTTTAGTTCATTATTTTAAATGCCTCTTTTGAAACTCGAAGCTGGAATAATTTGAAATAACTCACTGTTGAAAGCACTGGGAGGCTTTATAAATCCATGTGTCACCCTCTCTGGAGACATTCCAGCCCCACCTGGATGTGTTCCTGTGTCACCTGCTCCAGGTGACCCCACCTTGGTGGGGGTTGGACTGGGTGATCTCCAGCAGGCCCTTCCAACTCTGGCTGCTCTGGGATTCTGGGATAAAGGGCCATCTTTAGCAGCTGCCATAAATGCTCTGTGAAACTTTCCAAGAAAGCTGCATAACTCATTTTTCTAATTTTCATCATCTTCTAGAAGCTGTTTGCTGTGCACCAACAATGCTGATTTTATACCAGCTCAGCTCCTAGAGATTCTTAAATGCCCACACACAAGGGGTAGAAGGAGGTGCTTTGTAATTTGCTGGAAAATCAATCAAATCCATCAGAGAGAGAAGTGAAGTACATTCCCTTACTTGGAATTTGACACTTCACTTATTACCAGGAAATCATGGGCTCACAGATAGACAGAAAATCAATTTGTTTGAACATATGGGGGAAAAGGTTGTTGTAAATATTTCCTTGGGTTTGTGTTTTTCAACAGTCTTCTCTGTTTAATAAATGAGTTGTTTAATCATACTTCTCTTCAGTTCCCATCAGGTTAGATCATAATGTGCCTGTTAAAACCCACTTGTAAAAAGAAAAACAGAATCAGACACTTCCCTGTTTTTCCCAGTGCCTCCTATAGCAGTGTGCTGGTGATCAAACCCGGGCATTCCCTACATGGATTTCATAAACGAGAAACATGGATTTGTAGTTCACAGCCCAGGGTGATGCACACATGGACCCTTGTCCAGATCTGAGCCTGGAATACATTTTATTCTGTAATTATATTATTATTATTATTATTATTATTATTATTATTATTATTATTATTATTATTCTGTAATATTATTATTATTATTATTATTATTATTATTATTATTATTATTATTATTATTATTATTATTATTATTTTCCATTCTGCCAACACCTCACACAGCTGCAGGAATACAAACACAAATGGCAAATATCCAGTGCTTACCTTTTGTGCTTCCTGAAAAGCCACTCTAAAAATGCTGGAATACCAAGAGGAAGTGGGAAGAGTTGAGCCCTGGTGCTTCTCCTGTGCCCACAGGGAGGAACCAGCCCCACGGGTGGTGCCACCCTCCTGGTGGCATGGGACAGCAGCAGGCACTGGGGCACAGGGATGCTGGAGGTCACCCACTCCCAGCTGCTTTGGGAATCTCATGGACTTCATTGGGAAAGGCCTTCAGACAGGGAATACTCTTGGATTGGAGCTCAGTGCCAGATCAAGCCAGTTACAAGCAATCATAACTCCATTTCAGTATATAGCAAATTATAGATGCACCTGCATTTTCTTCCTCTTCCTCCCTCATTTCCCCTTTTTGCCTCTCCTTGATCTGCTATTTGTGCACCATTTCCCCCTTCTTTATCAGTACAGCACCTCAGCAAATCACCACCTGGTTTTCTTACAGAGGTCACAATGTTTACCCTCATAAAACAGCTAAAAACTTCCAGCATTCTTATTTTGAATCAGAGTATCAGCCCTGGTTCTCCCTCATGGATTGATAGCTTCAAATATGGACCTTTCTGAAGCCTGTTTGCTGCACAGAACAGGAATTTAGTGTTGTGGGGAATTTCATTCCTGCTTTTCTTCCCAGTTTGCTCCTACAACTCACATCCATCCCACGCTCAAAAGAATTTCACAAACTCTCCTGGAAGGGTGAAGCTCCTGAAGTACATCTCTTGGAATTACTGTCTCCAGCATTCCCAGAGTGCTTCAAACACACTGAACAAGGCCAGACCTTTTTCTTACCAACACCTCCTCACAGATGCTTCTTTGCAGAGATGAGGAGTTCTGCCAAAAGCACTTGGGCTAACGCTGCAAATAAACTTATGTGTGCAAGGAGGAGGTAAATGAGTGACAGAGGATTAAAGTAAAAATATTTTCTGATTATTACCTACCCCAAGCTCCCAAAAATCAAAGCATAAAATGGTTTCATTCCAAAGTAGCTGTAAAGCTCCATTAGTCCAAGAAATCTGCTGTCTAAATAATTGTTAATAACCCCTCTAGGGGTTTTGTTGAATTCATTGTGTTGAGTACATTTTTTTTTGTTGGTAACTTTCCTCACAGTGTAGCCCTATTTCGTTTTGGCCTCTATGAAGTATAACTTCTGATAGAGAATTGGTGAATAAAAGTTTGAAATCTAGGTGAGAAGACAGGAAAACCTTCCTGCTTCCTTCAGTAATCTGAAGCATTTTACCTTTACAAATGAGATTATTTGACAGCCACTCACCTCATACCTGGTTTGCTTGGCTAACTCCTAAAGCAACAATATTTTTTGAGCGGAACTGCATCAATCTAAGCTGGAAAAAAAAGGGGAAGGAACTTCTGGGCTCAGGGCCTGGGCGCTGGAATGAGAATTCCCCCCTTTTTTTCCTAGGTCTCCAGTGGCAGGATGAGTCCTGGACTGAGCTCCCCAATTCTAGGAAGATTCAAAATCCATTTTTCTGACTGTGACAGAGGGAGAAAGAGCTGAAAAAAATCAATGTAAGTGCAGAGCTGTCATCAATGACAGGAAAAGCCTTAGAGAGCTGTTGGTCTTAGGGCCAAGATGAAACTTGTTGTTTCCTAAGCAAATTCATGTCATCATTTGGCTTTTCTGCATGCTCATTCCAGGAATTTCCCTGCAGCATTCCCAGGAGCATTCCCACCTCCAGGTCTCCTGGCCCAGCCAGGCAGGAACTGAAGCCCTGGGGGCTGCTCAGCCCCTGGGGCAAGGAAAGCAAACTCAGCCTGGGGAGCAGGGTCCTCACTGCCAATCCAGACTTAATCCTCCTGCACGTCACAATATCCCAGGGGGAATCCAGAGCTGCAGCTAGTGATTTCAGGTGAGAATAAAGAAAGCTGTTACATTCAGACCATTATTGTTCATGCTGCTTTGTGAATTTATTTCTTTAAATTTTCCACTTGTGCTCCTGCCAAGAGAGATCTATTAGACAGAAAGCAGCAAGAGTAAATCTTTATCATTTTGTTTCAAACTATAAAATAATTTACATCACATATTTTACTTACTTTTGTCTTTTTTGTTTGTTTTTTTTTTGAAACCACAAACATTCCAGCATCACACTGTAGGAATAAGAATAACAATAGAAAGCATAACCTTTTGCATAGTATTAAATGAACAGACAGAGTAAGTTCTTTATTTACAATTATTGTCTAGATAAAAAAATTCATAAAAACAGATGAATGAACAAATATTAATAACCCCTAGTGGGATGGATTGCCAATGTACCACTGTATTGTTGTCCACAAATCTCATGCTGCTAAGTACAGTACGTAGAGAGCGAGCATTTATATATTGCAGGGTATTTTAACAAACTGATCATTTTGGTTTTTGATCCATTGTTCCCATCACAGAGAGGTCAAGCAATAAAAGAAAGGAATTGTGATGCACGACTTGTAGTTGAAAGGTCACAGCTATTCTGCTTTAAAAAAAAAAAAAAAAGTCTATCATTTATCATATACATAAAGCACAGTCTCTGCTCACAAAAGCCCAAGTTTTCTATGCATCTCAGTTTATATATGTTTTACTATATATACACAGAATGCAGTGTTCGTTTTCTTAACAGTTTTCAAGTCTGCGAATGGTACCTTAGGGAGGGGTACTCCTACAGGAAAAAAATCCAAAACAAAAAAAATAAAAAATGGAACCGAGAAAAAACATGAAGAGTGTTTGAAAACAAAAAGGCAAACAGTCAGTGTGTTAAAGATGCTGAAAAGAAACTGTTCCAGTATTAATAGCTTCTGTAGATGTTCAAGTCCAAAGCTAGAGGCTTCCCTGTAAATAGATACCGTTTTGTCTTCTGGCCAGAGATGCCAAGGGGCCCCAGAGAGCCCATCCGTGGTGTTGGGGGAACCAGGAATTACAGAGTACCTTCCTGCCCATGCCTGGCTGCTGGGAGCCAGCTGCACGGCTCGGGCTCCTGCCAGGTGCCACTGCTGCCCTGGGCACTGCTGGGCCCCGCTGCAGCCCAGAGCCCAGGGGCTGCCAGCCCAGAGTCCGGCAGCGGGCAAGGGGAGCTGCTCAGAGCTTCACCTGGCTCAGAGTCCTGATGCACCCTGCAAACATCTGGGCTCGGTCTGCAGTTTGGCCATGAGTCTAAGCTTGGTTTGGAGAGTTCTGGCTTGGTTAAGCTGCTGTGACTGCAGAGATGCACCACTGTGTGGAGCCAGCTTTAGGACAACCAGAAAAACACCTTAACAACTCGACAGATCGAGATGGTTGGAGGGTGTTTTGTGTTCCAACTCGCCTGGCATAATCGATTGTGTCATTCCAAATGTCTTTTGCACTGTACAGTTATGGAAAAAATCATATGCTGAAAAGTCTCCGAGCAAACTTTATATTAAATACAAAAATTATTTATGAAAAATCTGTGATCCACAAAGTGCTTAGCATTCAAGTGGTTGACATAGCAGTTGTATAAGCTCATAATTTTTACGTTTTTAGGGCTGTTACCATCTTGAAAAATGTTTTTCACCTTCCAGACTGCAGGTTTTCAAAGCAGCTTTCTTGGTAGAAAGCTCAAGGTAAAATAATGTATTACTGTGTTACTACAGGAACGCAAGCTTGGATAAAAAAAAATCACACAAAGCACATCTCAATACACAATTAATAAAGATTTGTTCAGTCCTAATAGTGCAGAAATTATATTTTTCTTAAAAAAAAAGTCAAAGCAACAACCTACAGTGATTTTCATCCAAAATGCCAACAGCCCATACTTTGCAAAGAGTAAGGAAATAAATGCCTAAAGTACTAATTGAAAAGGATTAACATGGTATATCACAAGATTTTAACATTTCCTTTATCTCCATATAGACAAACCAAATATAACTTATTTAAAATTATAAACTCATTTAATGTCTCTCTAAAAAGAGTTTCCAAAGCCATTGCTGTATGTCTGAAGAATGAAATAGCCTCCATTATTGTATGTTGCACCAAAACGAGTTCAAGCAGATTATCAGAGGGAAGGAAGGAAAAAAAAAGGAGAGAACCTGATCATTTTGATTTTTATTTGAAACAAAGGAAGCCTGGTTTACCTCCCTGTATATAGGATCACAATGCTACATCCAATGTTATATTTTGGCTTCTTTTGTTATTTACTAGCAGTATCTACATTATTAACAAAAAAAAAAAACAAACCAAAACAAAACAAAAGAAATCAGGCAGAAATCAGAGCACGGTTGTAATAAAATATCCAGGGTGAGAGAGTACAGACATTTTCAATGAGCTGAGCTGAGCCATTTTTATACTACTTCGGCAGGAAGTGCTTTCTTAACCCTACAAATAGTTAAGGATATTATCTACAGGTTTGTAAACAAATTACATTCTTTTTTAGGACATAAATAAGTTAAAATAGTCAGAGCAATTTGAGCAGAAACAAGGCAACATGCCAACAAAGAAACTTTATATATATATAACTATATATATATAGATAGATATATACATATATATAATTAATTATCTATATACTTATATGTATATATCTCTATATATAGTCTCATAAATGTTTAAGTTCCTCTGTCCAACTGGTGCAAATCTACTGTGCAAGTTAAGCTTTGCAACTTCAAAAAAGTTATTTAAATTAATCTATACAATTGAGTCCATGCCACACAAGCATTTCAAAAACTCACAGACCAGTGAATTGGATAAATAGCCTCAGAAAGAAGTCCTCTGCAGTTCCTGCTTAAGGAGGAAAAAAAAACCAAAAAAAAACCCAAAAAGGAAATAAAAACAAACAAAAAGAGAGAAAGAAGGGCCAGCAGTGTACAGTACATTCATGCAGGAGGATTTTTTTTTTTGTTTTTGTTTTTCTGAAAGGGAACAGGGGGTATGTAAATCAGCCATTCATTCTTTCCCCAAAACCATTGTGATCAACAATTCATTCACTTGTCTCAGAGTGAATAAGAGTTCAAACAGCTTTTCAGCCAGCAATGTTTTTAATGTATATATTTATATATCTCGGTTGCTGTGGGGTTTCTTATTTTATTTTACTTTAACTTTTTATATTTCTTTTTTTTTTTTTTTTTTTGCAGTGACCTTTTCAGCTAAAGTGATGTCTCCAGGCTATGTATTGGGCTTCCTGGACTAGAAGAGGTAGCTGATTTACTTGTATCAGTTGTAAGATTGATTCCACTGTCGATAGCACTGTTGTTCTTGTTCAGCGAGGACGGTGGACTCGAGTTTTTCTTGAGAGCAGGGTCTTCTTCTAGGTCTGTGTCATCAATGAGTGGGATGTGGGGCTGGGAATCTTCTATCCTAAATTCAGGATGAGTCATAAAGTTGTGAATAGAGGTTCTAGATTCTGGTTTTTCTAAACCTTCATAGAGAGAGCTACGGAATGCCTTCACGACGCGGATCTGGGGGGAGAAAAGGAAAGGGCTGTCAGAGGGCACCTCCCCAGGGCACAGGGGCAGAGAACACTTGGTGAAAAATGTAGCACATGGTTAGGGCAGTGCAGGCAGCTGGAGTCCAAAGTCTCTGGATGTTATATGCATAAACGAGTGGCTCAGTTATGTGCATTTTGAATGTCTGTACCAACTGCAATATTAAAATAAACCAAGGTTTAAAGCCATCAAAGAACTGATGGGGAGGAGTGGTTAAAGAAAGCCAAGGTCCACTCGTGTGGTACATCCCTAGTAAAAGACAAGCCATGTTAATTGTAATGCAAATGTCAAACCATGCATGTTGATTTTTTTTTTTTTTGCAGTGAGTAAGTAGAAAGGCTTTTTTTAAATTAAAAAGTCTCTTTTGCATTGTTGTTAAAAAAACCATTACACATAACATATCACACTTCACAAACAGAAAAGCACGGAACACGGACACGGTTGGATGGGTACGTATGAGACACACACAGGAGCCAAGTGTAAAAACTAGAATATCAATGTTTTAAAGCAAAATCTAAATGGGTGCAGCCAAGAGCACAAAAAGCCAAGCAGACAAAGTACTAAGCGTAATCATGCTACCACAAGGGAAAAAAAAGAAAAAAAATCACAGTTACCACATGAACAGAGATAACTTGCACACAACAACTACACTTGGAAGCCTGGATAATGTGAACATAGTATCGTTGAACCAACTTTTATTTGTCCTTCATGCAGATGTGAGGTAAACACTCGAGTATAGACCCACTGTTCTAGCCATTCAGCTTGTTAATAAATAGAAGAACATGTAATAAAATAATGGATTGGTTGTTGGGTTGAATTGAGTCCCATTGTTAACAGTGAGCTGTTTGGATTTGGTGTCTCAGTCGTGCAGTTAAATGCTGAAAGCCACACGATTTATGCCATATATGCAGTCTTTAAAGCAGGTCAGTGACCTGTGCCAGGGGCCACCTAATGCCAGAAACCACCTGGCAGTAAGAGCAGAGGTGAAAATCAACTCAAGACTCAGCCCAGCGATTCTCGGGGATGGTGCCCACCGTTTTCCCAGTGGGAAACAGGAGGAGCAGAGTGAGGAGCGGGGCACTACGTCCTCTGTGGGTGGGCAAAGGGAGGGATGCTCTATATGTCCCAGGGACCTAGCAGTTCTCAAAAGAAGTGAAGGGTTGTGCTGGGTTACTGCTGAAAAAAACAGAACTTTTTGGAAGGGGGTGGAGGGGCAGAGAGGAAAAAACAGAATGGCAAAACGTGATCTGTTGGCAAATGTTTCATGACTCAGTATGAGTTCTATCCCTCTACTTCCATGTAGTCCATGAGCGAACCTCGAGCATTTCTCAGGGGGGAGACTAAAACACAGGCAGAGGCAGAAAAGGTGCAAGCAGGTACTGTGAAAGCTTCCCCACACACATTTGAAATGGTTTGGTGGTTGGCATGTGGATATTTTTACATGTAAATATGCTGCACATTGTTGGTTGGCCTGATACACCACTGCTTTGGAAAGCTTCAATTCCTCTTTTCCTTGGCAGACTGCACTTCAGTAATGGCATGGGGCCACAGGGCTCCAGCTGTGGGCTCCAGCTGATCCCATGCTTGGAGCTGGCCAAGTTGTACAGAATTCAGCACATTTGAGGAAGAGGATGACTTGGTTTTTTAGTGTTTTGGTTTTTTTTTCTCTTTGAACTCGGTCCTTGTTTATGCTCTCTAAATTTGGGTATCCATCATCTTTTAAAAATCTTAACAGCTGAAGTCCTGCCATGTTCAGATCGTTGGGTCAGCCCAAATACTCTCCCTTCCCTTCCCAGATCCATTTGGTAACAGCAAGGCACAGTACAAAAAGTAGTTCATGTGACTGCTTATGCTCCAGGTAAGAGGATTGGAGCGGTGCAGAATGGCTCAGCCAGACCTTGGGGTGCGAGAACGTTTCAGGTTGGCAGAGGTGCAAGAGGGAAGATTGTCTTGCACAAAAAAATCAACAAATAAATTTCGAATCAGTTTCACCCACTGCAATCACACAGTGTACCCAAGAGAGCTCCTGGAATTAAAAACCAGGGGTTTATGGGAGCTGAATCTAAGTTGTGTGAGGGCTCTGGAGAGTCAACAGAGTGGGGTAAGAGATTAATCTGCATTGCTAAAGACAGAAGAGGTGACAAATCCCTTCACTATCTATGCCTTCCTAGCTTGTCTTTTAAAGTGCAGAGTAATTAGTCTAAATGATGAAAAGAGTTGTATGATTGTTGGGGCAGTCTTAAAACCACATTCCCATACTGCCCTATTTCAAATCAGGAAACTTTTTGTACTGTGGGTACTTTATAGGATGGGCTGCTGAGGTGGCATTTCTGCAAAGCTCCCCATTATTTCTGCTTTCTAAACACAAATATCAGTCACCTCTTCAGCTGCAGCTGGAAGCTAGAGCTTACCAATTAACAAGATAATTCCATTTTCTTGGAAACAGACACTTCTTATGGCATAGACTTGGGTTCTATTTGCCAGCTGGATTCTTTAGAGTGAAGGTAAATTTTTACTTCAGTAAAAGGGTTTGGTATTATCCTGAACAGATCCAGCAGAACCCAAAGAAAGGAAAGCTTTTCTTCATCACACAAACTGTATTAGGGTCTCCATGATTTAGCAGGGGAGGAGCTGATGTCAATTTGTGAGCTCCATGTCCCACAGCAGGGAAAGCATCTGTATGGCTTTAATACCAACATTTGGCATCTCGTTTGGATTTAATTCCAAGCCTCCAGTCAGTCTAGGGAAAAGTGCAGATTCCAGCTCTGCAAACGTGCCTGCCATGACCTGGCTTTGGGCTCTGCTGTGGCTCTTGAATGAATGAATTAATGAGCCATTGAATTAATTAATGAGCCATTGCAGGGGAGCACTGCAATAATGACTTTTAGCCGCATGGTCTGAAGATAGAACTGCAGCCTCTCACTTTGGGTGAAGGTGTGGGGCCAAATTTTTGGCCTGGACTTTTTGGGTCCTGCAAGAACATTGAGATGTTTCCAGAATGGTTTCTACTTGTTGATATTGGTTTGTACTGGAAATATTAGCTTAGAACTGCTTCAGCTCTGCTGACACCTAAGGTAGTTCATCTTCTGAAGGCAAAGGTAATGGAAGGGCCAAACTGGGCAAATCCCTAAAGCTGACAATAAATCAAATTAGATTTATAGAGTTTTCTTCACAAGGAAGCTGTAGAAACCCATATCTTTACTTAAAATTTCTCTGCAGAGATGTATATTCATTTTTCATTTTCTATTAATTTTTCACTTTAGAGGAAACTCTCTCCTCAACTTAAAATGTTGCATACTTAGCTTGGCATCCAGATGAAAAGCTTTTTTTTTTTTTTTTTTTTAATGTCACACATCATTCAGTGACAGAATGTCTGCATTGCAATAAAATTTAAAAATTCAAAATCTCCTTCAAAGCCTGTTCCCCATGGATCAAATTATTGCTTGCAGGGACAAAACTTATTGGAAACAAGGCAGAGGGTTTGTTGCATATAAAGGTGGCATTTTAAATTCTCTACCATAATACTACAATATTTAATCTATCTATTATAGCTGATCCAACTTCCAGATTTAAAAATATTATTTACCCAGAGTTACATGGCCCAACAGCAACAAATTCTTTTCATACATGCTTAAATTCAAGATTTGAGGTAATATCTGGTGTAAAAATGTTTCAGGGCTCTGCTGAAACAAAGCCCAGCCAGGTTTTGTTTGAAGATAAAATAAAGCAGATGAACTTGGGATGTTTTTATGGCTGTAAAAGCATGGAAAAGCAGGGACATCCGTGATGGATAGAACCTGGGAAGTGTTGGTTTAGTATGAACTATGTAGAGTTCATGTAATGGTGTTTCTTTATGAGACTGACAATGCCAAGGGAAGACAAACAGTGAGATACAGCTCCCTTTTCTCACAGTAATGGAGACAACAGAAAAAAATGAACTGCTTTTAACAAAAGACTGCAGGGACAACACTTCAGGACATTTTTGACATTGCTATAAGTTTCCACTTCTTTCTTCTCTGGAGCTGTAATAGAAAAAAACTCTTCAGCTTCATCCCACCTTGAAAGTCAGATTTATTATACTGCATTAGGCAAGAAAAAAAAAACCAAAAAAACCAAAAAACAAAACCAAAAACAAAACCAAAGAAATAGAATTTTAGATACTACAATTTTTTTCCCATCAGAAGAAAAAGGTGATATTCAGAATGTCAGTCCTAAGTATAAGCATCTAGGCAAAATCTCCAAAGCCTGGCAAGCACCAACAGCTGTGCTCTGGTTGGTAGTGTGTGGGCTTATACTCGAATGTTTACCTGGCTTCATCTAAGCCAAGTATCTGGAGTTTGGTTCACATTCATTTCAGGCTCAAGGTTAAAGACTCACAACCTCTTTTTATTTCACTCTCTCCTGCTGAACCCTTTTGTCCAATGTTCTCTAGCCCTCTGGGAAAACAAACACATTTAATATTCAGACAGTAGAGAGTAGGGCACTGCAACAGCAAATAAATTCAATACTGAAAGGTCAGTAAGGTGATTAGTATAAAATTGTAAACAAGAGGTCAATTTTGCAAAGAGATGCCAACTCTTAGGTGTAACTGAGACTATTCTAGGTCAAGACTAAACTGTACAAAGGTAAAGGAGCTTGGTCAAGGACTACTGCATATGGAAAGCTTTGAAATAGAAAACATCTTCAGTATATTGGGATTTCTTTTTAAATCCTCCCAGTTTTAGGTGAGTAAAATCAGATTAGGTCTCCACAGGAGATGCTGCTTGAATTGGGGTCACCTGTAAATGTTGTGCCTCGTTTGTTCTGGGGTCTAGGATGCAGAAGTTTAGCAAATTCAAATATAAAGTTTAAAAAAATGTACAAAAATTAGAAATTCTAGTTTTCTACTTTAACGAGTGAAACAGATACATAACATTATCTGTGCTACTCTCTTCCCACATAAAGATGCAGCAAATCCTGCCAGCACTGCTCAAAATTCAAACCATGGGCAGCAAGGAAAGCAGAGCACCCACACAGGCCTGGTTCTCATTCCACAAAAGGTTCACAGGGCTGAACTACACTGTGTTACAGAGAAAAAGAGCAGAGCCCTGTGCAGGGCTGCCACTTTCCACAGCAGGATTGCTGCAAAATTATGGAGTTGGGTATTTTTGTATCGGATTGAAATAAATCACACAAGCTTTTAAAAGAACCTGTTTGTGCTTTAGGATCTAACCCTTCCTGCCATGGCACATTTCCACTTGAGGGCTTGAGTTTATATTTAGGCTCTAAATCTGCTTAATTATCCTTCAGGGAGGAGATCCAGGAGTTGATTTTGATTTTTTGCATATCCCAGGAGGGTTTTTTCAAACCTTGTCTATGGCCAGTGGGAAGTCCTAGGCTTTAGTATGGAACCCCAGCCTCTGGTTCAGTAGTGCAACTTTTAGAAACATAATTTTAGCTGTGGGTTTGATTTAAGTTCTGCTTGTTCCACTTCCTCCTGTGTTGGTTATACCTTCCTGTACAGAAATTGCCCACTGGCCTTGGTCTGTGATCTGAATGTAGATCGATATTGAGCAGCAATCTTTGCCTCAACATTTATTAAAATAGATTATTTCTTTAAGAGAAATTTGTTCCCGTTTTTCTTCAGGAAAAAAATTCTATGCAAACAAGACTTTACCTTGAGTTTTAGCTCTGAATTCTGAATTATTTCCTTCATAGAAAATTAAATATGTAACAAATATAAAAGCTCTTCATACACAACAGGTTGCAAACAGTTAAATGAAATCTTTCAGCTGACCTCTTGGGAAATGGGCTGTGGGAGCCACCAGAATTGAGCTTGCTGAGTGCCTCAGGTTGGTGTGACAATTTGCAGGTGCCAGCCCACAGCAAACCCGTGGGTGACACCTCCACTGTAAATGACATCTCCTGCCCTGGTGCCACCCCCAGCAAATGCTGAACGCTCACCTCTGCTCCCTACAGCCCAAGTTCTTGGCACACCTCAGAAAGTGCAACCATTCTTTAATTCAAAGGGGAATGGGAAGGGTTTGCCATGCAGATGAAGCCCCAATTCTGGAGGCTGTGGCCCCTCTGAAGAGTGAGGCAGAGCACAAATCCAGCCTTAAGGGTGCTATGCTCTGCTCTTGCATGCAGACACTTCTTAAAAACCAACCAACCAATCAACCAGACAGAAAAACAAGGCACAAAAACCTTCTGAGATCTGTGTGATGGCCAAATACCTCTGAGACCATTTTGTGATTGATTGGTGAGGTTTTAACTGCTGCTAGAAAATTTGGAGTCGTGACTCTGTGTTTTCTCCTGTCTCACCATACAAGTGGGTCATTTGAGGCCACTGTTGCTGGGGTTCATGCAGTAAAAGGTTTCAAGTGATTGCTTTAAATATTCACTTCTAAAATCCTCTGACAAGACAGAACCAGAAAATGGTTCTCATCAACACCAAGATAAAGGAACTCTGGGAGGTCTCCTTTGGCTGGGGTTTGGTTTGGTTTGTTTGCTGTTTCCCCAATGCTCCCTAAACTTAAAAATTAGAATACTTTCTGAAAGAGAGGAGAGATTTTTTAAAGGGACCTGCAGTTCCTGACTGCTTCCACTTGGGAACAGTATGAGCTTCATATGACAATGAGAGGTAGAGCAAGTACAAAGGAATATTAAATGAGTGTCTTTCTTGGAAAATCTGAAACTGTGTTCTTTTGCAGGGGTTACCTATTGCTAACACAAACACCTGAGAACCAGGAATACACAGAGTAGGATAAAGACTTGTTTACTTTGTGTACAGTTAGATATTCTCACCCTCTACCTAGCTAAAAAATCTAGTGGCAAAAGCTTTAATCACATACTCAAATTTAAGCACAAGATAATTTTTAGTGCTACAAATTCTGAGCTTCAAAAGGAAAGAGGATGCTCCACTGCCCCAAGGTTCTGGGTTATTTTCTTCCCAAATAAAACATAGAAAGAAATGCATATAAAACACAAATCCACCAAAGGTTGCACCTGAACCCACCCTTAACTCTGCAGTGGCAGAGCTTTCAAATTAAAGAAGTTTGTGTGTGTCAATCTGTGTCTGAGAAGGTCTGACACCACCTTGCTTAACTTCCCCATATTTTCATTTTCTGTAGCTTAAAGGTTTGCATATTAAGCAGGTGCACATATTTAGTGTGCACTTAAATGAATTTCCTAATTTTATCAAAATATACAAAATGCCAGGTTTTAATTTGCAGGAATTTTTGCTCTGTTTATTTAAAGCTGCACCATCTTTCAAAAGAGATAAGAGACTCACAGACCTCACTGTTATCCATTAATGGTGACATCCAGGAATTTGTAATTTGTTATTACAAATAACACCCTGATACCTCACTAGGGAAACTTTAGTATTGTATTAAATATTCCCTTGTACAAACTGCTTTTAATTAAGAGGTTCCACAACTCTGAATGGGCCATATTTGTAAACAGCTGCTAATTACAGGTAATAACTTGCTAACCTGTTCCACAAACTGCTCTAGGGGTGGATGCATTCCACAGGCAGATTTCTCTTTAAGCAAGCACTAAGCTTTGAACCAAACATCAATGTGCCCAAAAATACTAGAAAAAATGTTCCATTAAAAAAAAAATCCAAAATGTTACTATAAACCTGCAGAAGACATCTCACAGATTGGCAATGTGTCACAATGAACTTTATATCAAAAAGCAACACAATTAGTAAAGAGCTTCATAAATGTTCTGTTAAATTGGACTGACATATCAATAGAGCACCACATGATTCCTATTTTTCTAAGTATTTATTGATATCAGACCCTCTCCATTTTGGGCACCCAAAATGACCCCTGAAATATCCCAATTGTTGCAACATCCTGAGTAAGTTTCAAGAACTAGACTCTGTTTTCCTTCCTATACTCTCAAGGTTTTCCCTTGATACTCCCCATAATATATTTACATATATTTTTAACAATCCTGAAGACCAGGAAAGGTTTCAAAACCAGAAGTACAATTATCCCACTATTCCCTTCCACCCCACAGGAAGAAGCAAATGGGGTTTGAGCCATTCTGGGCAGCTCAGAGGAAAGCAGCCAGTCCTGTGTGCCCACACACATTTTAAGCACAGAGCTGGAGTGCAGTCTTAGGTGAGCATTTCTCAACTGGGATTTCCTCAAAAAATGCCAATTCACAAAACCATCCCCCATTTCTATGCAATTTGGATTAGGAAAAGTTTTCCAGGTTCTTGAATATGAGCAACCCCCCTAAATATCCCATTTAAAAATAAAAACCACGGGGGTTTTACTTGATGGGTTTTTTTTCACTGCCAGTCATAAATTTGTGTCTTTGTATGAATAAATCCAAACTTTCCCTAAGTGTTATAATTTCTGATTTAATACCAGCAGACATTCTGCTGTGGTAACAAAACACCAACAGCCCAGAATAACCACTTTAAAATCCCAATCTCTAATTGCCCTCTGCCATGGAGATCCTTATCACTGGGAAGTTTAAGAAATCCATCACCTGGCTTTTATTTTACTGAAGATTTTTATTTTACTTTTATTTTACTGTAACCACGAGGACCTGTTTTATTTCTCCAAATGAAAGGTGACAAAGGCTGGAGCAGATTCTGCTTTCTCCTGTTAATTAACTTCAGCCCATAAATGAGTGAGGCCCTTGTCAAGACACAAGAACTTCCAATTCTTGTTGCTTTGCTGCAGTGGAGAGTAGAGAGTGAGGATAAATTGTCTATTTAAATTTTATTAGATCTTTCCTCCCAGAGTGCTGGCTACAGCATGTTAAGGAAACATTTACCACAGCACAATGAGCTGCTTCCAGAATCCTGCTCAAAGGGAGAAATTCTATCCCAGGCAATCATTCCCTGGATGAAAAGCTGCTTTGGAATTTTGGGGTTTTGTGCCCTGCTCAGTGTGGAAGTGAGGGAACCTGGGCTCAAGAACCTCCAAGACTTCACTTCCCCTGATCCTGCTGCTGCCCTGGAATAGTTGGGGCTGTTGGGGTGAAAGTTCTCAGGCCAAACTTCCCAAGACAAAAATAGGAATATATGGAAAAATCTCCAAGAAGTAACTGCCAAAGTTAGAACCTAACTAGCTTTAGCACAAATGAAGTTTCTCCTTTAAATCCAACAAAACTTCTGGTGCTGTGCTCTGCTCTTGCATGAAAACATTTTGAAAACCAACCAACCAATCAACCAGACATGAACAAAAAACCAAAAATACCCTTCAGAGATCTGTCTGATGGACAAATACTTCTGAGACTATTTTGTGATTGTTTGATGAGATTTTAATTGCTGCTATGAAAGTCATGTCTGAATGTTTGGTGTGCAAATACTGAGGGGGTTTGCACTCAAACAGAATGGAAAGGTCAAGCTTCCTTTTTCCTGCAGGAGTTCTGGAATTTTGCACCTTCTCTTGTCTGCCTTTTGTCTGTCTGCCTTCCCTTTCCCTGTTGGCCAGACAGACAAGAGCAGTTCTTTCTCTGTTTGGCCAACTACTAAAACTTGTATAAGGAAACACCCAATTATCTTCTGAAATGTGTGACAAGCTTGTAAACTGAGTTCTACACATTTCAAATATTCTTTTAATGCTGTAATAAAAATAGCTACTCACAGTCCTGAACAAATAAAAATCTAGAAACAGAGTTAGATCTTTCTTTTGCTGAAACAGCCCTTCCTTATCCACTGTCTCAAAGATTTTTCATTCACTTCAGGACTTCTTCAGTAGATATTTTGCATCTAAAACCAAACTGTGTCAGAATATTAGAATTCAGAAATCTGCTTCTTCTGAGAAATTTGTTACCACAGAGATTTTGTTGTTTCAACACTGTCCTTTATCTTGTCTAGGCCCCTCCTGCTTCAGTGCTTACCTGACAGTGAATTTAGAGATAATAAATTTACATCTAAATAAGACAGTTATAATAAATCTAAATAAGATGGGGGAGAATAAATATAAATCTAAATAAGACAGATAATAAATCTAAAACTAAATAAGGTAGAGAGAATAAACTTAGATAAGTCATTCATCTTTTATAAAGTTTAAGCCTGGCATCATAAACTAGATTCCCTGTTTCTTGTTCCTTCATTTCCGTGTCTTTCCTGGACAAGTTATAGACAATTCCTGATGGTATGATCTGATATCTGAAAAACTCTAGATTAAAATCTAAATCTAGATTAAATCTAAATCTAGATTAAATCTAAATCTAGATTAAAATCTAAGATCTAGATCATTAAAAGCTTGTATTGTAGAAGCAGTAGAAAATGAAACCTGAAAAAAGAAAACCTGACAGAGAGCCCTCAAACAAAATTAAAATCTCCTCACAATAAAAAACGACCATAAATTCCTGTCCTCACTGCGAGTTAGCAAAGAGACAAAGAGAGAGCAACTCCCGGGGAGTATCTACTGTACACAAAGCAACCATGTCAGGGGTTTTTGATCTGGTTCAAGTGGGAGCAGAGCCCGGGGAGGGGCAGAGGAGCTGAGTCGGAGGCGACTCGGGCTAAGTTGGCATCTCTGAGGGTCGGGTGCAGTAAGAATTCACACTCACGCCCAGCCGCAGCAGCAGAGGTGCTGGTAGGAGAGGAAAGAGCATTGGATAACGATACGTGACTAGGGCTAGAAATATTGGTTACATCCTGGGTCTGGCTTGTGACGGAGGACTGTCTCCTGAGAGCCCCCTGAAAGGAAGTGCCACTCTTGAAAGTATTGACTACTTCGATCTGTAACGGAGGAAAGAACGAGACAAGTTGCTTAAAGTATGGATACAGTTGCATAACTGACAGGAATAATCATGAAAAACAACAAATCAACCGTGCACGCGCTTCTACTTCACTCGGAATCGAGGTGCCCCTTTTCAGTGTTTTTAGAGATTATTCAAATTTTCTGTCTGGATAAAATGAGGCAGCTCCGTAGGAGGCGGTGGAGCTGCATCACTTTAAACAAGTAGAAGATTTGAAATAACAGTTTTTAAAAGTTTAAACCATTTTATTTAGAGGTAAATAAAATCAGCTGGAATACCTGATACAACTAATCTCCACTCTTTTTTTCCTACTGAGATTCAAATTATGCTGTTATGTCCCGCCGGGGGAGAAAAATTCAGTCAATTGGAATTTGGGGGATGAGGTTGGGCATGACACTCAACCAAAACAGAAAAGCTTTAAAATTCAATATATGACTCTATTGTGTCTACAAACACAGGGTTTTCAGTACACTAGTTTGGTAAAATAATTATTCCAATATTTTAGCTGACTTTTTCTGTAATGAAAATTTGTATAAATTTTGCATAGTGATAAAGAATGTTGTAACTGGTTTTGTAATTGGAGATTTAAAACTATTAATATTTTATCTTTATACAGAGCACTTAAGAGCACCCAGAAAATGATGTGGAACTGGATTGACTATTGCAGCAAATAACATGACAATTTTCTATGTATTTTCATTTGCCTGCTGTATTCCCTGTTTGACAGATCCATCCTGAGCACCTTCTTTTTACTCCCCACCACAGAGGATGAGTTAAAAACAGAGCTGAGTATTTCAAGGCATCCTTTGGCACCAGTATAAACCCACAAAAAACAGGCTCTGGGTACAGAGGGAAAGCCAGGGATTGGCAGGAGTAAATCCCACAGATCCCTACACCCCAAAATGTCCTCTCTGTTGCACCAGTGCAACCACAACAGACAAAGCAGCGGAATATCCACGGGAGAAATTCACCCAACTACTTGTTTGAAGTAACCCACTGTTACCAGATCAGGGAACCCACATTTCTGCAGATTCCCAGCCTAGGAAGAGGTAAATTGGTGGCATTTTTATCAATTTGAACAGCACAAATCTTGGTGCAAACCCTCCTAAATTTTCCAAGTGGGAAGCACTGGAATGAATTTATGATTTTCTGCTGTGGTCAGACTTAGGAATAAACCAATTTGTAGGGCTGCATCTTTAATAATATGGATGCCTTCCCTCCCTTAGTCTTGTCTTTGGCCATCATTGTTTATTTTCCTGTGTGTTTTTATGGGAATAATCAACAAAAACAAAATGGAAAAGGAATCCCAGCTTACTGCTGTGCAATTCTCACAGCGAATTTTCCTCCACAAAGCCCAGGCAGCTGGTTTGTTCTGTCTGAGCCCTGGCACCATTTCTCTGTGCACACCCAGGGCTGGGCAGTGCTCAGCAGCCCCCCAGCATTGGAGAGCTTTGTTTTTGGCAGCAGAATTACATGTCCAGTGCAAAGCTCACAGTGAACCAAAGGACAGAGGGAGGTGAGCTTGCACGTGGGGTGGGGGAC
This sequence comes from Dicaeum eximium, assembly GCA_013396995.1. NCBI lineage: Eukaryota > Metazoa > Chordata > Aves > Passeriformes > Dicaeidae > Dicaeum > Dicaeum eximium. The sequence continues at coordinate 57,534 of VWZP01006286.1, read as the reverse complement.
AAGGGCATCAGGCTCATGGAAAAACCACATGGCTCAAACCACTGGGCACGTGGCACATTAAATACTCACCTGAAATGCCATGCAAAAGTAAAATTAAATACAGATCTTGGGTTCTCAGGGTCTAACCCAGGTAATAGAGCACTCTTCAAAAGAGACCATTCAAAAAAAGACTCTAAAGACTCTCACTGAGGGCATGAAATGTGGATTTCTGTGATAAACCCTGAGCCAAAGGGCATTTCTAGATGTGCAAAAGCCTTCCTAACAAACTGAAAGACTTTGGTGCAAGAGTAAAAAGATGAGGGAAGATCTGTATTTAATGGTTGCTTCAGAGAAGAAGAATTACAGCCATGTTAATTTGCTTTCCTCCTGAAGAAAGGAACTCCAGCTCTTCATGGACGTAATTCCTGGTGGGAGGATAACAACCTCCCCAGAATCCTAAAAGCTGAACCTACAGGGCTGTGCTCTGCCTGAAGCCAAGAAAGAAGAGAAGAACCTGGCCCAAAAGTTTATCTTCTCCAAGCAGGAAATAACAAAGAAGAAAAGAGCTCATGGAAATAAATAGTACACTTTGAATAAAGATGGAACATTTTTGTGATAAAGGAATGCATTTATTTAGAACAATTCAAGCCGCTAGAGAGAAGAAAGGAAACAAAAATTCATAAGTTTAAAAAATTTCCAACACAATATAGGTAGGATGCAATCATGTTTCGGTTTTAGGCCTTTGAGTAGGGAAAAAATACTGTCCTACACTAGAAGCTTATCCATAAGCTTGACATTTTTCACACCTGTCTCATTTTTCTCTATGTTCTGTACTCTAGGAGATCCAACTTTTTAGGTGTGCACAGCAAATAAAAATATCAATGATTAGGAATTAAAAAAAAATTTAAAATCTGATAGTAGCAGAATAGTCCTGGCAGAACAGATACTTTTTTCTGATTTTTAACACAGAGCAGATTTTCAGAAGCATTTCTGTTGCCATTTCTGTGAGTAAGACCCAGGTCTCATTCCCCTAATCTCCAAGCAGGACAATAATTTAAAAATTTTAAAAAAACCCCATAAAAACCAAACGCCACCTTTCTGTATGAAATAAAACAGTTTCCATTCCACTTACATGGGGCTACCATGATGTTTTCTACATTAAAAGCTACATGGAAACCATAAAATGAGGTGCTGACTTTTTATCCAACTTCAGAACCTCTTGCCAGGAGTGACTTTCACTACTGGAGGGTTTGAATTGGCTCAAAAGAAAAGTTTTCATGTTTTCTACATGAAAAATTAAGGGTGAAAAATGCAGTCCAGCACCCCTGTGTGATTTTTTGGCATCTGAAAAGGAACAATCTTTAAGTAGCAGTTACCCTGTCACCTGTATTTTCTTTAGCTTTTCCTTTTATTCTCAGAACATTCCAGGCAGTTGTTTCCCACCTGAGACAGATAAAGCAAACGGAATTTCAGGATGAATGAAGCAGAAGAGGAAAGAATCAGGCTGGGGGAGTAAAATTCTCAGAAACATGAGAAGTTTTTGAATCTCCTCACTTCAGAACGTTTCCATTCTCAAATGTGAGAGAACTGGAGAATCTTTCAATATACAATTAAAAGAGGTGAGAAGCATACGTTTTTTTCTGGTTTTTTCTTCACTCAGGTTATGCAGTTTGGCCTGAAGGTGAACTTGGTGAACTTCTCAAAGGCTGTTAGACCTGCCAAGAGGGTGTGATCAGTCTTGTCTTCCTTCAGAATGAAGAATTTGTGAGAACGGCAAGAAAACACTTGGGAAAAATTGCAGAAAACTGTTGGCAAGTCCTGTCTCTATGCAATTTCAGACTCCTTTTAAATCCTCCTCAAACTTGCATGTCTAAGATAAGCCATTTGTGAAGCTTTACTCCTCAGTGGTCATCTGAGAGAGCTTTCCAGGGAGAAAACCCTTCCACTCAGAGAAGGGGAACACACATCCATCCAGAGATTCCCTATTGTATATTTATCAGACAAAAAAATATCTAAAGGAACAAAAGGAGGTCAAAAAGAGCATCAGAAGTCGACAGCCAGTCTCTGGGTTGGTTATGTACATTTTTCATACACCTTTCTTTCAAGTAAATTTATGCATGTCTTCACAGAAACAGAAAAATCCCAGTGGAAATCCCTCCTCTGGCGTCTTGGGTCGAACCCTCTGTTTGAGAGAGGATGCAGAGGAAAAATCTAACACTGCAAAACCTCCTCAGCTGGCTGTGCTGTCAGTTTGGATGGGCTGAAATGGGAGCACTCCAAGGAAGATGTGCTGGAATATCTGTTTTCAGATAATGAAAACAACACTGAGCCTGTTGCAGGCTCTTTGTTTCAGCAGTGAGGGCTTTCTTGGGAGCTGGGGTCACCTGTCCAACAGTGACTGAAGAGAAAAGATCAGCAAATAATCCAATTTACAGCACAAGTGTGGAAACTGATGTTGTTAGGGCTGAATGACCAATCTGGTCCTGAGCCCAGAGTTTCATCCTAGTGTGCCATCCTCAGAGATAGAAAATGAGGGGATGCTCTGTCTTCTTCTTCCACGTCCCCAGGAGTGTGTTAGACAGCACAGGATTCCTGCAAATCTTCCCAGGGATGCTAAAGAGATATCCCAAGCTTTTCCATGAGCTCTTCTTTTGCTGGCCTCCTGAGAAATGTGTTTTAAGGGAATGAATCCACCTGGATGGGCCCCACACACAGCTCAGGGGCCCTGCAGCAGGGATTAAATTTGACCTAAGTCCATCACTCTCCACTGCACACCTGGGCACTGCTTTGGAATCTGTTGGCCCATTTTCTTTTTCTTTTTTTTTTTTCATTCCACATATGCGAAATGGATGCAAAAAAATCAAAGTCATTGAGTAAATAAAATGAGAAGAAAAATCACATAGGTCTCTTGGCAGAGAGGAGAGAGACATCCCACTGGAGGTGCTTCTACAACTAAGAGCAGGAAGGAAACCAAGATGGATGTTAGCAAAGAGTTATAATTCATGTTCATTTGGGTTTAAGTAGAGTAAAAAAAATCATTTCTCTGTGAATTAGGTGGACAAAGAGATGCAGAACTAAAAGCTACCTCTCAGACAAGAAAGAGAACTGAAAGGATGTAATTTGCTTTGTGTTCTTGAAGCTGTTTAGACTCACCCCAACCAGAAAGACATCCTGACAGAAGTGCCAACAGGCAACACTCCTCCTACAGCCACCAGGGAGAAAAGAATGCACATTTAGAGGTCATCTTTCCCTGAAGAGCACCAGTACCTGGGCACCTGTTTGTCACAACTGAAATTTGAATTTTCTCTAGTGATGAGCGCTCTTGACTCAATGGAGTCAAGACACACAAGCTCAGAGCTGAAGATCCGTATTTAATCACTTACCACAGAACCCTGGGAGCTCCCCAGGCTCAATCTCTACCAGCAGCTTCCACTCTCTTTATTTTATGCTCTGCAGATGCAGTCAAGAGACCTCACTGCCCAAATTTGACTTCTTTCCATCATTTTTTCTATATTCATGGCTGCTATGTTCCTCCCTCAATAAAAAAAGTATCAATTTGTAGATGCAAAAAAGCAGAATGTGCTGTTTATCTTGGATGAAGACAAAAACCACAAATCTTCTAAGACAAAAATGTTCTTTAGAAGATTCTTTCAAGAAAAAAAAGATCTTTTTCTTAATTATTCACCTCTTTTTCTTGTCAGGCTCATGTAAAACACGCACATCTGATGTGGTGATATCTGTTCTCTGCTGCAAGCTGGCAGAAATACTTGATCTTAGAAAGATCAAGCAGAGTACACCTGAGTGCAATGAAACACTTCACTGCAATGGAAAAGGCAAAATACTTCACATGATTTTCTTCAGCACTGCAGGACAAATTTCACAGCTCCTTAACCTGTGCTATATTTAGCACCATGATTCAGTGCAAAGGCCTGGTATATTAAAAAATGCCGTGGATTTTTGTGTTTGGCAAAAGTTGGGGAGAGATATTTCTCAGGAATTGCTCCTAATAGCCAACTCTTACACCTCAATATTTAATGGCTGCTTAATTCCTACTAAAATCCAGAACCACATTTTTCATTACAGAACAGGAAAGAAAATCAATCCCTTTTAATCGTGATCGATGTGTGGCATTGCCAGAACTGAACAGATTTATTTTTTTAATCAAATTGTAAATTGTCCTTCAGACTCAATTTCAATTATTCTGTTAGTGCAGCAATGGCAGCAACAATGTATTTTTTTTTTGAGCAAATCAAGCAATATATTTTAGAAAGCTTTCATAACATTCTGCGAGCTGACGTTGGCCAAGCAGCACAATTTTATGAGCTGTCATCACTCTAGGAGAAAAAGAACATCCAGTCACTGTATTCTCAAATCACAGATTCCTGGTTTTGCATTTTATCATCTTATACCTTTTCAGTTTATCTCTTCTGCTGCACACACCCCCTTTGCTCAGCTCCCCTCATTTGTTTTTCATGTTTTTCCTTCCAGAACAATTAACCGGTGCCATCCTCCCCACACACAAACACTCCGTGGCTTTCCTGTTAACATTATCTTGCCTTGATCTCACATTAGTCATTTCTTTGGGTGTTTCCAGACCTTGTGGGCATTTATTTTTAGCATACCTGGGTTTGGATTCTGTTGAGCCCTCGGAACCAGAGGATTTGTCCACGTCGGAGTTCTCTCTCTGCGTGATCTATTTCTTCAACATCTTCATTGAGCTCTTCCTCAGGGACCTCCTCCTTCTCAGTGAGCCTCCCTGCCTCCTTTAAAAACTTTAGCCTACTTGTTGGGATGGTTGCAATGACCTAAAATTATAAAAAAGTACTGAAAACATAAGCCTCATTCAAAAGCACCAGTATAACAATCTGCTAATTGCAAAAGAGCAATCATATTTTAGTAAGATCTATAAAGGTGAGCTAAGCCTGTTCCTGACAGCACTTTGCACTTGGACAACTCCATTTCAGTCCCAAAAATATTGAATTTACTGTGTAAACAATTAGCATGACTTGCACCAATAAACCACAGTGTGGAGCAGGTTCAAGGCTGGGAAAAGTCTTATCAGTAAAACAAATAGAAGCTAAAACAAGATGGAAACATTTCAATGTAATTATGGAAAGAAGAACTTAACCAGATTGATAGCTCTGCAATTAGAGTTTGAGTATTTGTAATGACTTATGGTAATTTAGGGAGGTGAAAATTCATTGCATCTCATGCTGATAAATCTTCTCACACTCCCCTGGTTCATGGATTCAGCATCCCTTTGTTCCAGCAGCTGGAATGCTTTTCTGGCATTTATCAAAATTGAGTTTTCTGGAAGGTGTGGATCTGGTTGTTGGATTTCTCATAGGGCTCTCTCACACTCTGTGTCCTTACCACCAATAAATTCTGATTAACTTAACCCCTCTTCTTATTCTGTTTACCCACCCAAGTGGTCCTTGGAAGTAACTAACACAGGAGAATAATCTTTTAAAATTGCAGATACTGTAGCTGGACAATTATTTTAAATCCATTTCAGTATTACCCTGTTGGGCAGTCATTTTCTCTTTGTTCTGATTCCTTGCATAAAACCAGGAGCAAATCATGGCAATTTCAACAAGACATTACCTGGAACACACTGAATGCTTAAAGTAAATCTCCTGCAAAGCAAATTTTTAAACCCACTTAGCAAAAAACTGCTGCAATTTTCTTTTTTGTCTTCATTTCAGCAGCCAGCAACCACAACTGTGAAGCTCAGATGTATGAAAAATGAAGAGAAAACCAAGACAGCTGCCAGAAAATTGGAGAGGAGAGCTTTGGAAAACTGGAATGGATGCAGTGAAGACACATGGAAAGGTTCTGGATATTTTCTGGGTGAAAGCAAACCTTTGAGTTTGCTGAGGGTCTCCTTAAGCTTCACAATCCACAAGGCCAGTTTTATTATAATGTTTTTAAAGACAGATTGAAAAAAATGTCCCAAAAATAACCAAACCAAACCCAGTTTCTACACTAACATAAAACCTTTTTAAAGCAGGGTTGAAAAACAAGATGCAAACCTGGAAAATTAATGGTGTGGCACAAGCAAAGACAGAACAGGAGAGAAAAAGAAAGGGCAAATGCTCATCAATTAAATATTTACTGAAATCCTTCAGCCTCCCAGCTTTCAAACTACAATGCCAGCACTCTACAGAGAGAAACTGCCGGAAACTGTGGGATCCAATTAAAGTGATGGTGATAAAGGATTTTAAGTCAATATTCATAAAATAACTCTTTTGGGTCAGAATTGTGTATGACAATGTTGCTCTCTTGCAGCACCTCAGCCAAGCTGATGAGACTCTGCTCTAATTCTTTTCTTAAAGTGTTTACATGGCTTTTTTTATTATTCATTTATTTTCTGTATCTGCCAACACCCACCCAGTTCAGGACACAGACTCAATAGATGCAGATTAAAGAACTAAATATTGCTCCCAGAAAAATGATCAGAGTTTTAATAAGTGATCAATAATTCTGGGAATGGATATGAAACACTTTAGAAAGTCTTGGTTTCCAGAAGAGATGGGAGCTGTTAGAAAACTGTCCCTCAAAGCATGTCAAATAGACTTCCTGGAAACTTCCCCTAAATTCCTTTCAGAAGTGCCTGCTTTGGCACCAAAACTTGGGAATCTTGGTTGCTTTTCATGGCTCACCAGAACAGCAGGTTCAGGATGTGGATTTAAGAGAAAAAAACAAGAATAATAAATTTGTTTTGTGCTGAATTAGAATGAGTCACAGCAGCAGAGAAAAGGCTGAGATGGAAGAGAAGCATCACTGCTAAAGGAAAAAAAAATCCCTCTCACTGAAGAGCTCCATGAAGGAAGACCTTGCTGTAGACTGTAAATCATGTAAATATAGAAATAATTGATTGGTTTTAGCATCCTATTTTCTTTTCTGTTCACTAGATATTGGCAACAAGACAGATTTTTTTTTCCCTCTATACTTGCTTTCTTCTCAGTGATAAAACTGAGGAAGTGTTCCAATACCAGTCTTAGTTTAATGTCTAAGGTCTCACAACAAACCTGAGGCGAGTAAAATGAAAAAAAAAATGCTGATATAAGTATTAGTTCTTGATGGTTATGTAATAACCACAGATAAAAAAATTTAGAAGCCAAAATATTGATCAAAGACTGTGGGAAATTTTCACAGCTGAATGAAGCAGTTTGGATTCTTTTCCCTCTCCCTGTTTTACTTCCCCTTTCTCCAAAAGTTGGTATATTTTCCAAACAGTTGAAAAAGAAAACCCCAAAAATCCTTCCTTTCTGAGATTATCAAACTGATTTTAGGTCTTCCTCCTGCAAGGCCTTAAGTCAAATCCCAACCTCAAATAATAATTACAGCAGAATTGTCTAATAGTGATGATTTTCAGACAGATATGCATTAAAAGCCGTTCTGATTCTGAGCTTATTTCTAAGGAAAACTGAGGCCAAATGTCAAAAAAAGTTAATTTTCTTTTTTCCCAGAAGAGAACAAATGATCAGATTTAAAAGCAAGCATTTATTCACTATAATTCCAGCAGAACCACAGCAGAATTCAATTGCAGTGGGCAATTTTTGACTCTTTATAGAGGCAAACTGTGGATCTACAAATCACCTTACATCTGAGAGAAAAAAATATAACTTCACATTTTTCTTTACTGAACCAGGTGGCAACAACTTAAATATCCTGTTAGTGCATTCAGAGGTGAAAAAAATTTATTAATATTATTATGAACTTTGCAACCTGTTTGCACATATGAGTAATGTAGAATGTTAACAATACTGATTGTGTCTATATATCACTTCCAGAGAGTTAATCCCAATTTATTTAATATCATCTCATTGACATTTGTTTCTTCATCAATATATAACTATATATTAGCCAGTGATGACAGAGGATATGGCAGAAATTGAAAAGGATGTGCTTATTTAACTGCCATTTCCTACACCTATTTAAGGCAAAAAAAATTTTTTTTCACTCCCTCTTGCATCCTTCACACACAGAATTAGGTGGGTGGAGAATCACTGCAGAAATATTTTAAAGGCACTAGAATTTTTCCTCTGACAGTAGCCAGAATGACAATTTCAGCAAGGGAATGAGTTGGTTGACCTAGAACTGGAACTTCCTTTCAGCTTTGCCACATCTTACAGGAGGAATTCTGGTCCAGGGAAGGTCACAGTGCATTTGCCTTTGCTGCATTTTTTGTGACTGAAAGACTTAAGTTGTGACTCAACATCTTTCACAAAAAAGCCTAACTGAAGGTGGCCCTGGTGATAGCACACCCTGCTAGAAAGAAAGATATGAAAATTAACAAAAAATCCCAAAGGATATGGGGATAAATATCCTTACTATTGACTCTCTCCTTGAAGCTCTCAGAGAGCACCTTGGGTTTCAGGGAGGGCTGCACTGGGCACTGAGAGAGCAAGGAAATCACAGGAATATCAACAATACCACACCTTTGAAAGTGCAGCTTCCTGAATGCTTACCTGACCCCACACCAGCTCTCCTAATCCAATAAATACACACCACATCCACTGGTCCAGCTGCAGGGGAGAACAGCTGAATGGTTTTCCTCCAAACTGGACAATTACTATCTACAAAGACAAGCACAGAGGAAAAGTGTTCAATTTTTCAGGGGGAAAATGCCGCACAAACAGACCAAAAAAACCCAAAACAAAACCCTGCATTGTTTTGGTCCCAAAAAAACCCCCCATCAAATCCCACAAACTTCTGCCTCCCCAATTAAAAGAAATACCAGTTCAGACTGAAGTTCCTCAGCCTCATATTGAACAGTGGTCAGATATGAATGGTCAGGAAAAAAGAGAACAGGACAGTCCCCATGAGTTCTCCCAGCCCCTGAGTATCTTAGGCTGGGGATTTATTGACTTTGATCCAGTTCATTTTGGAATGTCCACTGCAAGAGAGGCTTTTCCCTCTGACTAACATTTTATTGTGTGTTTACAGATGTGCATCATGGAGAGACAGAGGGTACAGAAAACTCTAGATCTGTTGGAGGAAGGGGGTGGGAGAACAACACACAGAGTCTGAGCAGACTGAGAAGGTTTTGCTAACTGAAAATCAGATATTATTGATAATTCTTGTTAATATTGCTGCTGCAAAACCAGGGACCTGAAATCACATCCAGAGATTTAAATTGTCCAAGTTTTAAACTCATGATTTTGAATTAGCTGGTAAAGACCATCACTATGAAGTTCTGCTCCTATCACTGCTGCCCTTCCTCCAATATTCAGTTTCTTGAGGAGTTTCCCTTTTCAAATCACTGTAGCCCGAGTTCAAACTGCTCTTTCCTCCTCCTTCCTCCTCCCAGGAGGCAGGTGCCAATATTGAGCTGCCACTGCAGAGCTGAGCAATAATGACAAGATAAAAATAGATTTATAAATGGTAATATCAAAGAGTATCAAGTACAGGATGGATGCCAGCAAAATAATGGATGCAGAAGCAGAAAGAGGAATTCTTACAGAAGAAAAATTTGGGTAAAATGTGTATTACTGTGATTATGTTCACTTGTGATGGGACAGGAAACTCAGGAGAGGAACATGAGGAATCACAATCCAGGGGCATTATTGTTGGGAATACTGAGTAGCATTGGGCACTGGCACTGAACAGAAAAGCTCAGCATCAGATATTTGGAGGTATATTGGTCTTTTCAAGGAGTAATAAATAATTGTAAAATGCTTTGTTGGTATGCTATTAAGGAATTTCTTCTTTAAAAACCAGTTACAATATCAGTGATGGCTGTTATTATTGAACATGTTAAGATTAATTTAAGAATTAACCCAGTTATAAGGATCAAAATTTCTGTTTTATTAGTATGGCTACATTTTTCATTATTAACACTTGTACTGATTGAGAAAATACATGAAACTGGGTGGTTTACTATTAAACGGGCCTCCTGCAGCACTTGGATTTAAAATTTTAAAAAGAGAAAACACGGAGAAGAAAAACCCCGAATAACTTTGTGTTTGATTTTTTTGGAATGGATCTGTGAGGATGTGAGGGATGGCTTGAGTGTATCTGTGAGGATGTGAGGGATGGTTTGAGAGGATCTGTGGGGATGTGAGGGATGACTTGAGTGGGTCTGTGAGGATGTGAGGGATGGCTTGAGTGGATCTGTGATGATGTGAGGGATGGCCTGAGTGGATCTGTGAGGATGTGAGGGATGGCTTGAGTGGATCTGTGATGATGTGAGGGATTATTTGAGTGGACCTGTGAGGATGTGAGGGATGACTTGAGTGGATCTGTGATGATGTGAGGGATTTTTGAATGGATCTGTGAGGATGTGAGGGATTTTTGAATGGATCTGTGAGGATGTGAGGGATTATTTGAGTGGACCTGTGATGATGTGAGGGATGGCTTGAGTGGATCTGTGAGGACATGAGGGATGGCTTGAGTGGCTCTGTGATGAACAGTACCTGGATAGCGAATGTGCCCAGGACAATAGTGCAGAAGATGGGATTTCTGAAGATGCCGTCGAAGACGTTCCTCTCGCCGTGGATCTTGCGGGCGTTGATCTCGTTGAAGAGCTGCATCATGACAAAGGTGTTGAAGATGATGGTGTAGTGCTCCGAAGGAGGAGAGTGAAGCGGGGCGTTCCTCCCGCTGTCAATCTTAAACATTTTCTCACCTAGGTGTAAGACAAAAAGAAAAGTTTCCTCTAGAATGAGTCAAACCAATTCATACTCCCCTTGTTTTCTTCAGCCTGTTGCCTTCTCTGCCCTGCTTTAACACCTTTCTAGGTAAAACTTTTCTTGCACCAATGAGCAAAACACATCCCAAACGAGCAAGGAGCTGCTCAGATGCTGACTGCTATCTAACAACTCTCTACCTACACAATGCTGTCAGCCCTACTCTCACCTACCCAAGTAGGAGTTATTCTAAGCACTCAATTCTTTCAGGTGTAACAAAATCTTAAAGTCATTGCCAGTGTGTTTGAATTTTCTACAGTGGCTAGAAGCCACCCCTCTTCATCAGGTTTTACCCATTTACTGATCCAGTAACTTCTGCCAAGCATTGAAGGATATCAATCACAAAAAACACAGGCATTCCTGGTTTTAAATAGATTTGGGGTTGATCAGCAGCAGGCACTGCTGTTTAGTTTGATAATTCAGCTTTCACTCATACTTCTGACCAACCAAAAAGCAAGATACAAGCCATGATGGCTAACAAAAAATGTGGTGAGTTTTCAAAAAACAAAGTTAAGATTTTTTTTTATACCACAGTCTTACAGGACCAGACAGTGAATTCTGGATTTCTGACATCTCAAAGACATTTACGTTTTGTATGTTCAAACACAATGTATTTCTAAAAATAAAAATGATAAAGACTTGATGTACTGGTCTCTGAAGAAACCTCCTACAAAAGAAGGAAAGTATTATTTGATCAAAATAGAAATAATTCTCATTAATTTGAAATTTGATTATGGAAGCACTGAGTTTTGCACATCATGTCACTGCAAAGCTGAGCCTTGTGGAGTTTAGAAAGGAAAAGACTATTTCCAAGGCTTATCAGAAAATTGTCTGGGATGCATACATCCTTCAAAGTATGCAGGGATTTTCCAAGGACACACAGGAGCAATTAGAATAGTGGGGGAAAGCCTGGTTTGCTTTTCATCTGGCTCAGTATAAAGTATTTTAAACCATAACACTCATCAAAAAGCCATTCTAACTCCCCATAAAGTTCACAGAAGTTCTTGTTCCAAGATTCCTATGACATGAATTACCAAGAGTTTCTTCACCTGTTTTAGAGAATCTGGAATTCCAATTTCCTAATGCAGACATTCTCAAAATTCCCTGTAAATCTAACAGTGGTAGAGACCACCTCTCTTCAGAAACCTGTTTAATTCCACTGTGAACAGATCATCACTTCCTCTGAGCATCCCAAATAAGCTGCCAGATGGCCATAAAGTGGCCAAGGTTTTCATAGTGGAGCTCAGAAACCTCCTAAAAATCATGAATTTACATTTGCAGCTTATCTGGAAGTCCGTATATTAGAAAAAAAAGTTGGAAAGACAACATGTGATTTAAAAGCGACTACAAAGTGACAAGAAGACAATGCCCAGCTGAAAAAATCATCCATCCTTTGAGAGGGTTCAGTTATTATTGTGGAGCAACAGAATCTATTTTTAGCTCCTACTATTCCCTGCAGCAAGAAACATTTCTCCTCCTTCCCTCCCCTCTCCAAAATTCAACCTATAAAAAGCATCCATTGCCAGCAAGGCCTGAAGAAGAATCCAGTAATCCAATAAATTAGACTTTTTGCCCCCTTTTAATATCCATTCCAGAAATTAAATGTCAAAGCAGAGTGTTATTTGTATCACTTAACACTGATTACTTACTTTCCATACCACTTAAGATCAACATTATTTCTAGACTGTGGACAACACTTTGCTCTTGGTAAAATGGATCTTGATTTTTATTGTGGTTTGTTTTGTGGGGTTTTATTGTAATTTGTTTTTACGTCCTTACTCACCACGACAAGTCTCAAAATTAAATTTCAGTATGGAACCAGCAGGGTGGATACTCCTATTAGAGCATAACCTTCTACACTGTGTTTTGATACAAACTTCTGCCAAAGCCCAAACCCGTATTTTACGAGGGGAAAAAAAGCTCAGATGAGGCCATTCCCAAGGTAACAATACATGGAAAGTGACTACAACATGACACCTGCCGTGCTCCCCATCCCATCAACCAGGATGACGAAGGCAGGCAATAAATGCGCGTTAATTGGTTACATTGGAAACATTTTGACCCTGGATCCGCACGGCCCGGCTGCTGTGAGCTGTGTCCCGAGCCTGGGCGAGCTCCTCACCAACAAAGAGCAGGGTGAAGATGAGGGTGAGCTGGTAGACGGCGTGGCCCAGGATGTTCTTCATCATGGTGCGCGAGATGAGCGGCTTGTTGCGGCCGTAGGGCTTGCGCAGCAGCAGCGCCTCGGTGGGCGGCTCCGTGGCCAGCGCCAGCGAGGCAAACGTGTCCATGATCAGGTTCACCCACAGCATCTGCACGGCCTTCAGGGGAGAGTCCTGAGGGGAAAGATCAGGAAGGTTTGTATTTCCCAGGAAAAGCCTGGCCGGGGGTTCATTTTTCCCACGGGACTCAGAGATCCCCGCACTGAGCTGCTGGGACACTTCTCCCGTTCCTTCTGCAGGACCAGGAGCACAATGATCTGAGCAGAGGGAAATTATCTCCCTGCAGGCATTTAATCAGCACCATTTGTGACCACAAAACTCATACCAAGCACGACAGTAACTCCTTCTAACACCTATTGCAATGCTCTCCGCTCCTTCATGCATTGTGCTTGAATTTTCAGCTGAATTTAGATATAACTACAGAATCCAAGTTTCTCTCTTGGAAGAAAAATTACATTAAAACAGATTAAAAAGTAACATTTCCTTTATACTAAAACCTACCTGTGGTTTTTTTTTTTTTCAGAGACAGCTTGAAATTATTAAAAATTTATGGAACAATTATGGTGACATATTGACACATTATATTTAAAAAAGTTCTTTAACAGTAGTGAAATAATAAAGAAAAAGCCTGATATTTTGATAAAAAAGTAATCTGAAACTTATTAAACGATATCAAATGTGCAAAAGCAAGACAACCTATTATTTTACTAGTAAAAGGAAAGCATATTTGGAACTATGGAAACGGAATGAAAAACCCCAAATACTGGTATTTGATGCAGGCTGTGGTTTCAGAAGCAGCTCTCCAGTCACTAGAAGGAGCTCTTTCCTCACACAATCCCATAAAGTCTGTGGTCATAATACAGAGGACTCTAGGTCATGTTTAAAGACTCCAAAATTAACTAAATAAAGCAAAGTTACACAGATCTCAGGAGAATGTTGGACAACTCTTACGAAGTTTTGAAGTGTAACTCACTGGGGCAGCTGTGAGCTGTGTGAGAGATGTTTCAAGGAGCCAGGGGAGGAAAAACAAAAAAAGCCAAACTCCTGTGCCTTTAGACTCAGTATAAAACAGGCAGCATTAGCAAGCTCTGCTTCCTGTTCCAAACAGACCGTTTTTATGAGGGAAAAAAGAATCACTAAAGTAATAAGACATCAACTCGACAAATTTCATCGTGAAATTGAGTTACTCTGCTGTGTAAAAGCTGGAAGAGGGAGCACGATTTTTATGTATTTCATTACCACGGTGCTGCAACAATGAAGCAAAAACAATGTAGCGGACAGGATACAAACCAAAGCAAAGCCAACAAACTCCATGAGAACTCTGCCCATCTCTTCAAAGGGTTAAATGTTCATTTTTAATGAAATACTGTAAAAGAACAAGGGTCAACACTCATTCAGTATCCCAAGGACTGACAGAAAACAAGGGTAAGTGCTTTGGTCTCTTGAGCATCTGGTTTAGATTCCAACTCTCCCTTGAGATAAAATATTATTTCCCCTTAAAAACACATTTTTAACACATTTACACAGATTTTGATGCATTTCATTTATTAAAAAAAATTTTTTTGGCTTATTGAAAGGGATGGAGAAAACCAACCTCCTGTTTCTCAGTCTTACAGGTTGGGTTCATCATGGCAAGGAGGACAATTAGAATTAATAGATTCTTGACCTCTTGGTTATGGGTTGCATTAACTGGGCTTATCTGGAGAGCTCAGCTCTCTCATTTGAAATGCAGATGCAGAAACAGGAAATGTCTTTGTCTTTAGAGGTGGCTAAAAAACTAAAGGTGCTCAGGACAAACTTCATCCCAAATCGAGACTTCATTCATTTTTATTAACACTAATGGCTCCAACAAAGAGAGCACTTGCAGTAAAAAGGAACTTCTGGCTGGGATCACAGACCCTCCATGGGACACAGGTAAAAAGGAAAACATCTTTTCTGCTGAAGAATTTTCCTTGTCATGTTTTTGCCTGTCTCATTAATAAGTTTGAGCAACATTCTCTGCTTTGATCTGTTACAGTAACTCAATTTCCATTTCACGCGCTGAATTCTCTATCAATAAAACCAAATTTCCCTGTTACATTTAATAGATAGTCAGAGATTCTGGTGTCTATCAGAGCCTGCCATATTCCCAGCAGCACGGAAAAGGCAGGGTATT
The DNA here is from genome assembly GCA_013396995.1 of Dicaeum eximium. Lineage (NCBI taxonomy): Eukaryota > Metazoa > Chordata > Aves > Passeriformes > Dicaeidae > Dicaeum > Dicaeum eximium. Next base: position 42,484 of record VWZP01006286.1, on the reverse strand, counting down.
TCAGTCTCTAAATCACACAACTGTAATTGGCAGTCATCAGTTCTGGCAACAACACGTTCTCACCATTTCACACTGCCAATCACCTTGGGTGGCTGTGGTGCCCCTAATAATTATCTATTATTGGCAGTGCTGCACTGCTCAGTGGAGTGTGAGAGCTCATTCCAGGCTGAAGCCAAAACATTAAATACACATTAGTCTGGGCAGGCAGTGGAATGAAATTTCCACTGTAACTCTATCTGATTTCTGATTAGTTGGTGGAAACTGAGGAAAATACATATCAGCTAAGGAGCTTAGGCTTCCACTGCAGACTTCAGTCACTTATGCAAGTGGGATGCAAATCAACCTTCTTTTCTCTGTGTTTTAGCCACTAGCTGACTGGCCAACAATCCTTAATTCCCTCTCTGAAAACTTTGGGGATGTGAACCACCCAAAATCACCCCTTATTCATCAAATTCCTTTCACTTGACCTTGGAATAGGTTAGCCTTGGCCTAGAGGTAAAAGGAAAATGTCCCTTAAATCAAGTGATGTTACACTTCATCTTGGAAGCACTTAAAAGTACAAATCGCCAAAGGCTGGAAATAAACTACAAATCTTTTGTGACATGCAGAGCCTCACAAATTTTAGAGCTTGTTACTTTTGATTTAGATGACAAGCTGCAAGGGAACAAAAAGGTATTTTCACCCTTACCTCTTTACTCCCGTTTGCCAGAGAACACATGCAGGGATTAATAAAAATGAGCATTTTTGGGAGTTACCTTTCTATACATTAATGCAAAAAAAGTCACAGTGCTGCTAGATCACACTGTCTGCTAATTGTATGGAAGTGGCATCCTCAATTCCATTCCCATGCCTTGCCAAAACAAAGCTAAACAGTACAGACTTTGATTTTATATTACAGCTTTTTCAACTTTGCCAGTGCTATTATTTTAGAATTTGCCAAGTACAGTTCTGCAGTAAAACATTATAACCACGTAAATTACTGCCTTATACATGTAAGTATAGATCATCCTCATTTTCTTGAACAAGATCTGTAAAAACAATCAGTGATTCATGAAGCAGTTCATTGCTACAGTGCCTTTTAATTAACATTTAATTTTCCAAACATAATGTCCTATGGAGTCACTGTTTTCAGCTCCTAATGTCTGCTAAAACATTAAGTCTCTCCCAAAGTGCAAGAATAATAATTTGAATGTAAAATGTTAAAACACAGCCTTTGTCTTCCCTTTCATCAGTGCAACCTTTTTGGAGAGTTACAATTGCCTCAACAGTTGGAGCCACAGAGCGAATCTGGCACAGAGAGGAACCTGCTTGCTTCATGGCTCCAGTAAAAAACCACTTCCATTTGACTGAGCTGCATTTTAAAATATTCATTTTGTTCGTAGCCAGATGGCTTTGGACAGCTCCAAAGGTAGTGAGCTGGTGTCCTCTGGGTGCTGTGGGTTTGCTGGGACAGGCAGAGGGGCGAGCCCATGCAGAGCTCTGTAGGACACCCAGAGATGTGGAGCAGTAACTCACTGCGAGCACAAAACTCACAAGAGTCGTAGGCAGAGCTCCAGAGAACCACCCTCACTGAATCAATCAGGGGGTCTGCAAAACTGTTATTCTGAGAATGAAGTCAGAATATAAGAGTTTGCAGCTCATAAATCCACGGAAAAACCAAATGATGGGTTTAAGCTGAGGCAGTGGCTGCAGAAGAGAAAGGACGATTCTACACAAACTGGTCAAGACCACCACACTCTGATCACACTAAAACGTGCAAGGGGCACCACAGGGAAGGCAGCAAGAAGTAACCGAGTTAGATTAATTAAAAATAAGATGAACGAGCCCAGCTCAGCTGCACTGAGCCACACAAAGGTCTCTGGGAGTAACCAGAGGTGTGAACTCCTCAGGGGTCTGTGACACACAGACACAGAGCTAAAACCACCCCTGCACCCCAGAGTGAGGCTCCTGAGTCAGCTCCCCACCAGAGACTTCCCCAAGCTCTGTTTTCCTGCGTGACCCAGATCTCAGAGTGCCTTACGTAGTTACAGACTCACGACACAGGAGTTCATTATTAGCTGCAAATTCAGATCTTGTGGCTCATAGATGGAGCTGCTGTAAACTGAAACAGGGCCTCATGTAAGTGAGATCCCTTGGCGGGGTGGCTGTGGCAGCAGCTGTGCTAAGCTTGTCAGCAGGTGACACTGGAGCTGAAACTCTTATGCTGCTTAGAATATGGTCACTGTCACCTTAACTTCGTGCTGGGAGCCAGGGGAGACAAGAGAAACAACCACTGGCATTGGTCCTGTGCATAATAAGTTCTTTGACAGCCCACTGTTTGTCCTGCATAAGCTTTACCTGGCACTGGAGCAGTACAGAGACACTTTGTACACATCACTATCTACTGAAACAGCAAACCAGAACAAAACAGAAATTGTAGATGTGGTGGATATTCTCTAACAGCAGCATCATCTTGAAGCAGGCATTGGGTAGGTGAAAAAATTATATTTGCTTAAAATTAACAGAATTAAACTAAACAGCAGTTCCCTGAAGTGGAATTGGCAAGGACCCTCACTTCATTAATCTATTTGAGAGAAAAATGCAGCAGATTATTAAAATGGCCACTAATAGCCCCAGGTTCTGCCTAATGTTTTTCTTAAGCCTCTCCATGGACTTCCCAAGGTACCCTGGACCAAACAAACAATCTCCTGCGTGGGCAATGCACTCTCTGGGTGCCCCTTGGAGGGCTGGCTTCACTCCCACCCCACTCACACAGTCATTAATTAATTCATTAATACACAATTGCAGTGGTTTCACTTGGAGTCCTGCAGGGAGATGACCACATCCTCATATTTGTATGTACACAGAGCAATTACAGCATCAAGACTGAATAAAATTAAGCCCATTAAGCTGCAAAGCACAATGCAAGTGTTAAAAAAAGATTAGTCTAGGCAAAGATTTTACTATCTTTGTACTTCCTTTAAGCACAAACCAAAAAGAGTAGGTGAGTGTAAATGCAGCTTCATCCTGAAGCGTCCCAGTGTGCTGGTTCCAAATTGCAGAACAGATTACTTGAGAGGTGGCATGAGGAAGAACAGAACAAATGTTATCACCTACAGAGAATTTTTCTCATTCTAGATATGAAATGTCACCAGAAGAACAGCCTGTGTAATGTTCATTAACCTGAATATTAATGATGAACTGAAATTATATTCTGTGTGTCAGAGAAAGCCAAACTGAACACCTAAATCAAAGGAAAACTCAGTCCAGTGTGGACTTTCTTCGTGTTCATTTTGAAGGTCACAAGAAGCTGTGCTGCCTTTTGGAAACTACAGATTTAAACTCTGTTTGTTTGTTTGTTTGTTAAGGACTAAAAAATTTTAGTCAAAATCTTTCAGTCAGACCTATGCACTGTGCTGCAGATTTGAATGTACATGTGTGCACCTAGGCTGTTCTAGGCAAGATTTTTTTGGGAGAGTCCTGCACTTTGTGCTGGAGCTATTTTCATAGCAACCAGAGGGTACAGCATGTTCCCAAGTGCAATTTTTAGCAAAGCTTTTGAGCCAAACAGAATGTCCTTTGGCTGGCTGGAGTCAAAACCTAACACAATAATGTGCATTTGTGAGGCAAAATCCTTCTGGAATGAGACAGAACCAGGAGCAGCTCGAGATTATTCACACTGAGTTTAAACAGTGGCAAAGGACAGAACTACTGCTTTCTGCTTCCACTTCCACTCCAGCTTCTCCCACACCTTTCCTTTGGGTTTGCATCTTTACTGCCTGTAAATTAAGGAATTCCACAAGAATCTGCTTGCAAAGCAACCCAGGAGTTCCAGGAGGTGTCCACTAAAACCTGTGAGCAGGGACAACAGGCCCAGGAATGGTCTCACAGATCTCAGGGGCAAAAGAAGTGCACTGGGCCGGATCCAAATCCTTCTATAAGCCAAAGGAATGATTCAAAGGATGAAAAAAGCCCCAGAATTAAAAAAGGAATTATGCTTGTGCTGATAATGCGCTTCACATCCACTTAGACTTAATTTAAAATAGTCCTTGCACTGATCCAGCAATGTTTAACCTCTTCAGGGATAAAAAATTATTTGGTTAACAAATAGAATGAGTTTCCATTTGTGCTTTCACAAAACAAGAGAAGAAATGCTGGGCATTGACCGAGAAATTTCACCTTGAGCAAATGTTTGTAGTCAGACACTGACTGCCAATATAATCAGTTCCAGTGATGGTGCTGTCAGCACCTTGCTCTGCCTGGGTTTGTGCCACTTGTAAAAACCTTCCAGAGTTTCAGTCCTTATTCCTGTGTTACCACCAATAATAATTTCACAGCTGGACATTTCCTCAATACACTGGAAGATATTTCCAAAGGGAAATTCATCCAACTTTGCTGCACCAGCACGAATTTTGTCCCTCAGCACAGGCTCAGTGGTGACAACAAGGGACCTCAGTGGAATGTCAGCCAAGGCACAGGAGAAGTTTGACCTCGTGGGTTTGTTAAAGTACCTGGGTTTCTGGTTGCAAGGATCAATTCCATGATTCCAATGTAAGTTTAGCCTGGAGCAGAGCTGATGACTTATTCATTGCTTTGCTCAGGTGTGCCTGGGCTGAAATGTACCTGCTGAAACAGGTATGGGCATCTGGGTGATGCATCATGAGGGAAGCATCAGCTTTCCCACAGTGCATCCCAATCCAGGGAGGCATTTTGTGACAGCACCAGTCTGCAGCATGTAAAATATACATTATTTTAGAGACAGACAGCACCAAAACCCACATTTTGTTATTTTCTCATTAAAACAAAAACCTTACAGTGTACTGCATATACCCGTTTACTTTTTAGACGAAAGAAAAAGTAATTTTATTGCCAAAAAAATTATAATTTGAGAAAAAAACAAAACATGTTTGCTTTGAAATATACTTCTTGCAAATGACCCGGACATGTTGCATGTGCACCAGGATTTCAATGAAGGATTAATGGAGTGGAAGAAAGAGACATCTAAGTCCAACTCTATGTGTCATTTAATTGGTTTGTCATCTGCATCTGGAATTAAAAATAACTGCCTGAAAGCAACAAAATAATTTTATCAGTCAAAAAGATTGGGGTTACTTCCATGTGTCAGCACCACTGTCTTGAAAATAACCTCATTCCACAATGCATTAAAAAAATATGTATTTATTAGTGAAGTATTCTGAGAGGAAAAGGCAAATTCACATAACCTGCTCCTTTCCCAATCCATGGTGTTTTCTATTTGACCATCATAGGCTCAGGTATGACAACACTGGTGGAGGCTAAAAAGCTTGTAAAAATGAGTTCCTTTGGGAAAAAAATGGATTAATCCAGCCTGACGTCAGCAGCTCTTTAACCCTCAACAGCCTGATCCTTGGAATGCTCAGAACAGTTTCCAAAGGTTTTGATGCCTCAACAATTCTTTGCCTTTTCTTTTATATACCTTTTATTAATTCTCAGTGCCCTTAGCATGCATACTTGTAATTCCTTAAGTCTGATAATTTAACATAGTCCTGATATTCTATTAAGCCAGAAAACCAAATGCCCTAAAGGCCTCACAGTTAGAGGCCAGAAAGCCCTACACTGTCTTAAAAAAACAAGGTCTCCTCTAAAATACATCCTGCAAACTAAGGTTAAGCCCATCCAGGAAAAAATATGACAGATAAGATAAAAAGATACCACACTATTCATTCAAGCATCTCATTGGGGCATCTTTGTTAGATATGCTAATTTGCAAGGTCTATAAATTTGCATACACGATCTATCGTGCGTAGGCATTTCAGTGTGCTCCACCTTGGTGAAGTGCTACACCATAAAAATCCTTATTAAATACCAAGGTAAAAACCCTTTACCCCTAAACCGTGCCTAGCTCTTCATTTTAGGACCAGGGAAAAGGCATCAGTTTATTTTACTTGCTGCGTGCCAAGCAGGAATCAAATGAAAGGCCCATCCACTGGGAGAGACCGGATCGCGGGAGGATCGCGACAGGATTTCAGCAGGATCCTAGCAGGATTTCAGCAGGATCCCAGCAGGAATTGCTCACCTGGGTGATGCAGGCGCCGGTGAAGGCCACGATGACGGCCACGATGTTGACGGTGAGCTGGAACTGCAGGAACTTGGAGATGCTGTCGTAGACGTTGCGGCCCCACATGACGGCCTTGACGATGCTGCTGAAGTTGTCGTCCGTCAGGATGATGTCCGAGGCCTCCTTGGCCACGTCCGTGCCCGCGATGCCCTGGGGAAAGGGGTTGGGAATGAGATTCCCTGCTGGACAGCACAAATCTCCATAGTCAAAGCCCACAGCTTTTTGGATTTCCTGGAATTTCATTAATTCGGCCTGGTTTGGAAGTGAATTAGGCCGCAGAAAAGTTGACAGAGAGCAGAGGAATATGTGTGGCGATGGCTCTGAGTGTTTTATCAGCTTAAAGACTGTTGATCATCTGAGTTATTTTTGTCATTGGTGATGTTTTTTTATTATCCATGAACAGAACTGGTAACAAAAAAAAGAATCAGGTATCTTTATATATAGTCAGTATGCATGGAAGACACCTTTCCAATTAGTGGTGGATTTTACCACAGCAAAAGAGAAGTCCAGTGTTGTGAAGAAAAGGTTCCGTTTTCTGTATGGGCACAGGATTCGGCATAAAGCCAATAATTAATTAGACAAAATCCTGAAGAAGTATCAAAGCAAGCAATGTCAGTGAATCCAAGTCAATTAAAGGATTCTGAGTCAACCTCATTCCCACCAATATATTCCTGACAAGTAATAACTAACTTCACATTTAATGAATAGAAAAACCCTTACAGCAAATTCATAATGGCACAAACATCAAGATTATACCATTGCAAAGCCAACATCAGCTTTTTTAAGTGCTGGTCCATCGTTGGTTCCATCCCCAGTCACAGCTACCACCTGCCTCTGTTCCACCTGTGTGCTGTCAATAATACCTGCAAAAAATGTAAATATGGGTGTGTGTTTACAGACACTTACAGGCAATAATTAGCAAGATAGAACGCCCCTGTTAAAAAGGCAGGGTCTGTTTGATTGGATAACACCACACAGTTTTACAGAGATTAAAAAGGCAGATCTTTAAGGAAAATAATGATGAAAGCTGTGGCATAACCACCATCCATTACTAAACATCACCATTAGAATTTACATGGAAAGTTCTAATCCTGCATCATCAACACATCAACAAAACCTGCACAGGCTTCAAAGGCAATGAGAGCAGCTCATTATGTCCTTTTGGCAGATTCCTGCTATTTAAAGTTTTGTGTCACAGCCCAGCACTGATCAAACATCTGATCAAAATGGAAAGGATTTGCCAAAAACTAAAGTTCATTTTGAGGGCTCTTCTAAACTGAGACCTAGCTGTAATATCAGCTTTACTAAGAGGCCTTCTTAACCTAAAGACAACAAAAGTCATTGATGAATTTTATGTAGCTGGAGAATTTTATCAGCCATGTTCAATTCTGCCAAACAATGATTAAGGAGATAAAACTAATTCTATAAATGCTGGAACCAAGCATTTTAATAAATAGATATAATAAAATAATTTCTACTTTCACTTTGAGATTATTTGAGAGAAATAAAAAACACTTTTCACTTGGTGAATCAAATTTTTTCACACAACAAGGCTGCAGGGAATTATTTTCCACTTATGCAGATAGGGAAAGTCAGGAAAATAATGAAGACTTTTTCAGAGGCTACAGAAGCAGCCCACGTTTTTATAGGATGAAGATCATTTACCACTCATGTTTCTATTTCCATGTCAGGCTCCATTTGACTGTGAGTCCAGAACACAGGATTGTTATGTAGGATACAAGAACACCTTTCCACATTGATAACTTAGGGAGGAAAATTACAGAATTCCTTTTGCTAACACGTTTTGCACAAAGTCATTACCTCCAAAAACAATTATCCAAACCTACCCACTGTGAAAAGCTTTCACTCTGCTCTGAAAAAATATCCCCCCCATATCAGATAACCAAGGAGAAATAGGAAATTGCAGATTACAGAGCAATAGCTGCCTCTTGGCAAGGTTCAGGCTTATCAGGCACCAGAAGATTGCAGTGCCCTGTGCAAGCAGTTAGTGCCCTGTATTTTTCAGACTTATGAAAATGAGAAAAAAAAGCCCTATTCACATTCCAATGGTAGTATGATCTCAGAAAAATGGCAATTACTCTGATAAGATCTTACAATTAGAGCTTTCAGTTTGTTGGGGTGATGTGCCTTTGGTATTACTAAATAAACAGGAACATCATCTGTCACTACTGTTAAAAGCATTCACTTGGTCTTTTTATTAACACATCCTTTGATGTTAAATTAATAGTTTAAGCTTCTGAAAAAAAAAAAAAGTCATTAAAATCTCTGGCTCATTAAGGTATTAACTGCTCTAAAGAGGTCGATAGTATCCGCTCACAACTGGGTTCCAAGTGGGAGCACAACCCATACCAAGTTGAAGAGGCTCAAACAAATGATCTAATAGAGATAAATGGATATAAATAGCGACTGTGTTGATGACTGTGCCACCAACTGCCCTCCATCAGCCAGTTCCTGGGTGCTGCCAAGTCATTTGTAAGGTTTAGAAGTCATTCACAAGTTTTAGGAGATATTTTTATCCCAAAAAAAACAAACTATGCAGCCAGGATGAGCTCAACACTGCCCAGAGCACAGACCTGAATGCAGCCATGGAAAACCAGACATAAAAAGGACTCAGGTATCATCAGCATGTGAGTCCCAGGCCTTCCCTGCAGTGCCCACTGGGAGTGCCACAGGAAATATGAGGAATTCTGGGGATGGATTTAGTGCTACCCATGGAAGAGAGAAGGACGTTACAAAACTCCCATCTGTACGTCAAATTTCTAAAATGGAGCAGCCACAATTATTTGGGATTCAGAGGATTTATCACAGCTCTGCTGACACTCCCTGACTTCTGCCTGCTCTTCTTCATCTGCTCCCCCTCCCTGCTTCAGTTTGTTTTTAATATTCTTTTAATGGCTGTGACAAGGTTTCACCTCAAGAATTCTCGTCAGTACTGAGAAACGTGCACAGATAAAATTCACAGTGTGAGGAGACCAAAGAGAAGAAAGATGCCCAAGAAGGGCTCTCCCTCTGCAGTCCTGAGCTGTGGGGATTAATCTCTGGTGTGATCAGGGGAAAATGTGACTGAGGGCATGAGCTGACAGGCTGCCAATAAAGGGAACATTCCCTGGCCTTTGCACTCGGTCCAAGTGGCTGAAAAGAAGCTCCAGTAATAATTAATCATGTCTAACAACCAGGAAATTTCTTCCAACCATGCAGCTTTACTCCAGTTGAATGCTTACATTCAGAATTTTAATAAAAACAGGTTTTCACAGGGAATTCTTCTACTCGCAGCGGAGCTCCCTGCCAAAGCAGCCTTTGCTCTTTCCCTGGCCTTTTCCCTTCTGTTGAGCTGTTTGGCCATGACTTTCTTCTGTCAGAAAGAATTTCATTCAACAGCCCCAGGAGCACACCTAGAGCAGAACATGACAGTGTGCTCCACACAGGGATCCCGCTGATGTGGCAGGAATCTGGTTAGGAGATTTGGGCAGGAATTTGTCCTGAGGCTTGCATAAGACACAAGTTTCTCAGAGCAAGCAGCTTGTGTCAGAGGAGGGCAAGGATCAGATTTAAAACAACCATGCAGAGCTGTCAAGAAGGGCTCTAAATGCATAAGCCTGCTATAAAAAGTACAAAATACAAGATACAAAACTGAAATATATCCTACATCTCCCACCTTCCTCCCATCTAACACTAAGCAAGCATTAAATGAAATCCATTCAGGATAATAACTTAGGGAATATCAATCAGCAATGTCTCTTCTGCACCCGTGGCTCAGCTCAAACCCAGCCCCAGCTTCTCCCTTTGTCACAGGACAAATGCTGCTCTAATTAAACAATCCTTGCTTGTCATCCTTAGAATTGCACCAGTAAGAAACTCCTGGGAGAAAAAAAAAACAACCACCTGGTTTAGAGATTTCCTTCTGTCTCAATTGCTTAAAACAGGCAGGAGAGTTCAGGTCCAGCTGAGTATTTCAGAGCTGAAGCCCAGTTCGGGGTTAGAGAGGCAGGGAAGATGACCCTCCCACAGCCTCACACAGATTTGTGTTTCTCTGACAAGCTGAACATAGGTACAGCCATGTATTTCCATAAAGACATCCTCTTCAGGTTAGTTTTTAATACTTCCAGACTTCTGGAAGCTCCCCATTAATGAAACAAGAATTTGCAAAGTCTGTCTGAAGGAGAAAGCTCAAATTTATTTCATTTAAATGTTTGGGTACCTGCCTGGATAGAAGGTTAAAGGTTAATATAAAAATGTTCTGTAGGACATTACAGACAGCACTAGGAATTAAGTGAAAATTCCTCCCCAAAGTTCAGGATATCAATTAATATAATTTTCTGTGTTTTGATTATTCTACCCATCTCACAGCTTTACACATTAATGAGGTTATGAACATAATACCATGCTATGCAATAATAGTTGAAATATGTTAGTAATTAAGGGTAATTACTAAAAATCTTTTTTTCTTAAAGTTCCCTTTCTGCTTGATGACAAATTAGCCCTACATGAGAATAGTTGTTTTTAATATCACCAAAAAAATAGAGTTCCAGTCTAATTTAAATATATTGGAAGGCACCACTTCTTTAATTGGTAAACTGAGTATTTATTTGATCTTTTCTATACCTTCTGATGATATTTCCCATCAGTGTTAAACAGTTGTTTCCTACAGTGTTTTTAAAAGATAAGCTGACACTTTTGAATTATTTCAGCAATAGCACTGTAACCTCACATCAGTTTAAATGACATGTGGTTTTACTTGTTATATTTTGAAACAGAGTTTAAAATATGAAATAATACCAACAGGTGTCTTAAAACCCATCACAAATTGTATTTCAGTGGGACTGAGATTTTGGTTTCACTGAAGCAGTTTGTGATGACAAACCACTCTGATGGGTGTTTTTCCAATTGCCTCTTCTTCAAAGCCATAAATATTTGACTGCAAGTGTCTGTCCAGGCTGAAATGCTGAACCATGTTTTCTCTGGTCCCTCAGCAGTAGTGAAAACAAAAGTGAAAACTAAAAATTATCCTTTTGCTGGGTGGGATTGTGCTATGATTACAGGGAAAAAAGATTCCCTCCAGCAGCTGTATGTCATTAAAAATTAAATATAAAAAAGTTTATTTTCTGATGTGTGTTTTTAGCCTAGAGCAGATAGAATACATCAAAGGGGAGAAAATCCTCTCAATCCCTCAAGTGTCTGAGAAAAACATAACATTTTAACAAGAGGCCCAAAACTGGTGAACATTTAAATAGTTTCTTGTAACTTTTAATGGCCCTTGGAGTATTACAAGCCAAAAAATTCCATCATGATTTCCACAGACTCTTTCTTGAACTTTGTTAAGATACTTAATTGCTCTCTCGACCTTGTCACATCTTTAAAACATTAATTGTGGTACTTGCATGTGGCATTCAGTAGGAGTAAATATCTTTTGGGCTGTCAAAGTGCATATGCTACAAATCATCAACAATTTGTTGCTCCTTCTTTCTCCAGCTCTCTGTTGATTTCAATTTCCCTGGCAAAGGTTTCCTTCTCCTCTTGAGGGAAAATCCTGAATGATTCAGACGAGCACTCCTGAGGGACTTGGTTAATCCACTTAATGAAACAGAAATTGTTGTGTTTCTGAAAGAAATCATCTTTTGGGCTGAACAAGGGCTGTTCTCTGAGAACAGGATCCTGAACACAGGATTTGAGATGCACTGGTGAGGAGACTTCAGCTGACCTTGTGCAGGTCTGACACTGACCCATGGAGCTAAAAATGCTCTCCAAACCTTTCCAATCCTGAACAAATCCCTGCTGGAAAACTATTTTGGAGCACACCTCCTCCAGAAATGTACATAATTTATTAATTCCACATAGGTACTGCCATACTAATAAATTGTGTGCATTAGAAGTTATACATATAAAAAGTGGGATGGAGATGATACATTCTGACTCCAGATGCCACATCCAGCACCATGCCAGAGTTCCCTGGAATGATCCATTTCCACCTGGATTCAAGCCCAAAGGACCCAACTGATCCAATCTTTGAATTCACAATGGAACTTCTGCTCTAAAGTCATTTAGGCATTTTCAAAAATTGCATGATGCTCAAAAGCCTTTGTAATCAGTCATGTATGGAATCATAGAAACTAAACCTAAAGGTTTTCCTACCTAAATGTGGATTATTATTGGAGTAGTCAGCCAGCTGAAAACAGGTATGTGATCAGCTGGATCTTAGCCTGAACTTTAGCTGCTCCAAGAATTGCTAAAAGGGGCTCTCCAGACTTTCCAGGGCCTTAGCAAAATATTCCAGCTCTTTTTTCATCAGGAAGCAGCAACCTGCTGACAGGGCTTCCACCTGAGCATGGCCAAAAATGATGTTATTCCTGCTCAGAAACTGCCTGATTTCATCAGCTGTTAAGTGTGAGCCTCCAAGTCAACTGAATAAGATGTCAAGTCATCAAAAGAAAGAAGAAAACTGCAAACCAATCTGTCTTTAATGGGAGCATTCCATCTGCAGACAGTGTGGTGAGACATTGGAGTTTGTATGGTGCACTTCCTACGGGACAGATTATAAAAATACAGGACTCTAAAGGAAGCCAATGCAAATCACACAATTAGATGAGCCTACAGGAAAAAGGGAATTGGCTGAAAATCCCCATCTCCACTGGGCAGCTCCCAGTTCCACCATCCCAAGAGCTAAAAGGTTTTTTTCTCTTGGAATACTCTAAGAAAATTGTGGGAGAAGAGATGCACTGGAGTGACTGGATTCACTCTGAATGAGATTGCTCTTGTTTCCCTCATAAAGCAGTGCAGGCAAAGACAAAAAAAATCTGTCTCCTCTTGTTTATATCTTGTTTCCCAGCAATATTTTCTTTCTGCCCACCAAATGCACGTTCTCCCTTCCCAGCTTGAGCCTCAGTCCAATTAAAAGTCACAAGGCAAATATGAGATTGCCTAAATCCTCTTGCCAGACATCTTATTGGTATTTCTCTTGTTCCTGCCAAGGAGTTTCCTATTATTTTCCATGTCAAGGGCTGAGGTAGAACACAAACATGGGAGTGCAAGAAAACTCCTTTGTGTGGTGTAGGGATGTGCAGTTAAAAATGACAACTCAGGTGGATTTGTAACAGTGAAATCAAAGCAGATTATGTGCTTCAACACCTTCATCACTGATTTCCACCCCCACAAAAGCAGTTTGCACCCACCTTTCACCAAAGTGTGTTTATCCGTGGGGGAAGAGCGAGCAAGCACCCGGAGCTTTGGCCAGATTTTGTCAATCCTCTCCTGCTCGATCTGCAGGGGGGGGAACACAAAAAGAGAACCCAAACAGTAAAACCACCAGCCTGTGATGAGCAGAATTTATATTATTGTGTTTTAGAAAATTCCCCTCATTGCTCAAATCTGCAGCTTTTCTCCAAAAGCACAGAAAAATTCCAGCAGCTATTGGTGCTGCAAGGGAAGACAAGGCCAGTACTAACAAGGCTCAACTGCTGGCCAACACAGGTAAATTTTTCCACAATACCTAACCAGCCTTTCTTATCATCTTTATGGATAATTCCACCCAGAATCATCACTCTAGATAAAGGATAGTTTCTCACAGCTGATCAAACCTGTTCACAAATTTGTTGTTCCACTCTACATGAGAACCCAAATCCTTCACTTAGCACCAATAATGGCAAGATTTTCTTGTGTAGCAACAGGAATAAAGGCAAACCTGTTGCATTTATTAACATTCCCAGGATTCTACCCATCCATACAGAGAGCAAATGACTGTGTCCACTTATTTATGATGGACTCAAGAGCCAGCATAGATTTTTCTTTTTTAGAACTGCATGTGAGCTCCATCTTTGATGAGGAGTTAAAAATCTTCCAAAGGATAGATTTTTTTTAATGCAAATCATTGCTGTGAGTACATTGGGAAAGTGGAATAAATTAAAGAAATGAGAGGAGCTGGTTCTCAGTACAGATTGCATTTTTAGGAGCAAAATTGCTGTTGAGTTCCTTCTCCTCCTCACCATAAACCTGCTTTAATGGGCTTAGTTTTGATTTCTTGTGGAATAGTGCAGTGGTTCTAAAAGCTGCAGAATTAGGCCAGCACTAAACCAATCCTGCAAGAGTAAAGACTGGAATTTCACCGCTATTTTGAGTTGCAAAAATTTAGTGGGAGAAAAAAGCAGGAATTTTTCCAAGCAGTCTTTACTGTTATGAAGCACACACCAGTGCAAGAGAATATTTTAGTGTTTTCACTGGGGTTTTATTTACCTCTCCCTTCTCATTTCGGATCCTCCTGTTGAACTCCTTGCCCTCGAGGCAGAGGAAGTCCTCTCCCGGGTGGATGATGCCACATTTGATGGCGATGGCACGCGCGGTGTTGATGTTGTCCCCGGTGACCATGCGCACGGTGATCCCGGCTCGCTGGCACTTCCGGATGGCTTCTGGCACCTGCAGGTGATGCCTTAGGATTTTAGTTTTGTGGTTTTCAATTCCTGTACTGCATTAGTGCATAACTCCAAGCTCCATACAGAGTGCTGGTTACTGCCTTCAGGTTTTACTCAGACACAACAATTCCTCTCCAGGCCTGGAACTCAAGCACACCTCACTGCCTCAGGCCCCAAAAAGTACAAACCAAAGTGAGCTGGGCAGGAGCAAACTGGGGGTAAATGACTGCATTACCTGCAGCTGGAATTGGAGGATTAACCCCTGATATGTAAATGGATCAAAGTTAGAACTGTGTGAAAAGCTCGTGCCCATTGTCCGTGCTGGGTGCAGCCTCTGGAGGCTCTGCCTGCCCAAGCTGGGCTTGGTGAAGGCCTTTAACAAACACCCACTTTATTCTCTTGATACCCCAGCCTCTGTGCTGGGGAAACACTCCAAGGCATCACAGAAACAAGGCAAGGGCAAAGAGAACTCCTGGATCAGAGATAAAACACAAGGCAGGTGCTCCCATGCAGAAAAAGTTCAGGACAAGAAATGCCTGGAACAGGAATAGGAACCAGACGTGTTTTATTGTTACGTGACTGTTGTGGAATCGGGGTTACTGCACAGGCAAGGCAAATCTTGTATCGAGAAGTAAAAAAATATCTTTTAGATCAGTTCCTTCAACTTTCTCCTGGCTTGGATAAAAATGAGTGCTCTGCAGCTTTTTTGACCTTTAGCAAGCTGAACGTAGCTACTCAACATGTGTGAATATGAATGGAGAATACAAACATTTCGTACAGAAAAGGATTTTACTTCTGATCCAAGCCTTCCTTTCAACAAGATTTTAAAAGTTATTGTGATTTAGCACTACTTAATTCGTGCTTATCAAAAGGTGGAATTCCTAAATACAGGAGTTTGAAATTAGTATTTTATGTATTTCAAAATCATAAACATGAAGCCTGACTTTACTTATGCCTTTTTCTGCATGAGATAAACTTCTGCACAGGAAATATATCAGGGAGAGAGAATTCAGGGTGTAGCAGGGGCTGTGAAATTAATGTAGGGGCTCCATTCTGACTTGGCATCATACATATCTTATTTTTTAAAAAAAATCAGGAATTAAAATAGAAGATTGATTCCTAATAATTAAATAAAGCTGTTTTAATACAGTTACTTCTACAGTCTATAGCTCAATTTCAGATGGGGAAAAAATTCTGTTCCCTTAAACTACATCCTAATTAATGATAATTTCTAAGTAAATATCACTAAGCAATTAATTCAGTCTCATCTCATTTTTGCATTACTTTGCACTATTGTTATGGAAGCATTATTTCTTCAAGAGAAAAACAGCAATATTATTTAAAGTGGGAGAATAAGGAATGTGTTTAACATGTCCAGAACAGCCTGGATGCCGTTCTTCAGCACAGCACCACTTCTCTAAATTTCATTTTTACCTACAAGAGTCTAGAGCAGCCAGGATTCATCATGAAGGTTGAAGCCCTTCACAGAGGAAGTGAATTGCCCTACTCAGAAGATGGCAACGCACAATTATTAAAAAATATTTTTAAGAATCACAACTATTTAGGAAGAGGTATCAAAATGGATATTACTGTCTGTATTCAGTGCACCTTGCTGATCACAACCTCCAGCACAGGTATAAATGTGTTGTACAACTCAGCGCCAGTTTGAGAGGATTCATCTCATCCATTAGTGCAGAAAATGTTGAGAAAAGGAAACACGATCTCCAACATTACACTGCTCATTTTATGCATTTCTGGATATTTTCATTCCCTCTGTAGCCACAAGTCGGGGACACTGCTGAGGGTGTTTATGACAAGCCTTGGTCTGAGCCAGTGTGGCAAATCTTGGGCTTTAAGGGATTTCTTGGGGCCAGGAAGGCACTGGGTCTGCACTGAAAACCCTAAACCCCTACACCTCACCACAGGTAATGGTTCTCCCAATCTGGGAATAATCTCACACCATGCTTGTGAATATTTATTAAAGGCAGTTTGTGGAGTTCCTGTTTTCCAAAATGCCTCCCTAAAGCAACACCTCAGTGAGGACCAGAGCAGCACTTTTCCCAGGATTCCCAGGAAAATCCCTCCACCCTCAGAGTGTCCCCAGGACCTGCTGTTCGCAGGACTCTGTCAACAAAATCAAGGGCAGAATTCAAGGACAGAGCTTTATCTTCCCATTTCCTCACCTCTAACTGGGAATATTTTCTCCACAAATTGTACACCCTGGAAATATTATTTAGACCTGAAGCCTTTTAGTGATGTGAAATAGATTTCTATAGGGAAATGATCAGGTTCAATCAGTTCCTTAAGCAAATGACCCCTGATCTCCCCAGTTTCCACATTAATAATCATGCCTAAATCCCATTTGTCAATTGGAAATGCTTTTGGTACCCACTGGAGCTGTAGTGACCCTCATGCATAGGACAGGACAGATTTAGATGGAAATCTGGAAAACCAGCCCAGTGGATGGACTGTGAAGGAGAAAAATAAATTACAGTGCAAGCAGCAGAAAAGGGTTATTCCCATGAAGTGTCAGTCCTACTGAACAAGGTCAGGGGAGGACAGCCCCAGTTGCAAACATGCCTCAAACTCACATCTAACTGGAGAAATCATTCTATTTTCCTCTCCTGTCATTTTCTGGACAGCTGGTGGGTGGTATCTGATTTAATAGTGTGTACAGTAATTACAGTTAAAATATTGTTCATATTTTTTTTATTGCTGTAAGGGAGAAAGAGTGTTGGCAGACTGAGTGGGCAGAAGAAGCAGATATTTTCCATCAGTTTTGCAGAGCTTAAGTACACATTTCACAATTTTTTTGGTTTATTTTCCCCCTGCAAAGCAAAATTTCCAATGTGAGCACGCGTGCACAAAGTATCCAGTGCAGGAATATCTTTCCCAATCAGGTGACAAATAAATAGGAGATATTTGGAAGGGATTTACGTTCATCTCCCAGAAATAACAGACTGGAGGCGTTTTTTGGCAAATCAGTGTGAGCCAGTTCAGGCTCATTAAAATCAAGCCAGAAAGAGTGTCAGGATCAACAGAGAATCTCTGCAGGAGAAGGGCATCACTCTGTTTGTTCTCTTCCTGTGTATTTATCAAAGAAAAATAAAAAACACATCCACAAAATATAAATATCAGGCAAGTAGTTCAGCACTTGCTAAATCCAGCAGCTGCTGATGGCTAAGCTGGTGTCTGAATTAACCTGGGAATATGGAAAAGCCACGGGTGTCCAGGGTGGGTATTCCAGAGAAAACTGAACAGTTGCTGGATGTCAGTGTTAAATAACTCGTTCAAATTGGTCTTTTTAGTGTATGGGAGAGATGTGAGTGCCAGAAAGCTCCCTGAGTATCCAAAGAATATCCCTGGGAGCAGGAGGGAGGAAGGACTCCCTCCTGCATTCCCTGTTTGGGAACAGCTGCTATTCCCATGTGGAATCACTCCTTGGATGCACAGGAGCTGTGTCCCACAGCATCTCCCTGCCCAACACCACCTCAGGAAAAAGGAGGATCCTGAGCCTTCCCCAGGGAGCAGGAAATGTAACTGAAGGGAAGCTAAAGGCTGCCAGGATGGGAACTTTTTTAATTGGAATTATCTGATCTGTACCCTCCATCCAAATAAATCCTGACACCCATGAATACTGAGAAAATTGATAAAACAGCAATCTTAGTAAGAATTTTAATTTTTGTGTTCTTTTTTTTTCCCCTACAGAAAGCACTTTGAAAATGCATAAACTCCAGTGGGGAGTCAATTTAATGAGCAGGTTTCATTTTGGCAAAATATTCCCTGTAACTGCTCAACATCTTGCTATTTGCATCAGCAGTGGGGATTTCACACATGTATGTTACAATATTCCAACCAAGTCAGATATTCCAAACCTAGAGAGTTTTCTGAGCTTTATGTTTTTCTCCTGGCTCAGGGTTTATTGGTTCATCTCTTTCCCCTAAGGTACTGCTTCTTATAATGTGTAGAGTAGTAAAAATTTAAATATTGTTTAAATATTTTCATGATGTTATTGCCACCTCAAAACAGTCAAAAGGGACAAGGTGGAAAAAATCATCAACCCAAATCCTAAATGTCCAAAATTTGCTAAAATTCTGAAATTACAAATATTTTATTGTGTGTCTTGCACTAAAGTAGAAATATTCCTGCATGTTTTGGTGTTAACCTACAAGAAATTCAATACAACATTCAAGCGTTTATTTAGAAATAAGATGTTTTCCTGCCTTCATCTCTTTGATTCTTTACATAGAATTCAGATTTGCCCCCTATTTTTAGGAGAATTATTCACTTTTACCTCAAGCTCCCAAAAAATTATTCCCTGCAAGATAAGAGCAGCTCTCTTGCGAAACACCCTCCTAACAATCACATGAAAGGAGAGTTTGCAGCTATTTTCCATAATAACTGCAAATCCCACTGCTCTCCAATCCCTCAGTCTGTCACTCCACACAGAACCTGACTTAAAGCTGTTTTCTAACGTGGATCATGATTTAATTTAGGAGGGGGAGAGGATTGATTCACAGTTCCAGTGGCCACTGACAAAATACTTCTGAAAATATTGATATTTTCTGCAAAATATTTTCTGCAGAATATCCATATATGTGAGCTGGAGCATTAAAAGAGCACTGCAGACAGAACTTCTAAAGGACATTTTCCAACATTTTGAAAGCCTTGCAATGTCAGGCATGGGTACAGATGGATTAGCAGCAAGAGACCATCTGATGACAGATAAAGTGGATGCTGTTTATCTGCTCTTTGTGGAGATAAGGAGTTTATCATCCAGTTGACACCTAAGCAAGATTTACTTTTTATTTTAACCTTCATATTGAGGAAAAAAACCCAATAAAATCCATTCTGAGGCAAGGCACAGTTGTGCAGTTGGTACCTGGGGTTGTCTCCTGTTAGTTCCAAAGTTACTGTCACCATTTCCAAACCCTAACATGGAATTAGTAATTCTCCATTAATTATCAAGCACCAAATAGAGAGATCAGAATTCTCTAGCCCGACCCTTCGTGTTTCTGTAGGAATATAATTTAAAAGTGTAGAAGCAGGGATGTGCTTCCCACGTGCACACCTATTCAGGTGTGTTGATTTACTCAGGTGCGTAAATTGAGCTGAAATTTTATATGTATTTGTATAAGCCAAGTAAATGTGATATCCATGACAACTGCAGCCTTGCCTTGTTCAAATACAACATTAAAAACAAGTTTTCCTGAGTAGTCACAAGGTACAATGTTAAGTGACAACTCTTACAATAAATGGCAAAAACTCCAGTTTCTCTGGAAACTGCCATTATAATCATGGCAATTTTAATCACTGCACTTGTCTTCCCTTCTTTCAGAGTTGCACATCACTGCAGGGCTTAAAAGAAAATTATTTAACATGTGGGAGCATTACAAAACCTCTGCTGATCATCTCAATCATGCAGTGCAAAAAGCCTTGTATTCCTTTATTTAAATATCAGCTGATAGTTAAATTTTGTCACCTTAATTATTTGGCTTTTTATCAAATAAAACCCATTTCTAAAGCTGATTTTCAGCTTCTTTGAAAGAGCTAATTAAAAAAAGAGATAAAACCTGTAAGAAACCTGCTATTCAGGTTCTGTCCAGTTTTACATAAGATAAAAATGGGATGTACCTCTGGCCTTACTGGGTCTTCAATGCCAACGACACAGATGCAAGTCAGGTCCGATAAGATGTCGTTCTCGTTGTCCCAGTCGGGCTCAGGGCTGCTGGGGAAGTCTCTGAAGGCCACACAGATGGTTCTCAGCCCATCACAGGCCATGGGCTCAATCACTTTCTTCACCATCTCGTCCCTGTCGCGGGGCCTGAACATCCGCGGTTCTCCAGCCGCGTTGAGGATCCTGGAGCACCTGGTTTGGCCAGGGGAAAGAGGACAGAAACTGAGTGGGATGTCCTAGCAAGGCAAAAGCTTCCTTATTTTCCATACATTTGCAATCCTGCAGTTCTTTAGTGTGTAACTCCAAACCCCACACACAGTGCCAGCTGCTGCTTCCCCATTTTGGGCACACACAACAATTCCTCTCCAGGCCTGGCAATCAAGGACCCCTCACTGCCTCAGGCCCCACAGATGGAAACAAAAGGGACTTGGGGCAGCAAACCTGGGGGAAATGACTTCATTACCTGCAGCTGGAATTGGGAGATTCACCCCCAATGTGCAAATGGACCAAACTTATACAAGTGTGAAACCCCAAATGTGACCCGTGGTCCATTTTTGGGTGTAGGCCCTGGGGGGCTTTGTCTGCCCAAAATGTACCTGAAGGCCCTGCAATAAATAGAACTGCTTTTATTCTCTTAATTCTGTCTGTCCTCTGGTTTAGTTAGTTCCAAAAAGGCATCAAGTGTGCATCTGCATGACTGCCAAAGTATTTCCTGTTTAAGCTCATTTCAGTCAATGCTTTCCTTTTCTGATGTCAGGTTTTAAGTTTCTGCTGTAAATTTCTAGAAGATTCACTACTGAAATATCAGAGAGAATTTGTAACTTATTGCATAGACAGCAAGAGCCCTTCATGCATTGTTTTCTCAATAATCAATGACCTGGCAGCTCACAGTGGAATTGAAAAGTGCTTAATTTCCAAATGGGTTGAACGTAAAGAATCCATTTTTAAATTACCAAAAGCAGACCCAATTCTTTGGTAAGAAAAATAATCCCATTTCCCAGAAGCACTTAGAAAAATTAAAAACCAATAACAGCAGTTTATGCTGATAAGGTGTGTCACATTTCTGGCGCAGGCAACAAATTCCAAACACCAAAATTCCCACGTATTAGCGTCAGGAAGCTTTGAATTTTGGGAAAAATGAGGGCACGGATGCCAGGCACTCACTTCTTGAGGACGATCTCGGAAGCTCCTTTGCTGTACATGCGGAAGCTGCCGTCCGGCAGTTTGATCACCGTGCTCATGGACTTCCTGACGGAGTTGAAGGTGTAAACTTTGTAGAGCTTCTCCTCGGGGATGAGGCTCCGCACGGGCTCGTAATCCTGCTTCAGATCCAGGACAAACCCCAAGAGGCCACACTCCGTCTTATTGCCCACCTGGCGAGGCAGCCCGCCCTCTTTTTCTGGTGGCTGGAGAGAGGAGAAAAAAGTTGGAGATTAATTTCTCTAATTTCTCTACTATCACAATTTGTAAGTTACAGGGTACAGTTTAATGTCTGAGCTGTGCAGCCACGAGTCTTCCAGTTTTTGAAAGCAAGGTAAAAATTCCATGGAGCTTCAGCAGACCTGGAGCATCTCCTCACAACGAGAAACTTTTCTCTAGACAATATTTGCCACATTTGGTCTCTTGCACTTCTTTTTTCTTAAATTAGCCATTGGAGTTTGTGATGGTTGGGCAATCCACTAAAAGGGATGAATTTTTCCTTTTCACCCTAACTTTCCTTAGGCTTAAAACCAAGCAATTCTCACTTGTCACAAACAGAGGATTTCCTTTTCTCTCTTGCTTAGAATTCCATTGGTTTGCTGATTTTCACAGCTTAAAAACTGAGTTAAAGAAAGCTCTATCATTTCTTTTTCCTGCCAGGCATTTTTAATATAAAAATAAATCTCCATTCAACCATAACAACAAATATGAGTGAAAAAAAATCTATAAAACAATAGTTCTGTATCTAAATGTACCCATTTCTAGAATTACTTTAGTCTGCTGCTTCAGACAAATACGAATGTATGTTACGTATGTTAGGGCAAATGGAGTAGGCTGAACACTGTGCAACTTCTACCAATTCTCAGTCCTCCCGAAGGAGAGAAGGAAGGACAAGGAAGACTTTAAATTCCCTTTCAAAATAGAAATAAACACTTAATTTACAAACTTTCTTGGAAGTGTTGCACACCCCAAATAAAACATTCCTGTGCCAGGACCCCAGACTTCAAGTGGCCAATGTGTGAACTATAAATTATTGAAAACTTACATTTTCTTATGGTCTGTAGAAATATGAAAGTATTCCTTAAGCCAGGGCTAAACTTCCCTTATGGGAATAAAAACAGGAAATCATCTCACAGCTTTAATTTGCCTTAAAAACAGATTTTGATTTGGCTGAAGCCAAGACTCTAAGTCATCATTTTCAATTGAGTTAAACATTTGCCTCACATTTTGCAGAATCAGGACTGCAGGATTTTATTCAGAATCCGTGTTTAATTTCACTTTAAAATCCAGTTTACTTCAGAAATGGCATTCCTAATAGATGGCATTTCCTACATTGTCCCTCACGGGGATGAGGGCACACAAAGGGAATGATAAAAGTTGCAAATCAGCCATCCTACTGCATTTGAATTCTTGCAACAAGTATGGCCACAAAAAGGGAAAAGAGAACCTTTTAAATAAGCATTAGTAATGAATTATCTCAGAAAACCATCTAGTTTAAAAAATGAAGGTCAGATAGGTAACAGAGAGGTCTAGAACTGAAGTAAACAAATAGACATTATTTTTTCCAAAAGAATCATCTTCTTACCAGCAGGAAGACTGATACCTGGTGACAGGTAGATTAATGTCATTTTTTTTCAGAGAGAAGCAACTACAATGAACAATGCAGAATAACCAAAAAATCTCTGTCTGAAAGAGATTTATCCTTCCAAAAATGATTGTAACATCTTTCTTTATGTGAACCATCATTTTTACTGACTAATATGGGTCACTCTGGTGTTGCTGTGACATTTTAACATCACTCCAGGGTCACTGTAAAACACTGACATTCAGCAAAAATGGCAGTGTGATACATTAATTTTATTATCTGCTGTAACAACTTGTCCTGCTGTAACCTCATTATGTTGTGATGTAACTTTCCTCTGCGTTCTCAAATTCACTTAAGAATCCCTAATACAAAATGTAAGTGCTTGTAGTGAGGTAAATCTGGAATTCAGTGGACATGAAAATCTCAGGAGTCAAAAAAAAAACTTTTTAAAATCCAGTTTTGTTTACTTAAATAAACTTTGTTTTCCTGGAATTGCAGGCACCGAGTTCCTGAAAGCTGCCAGGAACTTCAGGTTTCTCAAAGCAACAGAGGAACCCACATCAGTGCCTGGGTAGTGATGAGTGCCAGGGAAGATCCATTCCTCTGGGCATATTAAATCCAAGTTCTCTCATTTTAGATCTAAATCCCCATTTATGCTTCTCTTTGCCACTGAACTCAATGAAAATTGTCATTGAATTAAATGTGAATGCGTCCATTCCACTGGAACACTCCCAGAACCCAAAGAAAGACAAAGTTTTCCATCAAAGACAGAAAACTCTAAACAATAATTAATTTATAGACATTATTTCATCATGCCCTGATGCCAATAGAAATCAAGAAAATAAAAACCTGCCCACATTTCCCAGTACAAAAAACTAAATATCAGAGCCCTTCCAAAATCACCTTTGTTTCAACAAAAAGTAGATCACACTCCCCTGTTCTTACCACGGCCTGAAAATAGATTTCTTTCAGGGAGCATCTTTTGAATGCAAATACGTAAGCAAGGGGGAAAAAAAATACCCATGAAAAGAAAAGGAACAGACACTTCGGAAAGGTTTCAAAATCTAACAAGTGGCCACCTCCCTGCAGAGCAGCTGCTGTCTCCGTATTCTTTGTGCATTACATTAGGGGCAAGCATATGGTGCTGAGAGCTGGCACGGAGCACTTCCTTCCCTGCACTGTTCCAGCTCAAAATCTATATGCCAGGAGCAGCCTCCTTGCAGATTGTTCTTGACAATCCCTTGCAGAAGCTGCTGCCTCTGAAACTTCCTGCTGGGCTGGAGCTAAATTTATTTCTCGCTGAATTCTGCGGCTCATGGCACCTGGAAAACAAGGACAGCCCAATGGGGTTACTCTGGAAGGACTGGCTGGGAACAGCTTCAGTGACCCCTCAGAGGATGGAACTGAGGCCTTGGGATTTTGGTTTGTGTATTTTCCATCCATTTGTGCCCCTGCAGTTCTTTAGCGTGTAACTCCAAACCCCACACACAGTGCCAGCTGCTGCTTCCCCATTTTGGGCACACACAGCAATTCCTCTCCAGGCCTGGCAATCAAGGACCCCTCACTGCCTCAGGCCCCACAGATGGAAACAAAAGGGACTTGGGGCAGCAAACCTGGGGGAAATGACTTCATTACCTGCAGCTGGAATTGGGAGATTCACCCCCAATGTGCAAATGGACCAAACTTATACAAGTGTGAAACCCCAAATGTGACCCGTGGTCCATTTTTGGGTGTAGGCCCTGGGGGGCTTTGTCTGCCCTAAATGTACCTGAAGGGCCTGCAATAAATAGAACTGCTTTTTATTCCCTTAATTCTGCCTGGCCTCTGGTTAAGGTAGTTCCAAAAAGGCATCAGAAGCCCTTGGAAGAGGGAAGAGAGAAAGGCTTTGAGCTGTGATTTACCACGGGGAGCTCCAGCAAGGACCTTCTGCTCCCCACAAGTCCCCTGCAATCTGTTCCATCACCTGCTTGCAAGGGACTGAGCCAGGATCTTCCCCCAGCCATGACCCTTGCAAAATTTTCTTCAAACATTTCTCCTGAGCCTTTGGATTATTTACCCACAACATTTCAATCGCAAGCAACTACTCACATGTAGAATAACCCCCAGCCAGATGTTTAAAAAGTCCTGGTTACACCCAGCAGATCAAAATGGGTTTCTAGGTCAAAGTACAGCTGCATTACCAAGGCTTAAAAATACCAATCCAAAGACAGTATTGACCTGATACTGAGTTTGGATTACAAAGGGAATTTTCAGAATTGTTTCACTGGGAAATAATTGACTAATAAAAGGTTTTAAGAAGAAAGATAACATTCTGGGCATAATTTAAAGAGGTGCTTCAGCTTCTAAAATTAGATTAGGAACTAATTCCCATTTTTTCCATAAAAACTCCTTATTAAACCTCCTTTTTATCAGTGCCTCTTCTGATGTGAGAAGAGAGGACTTTGCAAGAAGACCCAAGTAGTTCTTCTACATTAAAATGTCAGGATTTTCCATATTATCTGAAGTCTTAATTTGTTGTATGTAACTCTCCTGTGTTCTACAGATTGAATTAGTCTTTTAGAATAACAATAACATTAAATATTCTAATTTATTAACATGAAAAATGAGCTTTGCTAGAATAGTATATCACTATTAAGTGTTCTATTTCAACCCAGCATCACAACAGGAAAATAGAGAAAAACAAAAGGTTTTTAAAATTAAATTGCAAAAGATTTCCACTTCATACTCTAATTATTCAAACAAAAGACAAAATGGACCAGGATGCACAGGAATTTTCTCTGTATAATTAAACATGTTATATGTAAAATTTAAAATAACTAAGAAGAATGAATGCTGTTCAAAACACGTGATATTTTAATTTTTGAATTCATAATACTGCAAAATTAACTACTAAAGAACTGTGGTCCTACCAGAAATATTCCCTTGACACATATTTTTAATCAATATTTGAATGCAAGACATCTAAAGCAAGATTAAAACATCCGAATTTATAACCAAATGTTTCAGCTTTTTGCAGATACAGCTTCCTTCAACTGACTTCAAGCTAAACAACAGAGATTTAGAAATGCCTGTTTATCTTAGAGAAAAGCTGCAAAATGAAAGGGGTGAGTCTTTTTTAGCCAAGGATTAAGAATTGAAAACTTTGCTGGACTAAATAAAGTTTCCCATTACAAAATGGGAAACGGTTCCAGAAGTTCTGCTGGCAGTAGGAAGGCAGTGAAATCCCAGCCCTCAGCTGGTGCAGAATCTGTGTTTAGAATTTCTCTGGGATTCTGGAGCCAGAGCAATGGTTTAACCCCAGCTGGAAACCAGAAAAGGAGCCTCTTGCTCACTACCCCTTCCCCCTGAGATGGTATGGGGAGGAAAATCAGAAATATATCAACCCCTGGACTGAGATAAGAACAGATCCCCTACAAACACCTGGCAGCAGCTGTGCACCCTTAAAATGCTGTGAATTCATTTCCACAGGGTCTCTATAAATATAAAATAGGAATAAAAATCAGCTTTTCTCTCTGTGTAGACTCTAATCCTTTCAACCTCGAGGGCTGGAATAATATTACTGATCCCAGTATTTGTCCTGGCACAGTTTGAAAGTTTCAGAGGTGTGTCCATGCTAAAGGTCAACGAGTTGTCTGTGTTTTGCAGAGAGCAGGATGGTTTGTGGTACCACACAGCTCAGAACCAGCACTGAAGGCACAGAGCTGCTGAAATTCAGCTAAGATCAAGTCAAAAGTCAGCTTGAATTGGGGTCAGCAGAGGGGATTGGAGAGGAGGAGTTATGAACTTGGGCTGGTTGTGCAACCCCTCAGGCACCAGGAGACCCAGACTGCAGGACACTCACACTGTCCTGAGCTCCCTCGCTGCATTTAAAGCCCAACTTGTCAAACTTTGAAGCTTTGATGGCTTTTTCCTACTCTTTTGCACAGTGCTGAGTAGCTTCACACCAGTGTTCCCGTTCACTTATATTTACCTGTTCATCAGAAAATAAATTTATCTCCTTTTAACCTTCAAAAGATTAAAAATATTTTTACACTGAGCTGATACAGATCTCTCCCTTCACTTCTTTTCAATTCCCAAGAACTAGAGGTCCACAACCCTTAAGGAGAATGACCTTCTGAATCCCTAATCCTGAGTTTGCACCATTTTTTGGGTCCAATACCTGTGCACCCATAATTTCAAAGCCCTGTGGCTCATACATTTGGAAATTAGCTTGAAACCAGACAACAAAAAATTCTTGGAAACCCTTTAGCAGATGCTTTACATGCCCTGGTACCTGAGATTGGATATATTTTCCAAATGTTATTGGATTTGTTACATGTGGTACATAAAGGTGTTACACAGTGCTTGCACAAAAGACAGAAAAATATTAAGTGCTTTTAGATGTTTTAATACAGCTTCTCTAAAATAAAATCATTATAGGCTTAAACAAGAACTTTAGTTGTGACGAGCTTCTGACAGAGAAGAGGAAAAAAATAAGTCAATATTCACCTCTAACAGTGCCACGAATTTTCAGAGAGAAAGAATCAAAGAGAAGGTGATGGGAGTTAGAAAAGTGTTTTTTTCTAATTCTCACTGTATTGGCAGTTCTCTCCCTTTTCCTTTATATATTTCCTGCATCATTTAGACACTTAAACATCTCTGTAGCAGACAGGAGGACACAGAGCTGTTGTAACAGCAGAAAGTTTGAACTCAAGATTGGAGGGAGGAGCAGGATCAAGAGAAAAAAATTGGGTTTGACTGATTGCATCAGTAATCCAGCACATCAGCAGCATTCCCAGGCATCAAACAGGACTGAACCAAAGAGAATGCAGAGAGGTAAATAAGAAATAATCACACAAATAAATAAATAGCTAAAATTTCACCAGGGTTGCCCTTTATTGATGTGTGCCCCATGTTTCTAGTCTGAAAACACAAGAAAATGGGATATAGAAGCTAATTCCCTCTGCTTCCCATCACCCACAAAACCCCAAGATTCCCACAGCAGTTCCATCTTTTGGGAAAATGGCAGCAAACAAATCACCTCAAATTCTCACTATTTACTTTAGGCTCCAGCAGCCACCACAAAAGCCTCTCAAAAGCAAGGCAATTTATTTCAAATCCTGGCTGACAGGTGAGGAATTGCCAGCTCATTCCACATCTACACAACCTAAAACAAAAGCACAATCACACACTCACTAGGGATGTAAAATCTGAAGACTGGAATCAAAAATGTAAACAAGATTATTTCATAATAACCAAGTTATACATTAAGAGGTTGCTCTAGTGGCTGGTGAGGCTCCCATGGTTCATCCCTCATGGTTATTAAACCTATTTACATACCAGGTCTGGCCAAACTTCCCAAGAATAGGGTAGCAGGAATTTTTGTCTCATTCCTGTATGGGTTTAAGAACAGGTTCCTGTGTGCAGCAGCCAGGACAACGGAATTACCCAGGTACAGGTGGCACCATCAGCTCTCCCACGACAGCTGGAGGATATTCAAACCCTTCCTGCCTCAGATGAGCTGGGATACAGGGTAATGATTTCATTTCTGGGAGGATAATTATTGAATGGTTTTCCCTATTACCTGAAAACCAAGGCAACGTTGTGGCACCACCTCATTTTCCTGCTGCTGCTCAAGGTGGGGACGAGCTTGGTCAGCTA
The DNA here is from genome assembly GCA_013396995.1 of Dicaeum eximium. Lineage (NCBI taxonomy): Eukaryota > Metazoa > Chordata > Aves > Passeriformes > Dicaeidae > Dicaeum > Dicaeum eximium. The sequence continues at coordinate 13,886 of VWZP01006286.1, read as the reverse complement.
TAAATTGATATAAAAATGGTGCATTTCAGCATCTTGCCTGCAACTCCAGCAAGGCAACCCTGCCCTTAAAGGGGGCCAGCTGGAATGATGCAATGGATCAGGGTGACATTTCCCAGCAGCAAAGCTGATGTGGCTCAGTGAATATGGACTCGTGCTCCTTTCAGCTCACAGAACAGGGACAGGGAAAAGAGGATACAGCCCATGAATTCCCCCACGAGTGGCTCTGGAAGAAGGGGAAATCAGGCATGAAGAGCAGACTGAGAGGCTGGTGTGACAGTCCCTACTCCCCCTCTCTTTGAATTTCACCTATTTTTACATTCACCAAGAGTTTTTTAATAAAAAACCCTCAATTTTAATAGCAAATTATTTGTCCTTTTACTTTGAAGGACATAGATGCCTTTGATTCACTTAAAAAAAAAAAGGCAAAAAAATACTTCCACAAACATGAAAATTGTTGATTCTTCTCACTGGTTTAAGATGGATATGTCATGTTTGTACACAATTTTTGAAAAATTAAAGTTGCTCAGTGCTGTGTCCAGTGGGATCCTGAATGTCTGCAGTGAAGGACACTCCACAACTTCTATAAGCAACCTGTGCCAACGTTTGACCACCCTCACCACTAATTCAAATGAAAATTACTATTTCTTTCAGCTTCACGACCAGATAAAAAGTGGGATAGGTCTAGCAGACATGGTTAACAAAGCTAAATTTAACCACATTTATCAGTGCAATTAATTTAATTTGGACCAGAGCAAGGTTTTCTGATTTCAAACTACAAATAAAACAACTGATAACTTTTAAAAATTAAGAATATCTATTCATAAGGTCCTGCACATGTAATTTAACAATGCCTACTCTAAGGAACCAAACACTGACAGAGATACAGTTCAGGAGTGACTGCATAATCTAAAGACATGAATTATTCCTCTCCATCTCCTAACCCTTCTCTAATTCTAACTTTTTTTTTTTCCTAACTAATTTTAACTTTTTCCTTTTGTAATAAATAGTCTACATTTCAGGACAAAACCAATTAAAACAGAAGGCTGGAAGTATTTTAATTTAAAAAACAAAACTCATTATGAAAAATCTCTCCATTCCAAATGACAGTAATTTGTGGCTGGATTTAGCCAGGGCTACATAAATGCACCACACCACAGTGCAAAGAATGAACTGTGCCTTGTTGCAACACTACTGATCAATTCTTAGTTATGATTAAGATCCTCCAGCCTTGGTGTTTCCAGATGAAATTAAACTGAATTTTACTGGCACTGATTTTCTCCACATTTCCCCTAGAGGAGTCTTGGCATATTTATTGCACTAGAAGATATAATTCATCTGTATTTAGGGACCTTCCTATTGTTATTGATCAAACCCATTCCTATCCCCCCTTAAAATTTCCTGCCAATTTAGCTCTAAATTTGGGATATTCCCTATTCCCTTTGCAGGTATGGCCACTAAAAACCTGCACTCTTGTGCTTTTGTAGAGCCCCAGGGAACTGGCAATTGTTGGATTTATTCTGGCGCCATCCCAGCTTTAAGTGCAACAAGAACTGTTGCCAAGTAACCTATATAATCAAAACAATTATACACAGCAATTGTTATAAACTTACTCTAATCAACAACTAATTTACTTTAAATATAGTCCAAGTGCAAGGATTCTGTCGGAGTTTGCTATGAAGAAAGCCTCAGCATTTCCAATAGCAGCAGAACCCAGACCAGAGTGACAAAGGGACTAAACCAAACTGGCAAAAAAATTAAGAGCAGATTGAGAGATTTTATAAATTTCTAATGAATTCTTCAATATATTTGGCAAACACTGCCCAAATTGTCATGAGCAACAACCAAGCTGAGCATTTTTCATTTCAAAAGAGAAATTGCACTTAATGGCAGGGCTGTAATTGGTGCCTCCTCAATGGTACCCAAGAGCTGCTGCCTTGGGCTGGATCTGTTAAACTCAGGTTTTACTGCCTGCTGGTCCTAGACTGGCTCTGTGAGAGCTGCAGACAGAGAAAACAGGACAGAAACTGCCTGGGGTGGAGCCCATCAGGTAGGAAAACTCCAGTTCCGAGGCAATGTCCCCAGCTCAAAAAGCGTATTTCCAAATTCGGCCAAACACTGGGATTTAAAGGGGTTGGCCAACATTGAAAGCCTTAGAGCAGCTGCCTTAGGGCTGAAACCTCACCTTTTAGGCTGAAGGAAACAGGGATACATCTTCTTCAGTCTAAGCAGCCTCTGGACATTTGGAAAGTGTCCTTGGGGCCCCTCTACTACACACTTAAGTCATTTATCAACAGATTTTTCCCTCACATCTCAATCCTTTCTCCCTCCAAGCCAATAGTAATATTCAATGATTCTGACCCCATGATCCTCAAAACTCCTCACTTTTTATTAACTACACAACTCTTTAAATCAAAATTAATCACATTTTTAAAAAACACCTCCACTGGTAGCCTGAAATGCTTCTTGTGCCTGTTTTTCCTGGCCAGAGTGCATGAATTTCAACCACAAAGTGTGAAACCCATCACCTGTTCCACGGTATCTGCATACACCCACTCTCATTTCTATTTGTATTGCCTCCTCTATGCTTTTTTAAACTAATTAGAAGTAGAAAAAACAATCAACCAAACATCCCCTTGCACAAAGATCCACCAAAACCCAGTCCCACCATCTGAAAAATATGAACTGTGATAATAATCACAATGTACAAGAATTTAATCACACATGAAATAACAGAAAATGCCTGACCTTTACAGATGTGCACCAAAAACCTGAATTTCCATAAAAGAAAGAGAATTTACAGGTGGCTGACTGTCCATCCAGTTTTCACGTGCAGAAAACTTATCAGGACTCTGGGGATTGTCTGTTTTTCTGTTAAATAGAGCCAGATAGGAAAACTAAATTTCTAGGAAGACCAAACCAAAGCGAAGATTCATCTTAATATTTGCTGCCTTTCTGGTGGCACCACAGCCACAAAGAATTTCTACAGTCAAATTTAGTGAGTGCAGAGCAAATCTAGCCACATGAAAAAGGAAGTTTTTTCCCTTGATTGAAGCTCCTGATTATAGCCCATCATAATTACAGATCTTCTCTGTTAATAGTACTCATTTCCAGAGTAAGGAGAAGGGTTCTTCAAGCATCCATCTCCAAAGGAGTCTAAAAACACCAAGAGCAGATATTCCACTGCTGATACAAAATGTGCTCCTCTTTACCAGCACGTATCAGCTGGAACTATTTTTAAATTGGTTTTGGTCTGTTCCATTTGGGGCTTGGGAGGCAAATGGATGAGCTCAAGTGGATATAATCTGTCAGAGCGATGCTTAGCTAATGTATTTTCTCAGAGGGATTTTTTTGCATGATTGGTGGGATAATGTTTGGGTTGCATTCTAAATTCAGTCCTCTGGCCAGGCCCTCTCCTTGTCAGGACACCAGGAACGATGCCTTGGCTGGGCAGAGCAGCAGACGGAGGCTGCAGCCAATTTGTGCCTGATTATTCATTCAGGAGGAAATGGGACAGCAGTGATGGAGAGCTGGAACATCCTGTCCTTCTTTAGAGAAAAATTCTCCCAGAAAAATCTTGTTTCTCACCTCTTCCAAATGCACAGCCCCTACCACACCAGCACTGAGCACTGCCAGCCTTTGGGGTGAGGGGAAGTGGAAGGGGATGAAATAAATGGAAATGACAGAAAAATAACCGTGGCATAAAAAATCTGCAGGGGAGCTGTTTAACATGCTCAAGACTTTCCTTTGGTGCTATGGCCCATGAGCCACATCTTCTGCCCAACTCTCATCCAGAATTTCCAAAGGACAGGATGTCCCAAAGTCCCCAGAAGGACTCAGCAGGAGCCAGCCACCCTCTACTGCTCTGTGTGTTTGCACCTGCACAGGTAAGGCAGGCTCACGGATTTATTTCATTTATCTCATTCAGTTTCTGCCCTTTATTAAGGCAGGCTCACGGATTTATTTCATTTATCCCATTCCGTTTATTCCATTTGTTAAGGCAGGCTCACAGCACTTTTTCCATTTATCTTAAATTCTTATTCTTTCTAGAAGGTTCTGTTCCATGCAAGGTGTCTGCACGGCAGCTCTGTCATTTTTTTTCAGTGATGCTAAGGGACTGCATGGCTTTGACTAAGTTAAAATAATCCAACAGCCTTTCCTTTGAAAACTTCCTGTTTCCTCTGCAAGACTCCAGCTGGGAAAGGGATTTTGTGGGACACATCTCCTGCCTGCTCCTGTCAGTCCCATGCCCTTGAGAACTGGATCCATCACAGCCTTTGGGAAGCCACAGCCCATCACGGACCCCTGGTAACATTTTTCCAGGTTTCCACCCATCCTAGAGATTTTGCTGTCCCAAAACCACCTCTGAAAGCAGAAAGGCCCAAGATTTTTGGACACCTTCCCACACCCACAAATAACACAGAGATAAAATTGATGGTATCCCAAAGGAGCCAAGAGCTTCATACACAAGAAGAGAAACTGGAAGCTTGACAGAAAAATGGGTTCTACCTACAGAAGAAAGCAGGAACTGGAAATCCAAACGTGGATTTTACTTAGCATATATTTAATACCAATTTTCTAAGCTATCTGTGACTCAAAAAGATTATAATATCTTGCTTACATTAAAAGGAAATTAATAGATGTTGTGAAGTGCAAGATCAGTCACAAAGAATAGCAACAAAAGTCAATTTAAAGTCTTGTTCAAGTCTGAAAATAACTCCTGCCATTTATTGCTCTGAAATAAACACATTTCCTGTCAGACTTTATTCCTGATCCATTGTACTTCAGATCTTGTACCATTTGTAGTTTTTTGGTGATTGTTGACTGTTTTTTTCCCCCAGAGGAATAAACCACATTGGAGCTCTGAGAGTAAAAGGAAAACATACTAAAACTGCATCATATATAAGATATATATTTACACAATATAAATCTGAAAGGAAATTAATTTCCTATTTCACTGTGAGGTGATTCACCCCCCACACTGATGTCTATTCAGCCTGTTTGTGTACCTTATAAAACCACCACCATTTTCTGTGAAATTGGTATTAAGTCATCACACTGGAAGGTATTATCTTCCTGTTCCTATGACTGAGAGCACAAAGAAAACTCACACTGAAACAAAATGTGCCTGAAGTAATTGGTTTACACCAACTCATGTAAAAACAAAAGCTCCCATCAGGAAAACATGCTCCCTGAGAACATTCCCTGGAAAGTGTTACCACCACACCCCCAGCAGCACATCAGCTCCAGGCTGTGATGGCTTCACCTCAGCAGGTGGCACAGGCAGCAAAAGGGGCCCAACACACTCCAATCATTCATTATGCCAACATATTAAAAAAAAAAAAAGAAAAAGAAAAAAAAAGTCCTAAAATGCTCAGACAACAAGAAGCAATGTTTATAAACCCTGATGAAAACACTGTGGAGCACCTTGCAGGAAAAAGTTGATTTTTAAAGCCTGCACTTTTGGGAAGAGCTGGAGGTTATCCCCACAAGTGAATCTTCTCATGCCAGGACAAGATTTGTGCAGAATAAGAACATGAACATAACATAAATAACATTAAGAAAATTCTATGCAAGACAGTAGGAAAAGCATTTGTTGCATCATAGCAAGCTCAAAATCTAATTTACTCATTTTCATGCCAGCAAGAAGAAAAGAAAAAGCCAAATATATAAAATGGTATTGTAATAACAAAAAGCTTCCAAGTGATTTTAGACTGACTTGAAATTTGCACTGAATATTGATTGCAATAGGAATTAATGGAATCTGCAAATACCAAACTGAAGGCAAAGAAGGCCAGGATGAAGGAGGCCTTTACTACCATGGGTTCTGTCACTTGAGGAAATGTGACAAAACAATGACAAAATGTGATGAAAATGAAGAAACAGAATTTAAATTTGTAGCCAGTATGGGAATAACTTGTCAAGCAGGATTCTTTATTTATCCATCTCCTTTTCCTCTGTCCATTTGTTGCTGGGGCAGCACAGTCACCCCTTTCCTTGGCAGAAAATAAGGAATGAGGGAGGGAGCTGCTGGTGCCCAGTTCATCCACAATTCTGGCTCTCTGGGGAGGGACCAGCTCAGTCCCAGCACGTTTATCCCACATTCTCTCCCTCCAACATCTGTGTCCCTCTGCAGGGAATGCTCCCTTTCCTCTGGCAACCAAGGCCCACAGCCTTGGGCACATGGCAGAGGGAGAAGATGGCCCTGTTCCCATCCCTGCTCCCAAATCCCGCTCTTCCACTCCCAAATCCCCCTCTTCCACTCCCAAATTCTGCTCTTCCACTCCCAAATTCTGCTCTTCCACTCCCAAATCCTGCTCTTCCGCTCCCAAATCCCCCTCTTCCACTCCCAAATCTCTATTCCACTCCCAAACCCCGCTCTTCCACTCCTAAATCTCTATTCCATTCCCAAATCCCCCTCTTCCACTCCCAAATCTCTATTCCACTCCCAAACCCCGCTCTTCCACTCCCAAATCTCTATTCCATTCCCAAATCNCTCCCCCCCCCCACTCCCCCCCTCCCAAATCCCCCTCTCCCGCTCCCAAATCCCCCTCTCCCACTCCCAAAGCCCCCTCTTCCACTCCCAAATCTCCCTCTTCCACTCCCAAATCCCCCTCTTCCACTCCCAAATCTCCCTCTTCCATTCCCAAATCCCCCTCTTCCACTCCCAAATTCTGCTCTTCCACTCCCAAATCCTGCTCTTCCGCTCCCAAATCCCCCTCTTCCACTCCCAAATCTCTATTCCACTCCCAAACCCCGCTCTTCCACTCCTAAATCTCTATTCCATTCCCAAATCCCCCTCTTCCACTCCCAAATCTCAATTCCACTCCCAAATCCCTCTCTTCCACTTCCAAATCCCACTCTTCCTTGGCAGCTGACTCCATTCCACCCCTCACAACTCACAAAAAAAAAAAAAAAAAAAGAAAGAAAGAAATTTCAATAAAACCCGGCTTTTTTGGCAAGGCAAACCCCTCATGCCAAAGGCAGGAAGAGCAGGCTGGGCTAAGGGCCTGTCCCAGGCTTTGCACAGCCCAGCCTTGCCTAAACACAGTTATTTCAATTATTAAGTCAGCTGCTAATTTAGGGAGAAAAGCTGTTTTTGTACCTCTCATTCTACACAACTCTGATGGCAAGTGATGTGTGAAGATCATTACTTTCTGCTAATTACCACTCCTAGAAGCACAGACAATTAACTACATCATCTATTATCCCTAATAATTATTATTTACACAGTAAATAAGATGGACACCATAGGTTGGGTTTGTTTCCTTGCCTAATTTATCCTGAGAAAATGCTTACCAAGGGCTTTATAAAAAGTTTTAAATATGTTGGGGGGGATTTTTTGGGTGATGATTTCCTTGCTTATATTTAGAAAAGTTCTCTGGGCTGCATGGTCTGTTCCCATCCATAATTTATAGCTGCTTACACAGTTGTATAACGCCAGGAACAAAATACAAAAAAATCAGATTAAGATATAAATTTAACTAAAATAGGAATTGTTTCGCCTAGGAAATAAAACCTCTTACAAAATATACACATTTTTAATAATCAGATCAATCAATTTTCAGTCAGATCAACCAAATTTTTCATTTTAAATGGCTCAAATGGACCATTTAGCTGGAGATACAGACAATATTTTAACACTGTCCCCTGAGCTCTTCAAAAAGAAGAGCACATACAATTTTCACAAATTTCCAATAGCAAACTAATGTGCTGAAAGCAGCCAATAAATGACTTGCAGCACTATCCAGAAGCTGTTTGGTTCCTGGGATGCCTTTCCTCATCTAAAGCCACTCTCCTGGTGCCACCCTGAAAATCAGACAGGGTATCAAGGCAGGAAAAGAAGCCAAACACATTCAAATCTTCATTGTCCCAACATCTTTTGTTTAAAAAAGAAAAAAAAAAAATTTAAAAATTTTAGAAGTCCTAAAATGCTCAGACAACAAGAAGCAATATTTATAAATCCAGATGAAAACACTGTGGAGCATCTTGCAGGAAACAGTGATTTTTAAAGCCTGCACTTTTGGGGAAGAGCTGGAGGTTATCCCCATAAGTGAATCTGATTTTCTGCTAAGCAGATTTTCCTCTGTGTTTCTCCTGGCATCCCATATTTAGTAATTCATTGTACCCCTAAGGCTGCAGGATCCAAACTGCAAAGCCTGGAGCAGTTTCATGAGTTCTCAAAATTCCCTTGGTCTTTTTCAGACAGGGAACAAAATGAGGATCCTTGAACTTCTCCACCAGTTCCTCCCAGTACATTTTTCTGAGCCATTTTTTGAATGGCTTTAATTACACAAGGAGAGGATTTTAGAACTCCAAATATATTCCACAGTGCAGGAAGGTGATTCCAGCCTGTTTCTCCTCTCTCATCCAAAACCAGTGGCACCAACGAGCTGCTCCAGTGCCATTACATGGGCTAAGATGAAAAAATTAATATTTCTTAGTGTTTACTGATTTCCTGTATTATTATATGAGGATAAAACCTTCGACAGACCTATCCTTCCATGAAATACCTGGCAAATAGCACTTCTCCTCCTCACCAGCCCTGAAACACCAATTATGAAATCGTGACAGAGTGTCTGAAGGGAGAATTTACTTTTGAGCATTGCCTGGGGAAAGAAATCAGAGATAAACAAACATTCTGAAGGATGGCCACTGCTGAATTGTCACCAAAATTCCCTAAAGCCCTCCTGTACCCACATTAGCACTGTAAAGCTCCCTGTGGACAGAGCTTGGATTTGTGGAGCACACATGGTGCAGAAAAACAGGAAAAACCACACTGGAGATAGAGGAGCACAAAGTGGAGAGCTCCTGCAAACTCCTCTGCTGCCAATTCAGAACGACCTTCCCTTCCCTTCCCTTCCCTTCCCTTCCCTTCCCTTCCCTTCCCTTCCCTTCCCTTCCCTTCCCTTCCCTTCCCTTCCCTTCCCTTCCCTTCCCTT